>OX359248.1:9173701-9745026 GCA_947179485.1 Allacma fusca
GTAAATTCAGCACTGGATTGTGCAACCCTCCGAAATACCTGTAATCAGAAGTACGTACTTTCGTTTAAACTTTCATGCCTTTATTAATACATGCTTCTTCATAACGGACAGTACCCCTCTTTCCTTCAAATGCTTACGTTTGCTTGATTTGTACAAATACAATTATTGTTACTGAAAAATAAAATAAGTTAAAGCTTAAGTTTGTGATTACAAGAAAAGTTTTTTGTATAGGGGCAGAAATAAATATCTGGACACACTCATTGTTACACAGAGGCTATTTTTACTCATTACAAGAGAATGTCGTTGTAATAAGCGCTAAATTTGGATATTTTTTAAGTGTATTTTTATTTCAAGCTTAGATTGTAGATATACGACATAATTACGTTTGAAATAGGAAGTTGGTTTGTTGTATATGGAATTTAATAAATAGCTACACATACATACATACATATATCAACATCAGCAGGAATTTCCATGGTAGTTGGATGTTTAGCCAATATTGTAGATATTTACGGGTACAGACTTCCAAGGGAAAATCCAGTGTATAAAGGGTATCTATACATAATATGTATGTATGTATGCATGTATTAATAATGCCCCTGAACAAGGCAGGTTTAGTTTTCCCCCGAAAGTTGCGGAGTTTGAGACTCTGGTTGGCGAATTAGCATGAAAATGAAGGGAGAATTGAAAGGAATGGCTGACGCCCGACTGTAATAGCAAGTGCAAGTGATGAGAATGATGATCTCAGTCTGACAGTTGGACGAAAGTGAGCAAAGCCGTTGGAAATGGAATCAAATTGAAATTACTTGTAATTAGAACAACTCCTAATTATTCTCAGTAGCTCCCAAATGGATTAATGGATTCCCTCACACACGGAGACCATATAACCCGTCAAGTCAGCCATGCCTATATAGTCAAATCCAATGTGAAGGTTCAAACTTGCTCCAGTGGAGATAGCCCTCCACTTCCACTCACAAGTAAACATTTTTTGGTGCCCCCTCCAGATTTTCGAAATTCCACCAAAACTAGTTTCCTCATACCCTGAGTACAACTTTAAGTCACACCTGCCACCTGAAAAATCCTTCGAAGTTTTTTAAAAAAATTTGGCGCAAAGTCAATTTTTCTCGAAATTCAAAACTGCAAATTTTAAATGGCATTTAACATGGGAAATTACAAGTTTCACGTACCCCGACCTTCAAAAAGTTGATTATTTTTGTCAAACGGTTTTCCGTACACCATTACTCTGATATTTTTCTGCCAATAATATAATCGGCTAAATGCGTATATTAACGACATTAAGGTTAGATATAGGGTAAGTTAGGAAATTAACCATTGTAGGGTTAGAAGTAACCAATGCTGCAATTAGTTTGCCATTGTACATTTGTAACCAGACCCGAAAAACCGCTCGTTCAATTTTCAGCTGAAAATGAATATTCGAAATACATAATTTTGAACTCACTTTATCAATTGCCATTTTAGAGCATACTTTCTTGCATAATTTTTGTAACAGGTGTAACCCAGTACAGTGCCACTGGGCATAACTTGCCTGACTTCGGGGCTAACCGGGGTGATACCTATTACGATACTTGGGATTTTCGCTTGGAATTGACGAATATGATAAAAGTAAAAGTTCTTCATTCTAAAGTTTCTACATGCGAAACATATTCGTCAATTCCAAGCGAAAATCCCAAGTATCGTGATCGGTATCACCCCTGTTAGCCCCATACTCAAGCAAGTTATGCCCAGTGGACCTGTACACAATTGGTTACAGCTATTGGGAACACGCAAGAAAGTATTCAGCAATTTATAAAATGAGTTCAAAATAATGTATTTCACATATTCATTTTCAGCTGAAAACTGAACGAGCAGTTTTTCGGGTCTGGTTACAAATGCACAATGGCCAACCGGGTCTGGAAAAAGTTCCCTAACCTGCGAACCCATACCCATCATATTCGGGGATTTTAGATACCGGGGAAGTAGGAGAATTTTTGGAAATTTGGCTTGCGGGGTCGCCGGCAAAAATCGACACAGTCGGGAAATTGTCAAAAATGTGGCTGGCGGGGTCGTTGGGAAAACTCGAGGAAGTCGAAACATTTTTGGAATTTTCTCTAGCGGGATAGGCGGGAAAAATGGACGCAGCCGGAAGAATTTCTAAAATGGTAGTCGGGAAATTACGTGTTTGAGTTGGGGAAGTCCTAATTTTTTTAGTCGGGTGTTTGGAACTTTTTCCAGACCCGTGGCACACTTGGTTACTTCTAACCCTACAATGGTCCATTCCTAACCTTAATGTCGTTAATATACGCATTTAGCCGATTATATTATTGGCAGAAAAATATCAGAGTAATGGGGTACGGAACAGAGCTGCTTGCAAGTATCAGGTAGTACCTGAAAAATACCCGTCGGGTCGGGTTCGGGTCGGGTTCGGGTTAGCTAAAATAATGTACCCGACTCTCGGGTCGAGTGCGGGTAGTTGCAAGATCCGCACCTGAAAATTCAGGTCGGGTTGCCGTCAAGTTCGGGTAAAAACAAAATACCTGAACACTTTATCGGGTTCAGGTTCGGGTCGCAGTACATGAAATACCTGAACCCGAACTTGACATTTCAGGTAATTTGCAGGTATTTATTTCCGCGAATAAAATTCAAACTTCACGTGAATGAAGCCTTCAATTCTGCATGCAATATTTATAAGGGCACTTGGTTGGGAAAAACAGGGTGGTATAGGTCAGATTTTTATTGGAAGACGGGAATATTCTTCACAGTGAAAAATATTTCTGGCAGCGAATATTTCAAAAGGAAGGGATTGTTTTGAGAACAGGGATTTTTAAATACGTTGACCTTATTTTGGCAGGGATTTTCTAATTTGTTGGCATGTTTCAGGAAATTTTGTTTGTGAAAATGGGGATTTTTAGATTTGGTCGAACTTATTTGATAGGGATTTAACGTCGTGTACTGATATTATTTTTGCCAATTGGGATTTTTTAAATCGTTGAGGACCTCCCTGCAAAGACAAGATTCAGCAGGAAAATTCGGAAAGGATCTTCCAGGAAGATTTACAAAAATCAAATCCCTGCAGGGAGATCGAATACAGAAGTGTTTAGCAAACCGTCAACCATGCTTGTGAGGTAATTATCTATGAGAGTTAAAATTCAACGGTTTTTTATTTGATGATTAGAAGCAAGTAATAATTTAGATATATTTATCATGAACTTTAAGTGTTTAAATAGAAACTAAGTTTTCAAAATGAGTGAAGAAGTAACCGAGGTCGTTAAAGAATTAAATCAGAGTGAAGATGACAGAAGACAAGACCATAGGCCAGTGAAGAAATCAGCAGCATACAGCCATTTCACTTACTGTGATGAAAATCATAATTCCCCATGTATTTTGAGTCTGTTTACTCAAACTTTTAGAGCTATCAATAAGATTAACATACGGTCGATTACAATACCTGAAAGTCAAGTGCGGGTTCAGGTTCGGGTCGGGTTCGGGTCGGGTTCGGGTCGGATCCGAACTTCAGGTAATTTTTCAGGTTCGGGTATTCTAGTTATACCCGACGAAAAATACCTGACAAGTAAAGTATTTGCCCCGATCCGACTGAGCAAGTTCGGGTCGAAGAAAATTTTTACCTGAAATGTCAGGTTCGGGTCGGGTTCAGGTGCGGATCCTGATTTTTTAATACCTGAAAGCAGCTCTGGTACGGAAAACCGTTTGACAAAAATAATCAACTTTTTGAAGGTCGGGGTACGTGAAACTTGTAATTTCCCATGTTAAATGCCATTTAAAATTTGCAGTTTTGAATTTCGAGAAAAATTGACTTTGCGCCAAATTTTTTTAAAAAACTTCGAAGGATTTTTCAGGTGGCAGGTGTGACTTAAAGTTGTACTCAGGGTATGAGGAAACTAGTTTTGGTGGAATTTCGAAAATCTGGAGGGGGCACCAAAAAATGTTTACTTGTTAGTGGAAATCGACGGTAGGATTCGTCCACTAAAAAATGTCGTCCCTGGTTTGTATGTACTGCTCTCAGACTGTATGGGTGAGAGAGAGTGTGTGTGTGTGTGTGGGGCAAGAGAAAAAATGCATAGAGTTTTGGTCATGTGAAACTAAGACCTAAAAGCCTTTTCGCCCACAGTGAGAGAAGTAGATACATAGAGGGAGAAACTCCTGGCACGGTCGCTCCATTCCAATTCAGGGAGCGAAGATGCCAGGAGAAGGAGAGAAAGAAGAAAGATTAGAGATGGATGGATTCAATGACGTCAGTGCTCGGCTTATTGCTTTATACGTGGCCTTCACATTTTCTCACTAGGCTACTAGGCGTGTAGTAGGTCCACCATCAGAAGGAGTAAAAGACAGGAGGGAAAGAAAGGAAAGTAACAAGAAAGAAACGCGTCTGAGGAGGTTTATTGAAAGCCCAGTGTAAAAAAGAAAAAAAACTAAACAACTTGGCAGGCTCACAGGTACCTTAAGATACCAATTATACCTAATGAACCTGAAATGTAATCATTTTTATCCTTTAGTCTCCTATTGTGTATCAAGTTCCGTCGTCCTTAAATAAACTGCCATTCCTTTCCCTAATAATTCAACAATTACACGAGTCCTTACAAATCACAGAACACTCCTCACAATTAGAGAATTAAAAAATGCTGGACCCTATGCCTGTAACTAAAATACAGCCCCTGGTTTCCTCTGGAGACAAAGTATAAATAAAAATATAAAACTTTTTTCTTGAAACCAATTAAATTGTCCAATTAATTATTTTTACAGTATTATTTAAAAATAATATGGATTCAGTCTTGATATTTTTACCACTTGATTTTAATAATGAATCAAGGGTCTAATTACTTACAAAATATGGCTGACAACCCTAGTGTATTTATTTTAGTGACAAATACGGAAAATGAAAAGTTTTCACAAATGGTATTGAAAGCTGTCATCATTATTACAGTAGGAGCAGACTCCTCAGCCCTAGAATATTTTCTGTTCCCAAAAGTTAGATGATTAATATGTCACTAGTTGTGACGGCCTTTCAAAGGTCTGGACTTTTCAAGCTGCCCGTATGGGATATTTGGTCCCTTGGAAGAATTCAGTCTTGGTCTTAACTTTATGTCGCCGTCGTCCTCTCCTTTGCAAATAATTACTGCAAGGCGTGGCTCCTGCTCGCAATCACTCTCCAGAGTTCCGAATGCTGACAGAAGGCCGTCTTTTTTATTATTAGTGTATGCACTGGTATAGGGGTATATTTATATCCCTTGGATTGGGATGGAGTCGAAGTTTATTACCAACTCTGTTATTTTTCCCTCACAGAATTGCTCCCTATGCTGGAGAGAAAGGTGTGAGAGTGAGTTCAAAAGCCAGGCTAAGGAGCCGGGCCAGAGAGCGAGAAAAGAAAGGCGGAGAGAGTGCAATTGAATTTTTTTTATATTGGCGACAGTACTGTAAACGTAGATAGATATACCTACATATGTATCTATCTATGCATTTACGGGTTTTTGTATGCTTGTCTTTTATAGGTGTCACACGTATCTATACGTCCATGTCTGAGTGTGTCGATATACATATGTGTAGTATGTGGAGGGCAGATCTTTAGACTATATCTGTAGGGGTTATGAGAGTGCATTATATCTTTGGATATGGTGTGGTTCCGTACATATGAGTACTGTGTGTATGTGTAAGGAAAAGGTAACCTCGGAGTAGACGGGACTCATGATAAGGAACCTATAAAGAACAGAGAGAGAAAACAACTGACAATGAGTCAGTGGTAGAATATTTTCTTTGTGGGCCGACCCTAGCCCAGCTACCTTCCAGAGTTCATTTGGCCTTATAGTACGTAATATTTCGCTTGGAGCTTAATCTATAAAGTATGTGAGTCTCACTTTGTTCCTTGGATATGTCTCGTATATGTATATAATTACACTGGGCATATGGAGTCCTTTGAGTAGACTCACTTTGTATGATCATTCTCCCCACATATGCAATCAGTCTCTCCAAGGCTGGACGTCAGCTCTCCAACCCTTGAACTACACGGAGACAAAAGGGAAGAAAGGAAGGAGGGGAAAAAGCGGGAGAGAAAATCAGGCGGGGAACAACATATCATTAAATTAACCGGATATGACCGCTGATCTTGCAATGGCTTACTAGGCAGGGCAGAAGTGGACGGAGCGTTGAGAGCCTAACTTAATACTAATAGCATCCAGATAATTGTACTTTCCCCCCGTTCAGCTCCTAAAGCTCTGTATCCCAAAAATGTACGAACATATCTATCCGTATAACCCCAAGTCCATGGAGCTCTACCCACAGTATAGAGCCTCAGCGAAGAAAGAATTGTGTCCAAGGAGGAAATAGAGGCATACATTTAAAGTGAGACTTAAGCTAGCCTTTATCAGCATGGACTGTCTTGTCTGGAAGGTTATTGAGTGCCGAGTCAACTTTCTCCTTCCCTCTGCTCTCTCGTCTCTTTCAGCCTTTTTTCCCCTTTTTCAGCTGACTCTCTCCATCGATTAAATGTGATCACCAGAGATTTTCAATAGCACACACACAAGCTTATAGAAACTCAGACTCACACACACATACACACACACACAGCAGGATGTATCGTAAGGGTTTGTACACTATTTGGCAATTCCTCACTGCACACTCCTTCCCAGTCCATTAGAGTCTGACCATAGGCATAAAAGTGACACTACCATGGAAAATACGGACATATAAGTACAGGGAAAATTCCTTCCAGGGGAAAAGTCCCTTTGATCCCGAGCAATGCTACAAGTAATACCAACCGTCCTGTAAATTCAATAGCTCTCACAAAGAGACGGCTGGGGTGTGGAATAGTGTTTGTTAATTTGAAAAAATAGGAGGACTTTTTTTTATGACTACGTCATAAAAACTAAAAAATAAATAACCAAGCTTCTCCAAGCAGTACTTACTCTCCCTTATAAGTACTTTTGGGCATGCATAAATGCAAAAGGGAAAGTTTTTAAAAAACTTTCTCCAGTTTTTTTGAGGTATATAAAATAAATGAATTTTTCTCTCTCCCTCTAAAATCAATTTGAAATCTGGCTCCAGCATGTGAAGATTTGCTGCGTCAGATATGCAAATGAGGAGAGGGAGAGATGTGGGGGTATGAGAGAATGATGCTCAAAACTTGTTTCTTCATGTGTGTGTCTGACTCTTGCTACTCCTTGCTTTGGGTAGGGCCGGCTAGAGAAAGTCAGGGAAAGTAAGGGGAGAAAAGACGTTGTCAGAGGAAGGAATTAAAAGTTTTACAAAGACGCAACTTTCACCTCGCAGCTTTTCCGGGCAAATGAACGAGCACTGTCGCTGTAGCCTTTCTTAATTTATCTGATCAACCCGGTACTCGTTCCGCGTAAGACTTTTACTTTCATCACATCCCTTTGACTCCTACAGTCGTACATGGGGGATTCTCGCCCAAGGAATTCCTTATATAATTACTCAAACCTACAACAACATTTTCACAACGGTTTTTTTAGGTGTATCATTATTTTCCTCACAATTAAAATGACAGCCTCAGCGCTTGTATTTACACCGGGGAGTCCACTCTAAATATTTACACTATGGAAAGGGCGCTTTAGGTTAGGAAAAAAGGAAGTAGCTCTTACTGTATTTTCGTAGCCACTGGAAATACCTTCCAGAGCAATTTGTACTGCACAAGGTGATACATACGGACTAAATGGTCCCAGACTTTGGAGAAAATACGTATTTGCCTTGGGTGAGAAAAATGTCAAAAGTCAGAGAAACATTTTCTTTTAAGGAAGAGAGTGAGAGAAAAAGAGAGAGAGAGAGAGAGAAAGGGCTGGGAGGTTGGTGTAGAATTATGTGAGACAAAAGGAAGGAAAGGATAAATAATTGTTGGAACTACTACCGAGGTTATTATATTTTGTGTACGTAAATAACTGCGCCAGGTTTTTCCTAGTGACTAGCAACTATTTTCTATTGCAAGGATGAAGTGTGCATAGGAATTACGCCTATATACACACACTCTCTGCTTTCTCCAAGCCTTCAGAAAAATGGTGCTTCCCTGGTATGTGAAGATATAAGGGGAGAAATTATGTTGACTCTGGAAAGTATGTCAGTGTATATTTCTGACGCGAGTCCCTCCTATCTCTTACACTGCCAAGTCGAGGAGAAGATAAAGAAGACAATATTTCATAAAGTTATTTGCTTTGCCCATGAGCAGTAGGAAGAGGGTTCTTATTTTCTCCGACTTTCTCCCCAGCACTGTGACTCCTCAAATTATGCTAAGTACCATGTCTATCTATACGTATGTATTTATACAGAAGGGGCCGTGTGGTGTGAGGACGTGCAGATGGATGCAGTCGCAGTAGTGGTGATTCCCCGATGATGGACATAATGAAAAGAAATTCCCCTGCATTTATGAATGAAAGAGAGAAGTGAGGACAATCTAAGGAAGGGAGAGAGAGAGAGAGAGAGAACAGGAGAAAAGAGATCATTATAAAGGATAGGAAATGAAAGGAGAGAAAAGGAGGAGAGGGACAGGGAAGTTTTGGGTTTAATCCGAAACGATTATGAGGAGAAGATCCCAGGTCGAGAACGTGCAGGGCTTTCAGGAGCCGCCGAGTTGCTGCTGCTCGTTTATCAGCAAGAGGCTAGACCTTTTATTGTTCCGGGTTTATTTAGGTCTTCGCCAGATTATATGACAGCAGCTTTGTCCTAATCCTTTATGTACACTCTTCCACAGTCCTCTGGCTTTCTTTGGCTTTCTCCCCGCTCCCCACACTGACTACTCCTCTCTATAGACTCTGTATAATTATACATGTCCCTGCATCCGTATTTGAGATTGTGTGCATATGTATATGGGAGATCTGGTACATATTTATAAACATACGAGTGAGTATTTGTGAAAGTGTGTGTGTGTGTGTGTGTGAGTGTGTGTGCATCTGTGAGAGGGAGAGTGTGTGCGGAAACCAATAGCCAGTTTTTGGCTCTGGTCTGTAGTTGATGTTCCTTCATGTGCTCAGTCCGGAGCTACTGTTGAGTGTGGTGGGTGAGCTGTGTGTACATAACGGAGGCCCTCCTCCCTGTCGTTGGCTCGATGGCATTAGTAGCTGTGTATAGTAAACCACGGGGAAAGCACTTGGACTTTGTGCTATTGCCCGAGATAGTCATAATGGATATGTATGGTTATTTTGTGAATAGATATGATCCCATCATGCTCCATGCTCACTTCATCCTCGCATCAGAGAATGCATGCCTTTCCTATTTCGATTCATGTGGAAGAGCCAGGGCAATGGTTGCCCACTTGAGTACCTACTTTTTGTCCCACTCTCTCTCTCTCTCCTTCTTTACTTCATCTCATGCTCTCGCTCCGTGAATTTTTTCCCCCTCCTGCCTGGCAGACATTCCCTTCTTCTCTTCCGAAGCTCCATCTTTCTCTTCCTCCCCCTCTCATATATATCAGGGACTCTCATATATTACCCCGCGATGCTAATCTGGAGTTTAATTTAAAAGTGGTATTGCCTGAAATGATGCCGGGAGGGAAGGGGAAAGGCATCCTACAAGAATTTGTTTGCTGTCATTTCTACATAGACACAGTATTACTTCCACAAGTTTCACATATCTACATAAATCCATGGAAACAGACATGCGGTCCTCCATATGTATTTACATATTATACCCATACCTACTACTCCAATGCCTACACTTTCAGTGCACATTGGATACATTCCATGCGTGTAACAACATCTGTAAGCTACAGCCATATAACCTAAACATGGAGTTACCATCGTATTTTTCAGTCATCAACTTTTACGAGCAATCACAACATCAATTGCAATGAAACCTTATGACATTGCTCACAAAAAAAAAATCTTGGGCGCATTTTAAGTCTGAGAAGGGATCTCCCTACAGTATCTAATCATGTGTGCTGAAATAATGCTAATGGGATTCTATTTCTCTATCTGTCTTCCAGGATTTAGCTTCCCAGGGTGAGGGTCTAAGGTCATAGGGATTTTGCTGGCAGCCGGGAGCTTCTAATAAGCATTGACAAGACTGAACCTTACTTGTACCAACGACTGACCACTTCTATAATTAGGCTAGACTTGATCACGTGGAAATCATCATGTGCACAGCGGACAAAGTAAGTGTCTCTCCGTTTCCTCTTACCTTTACAGAATATCATAACCCTTTTGGTTGGAGTATCAACTTAATGCTAAATGAATGGTTGTTGAAATAACTTTGTCTCAACCCTGTGTAGTTTGTAGTGACTAACTAATACTCACGCCTTTTAATCTCACCAGCAATGTCTTCTAATATGAAAAATTTACTTTCAATATAATCCTTATAGGACTTTTATATATAATTACTCACAGTTGTGCTCTTAGATTTGACGACTCACCCGTATCAAAACACACACACACACACATGTATAGATACTGTAATACAAATAGCTTTGAGTAATTACATATAATTAATTATACTAATCCCACTTGTAAAGACTCACTCGTAGGCTTGTAGTGACATAGATGGTTTGGCATCAATAACGATTTGTGATCCTCAGGTTGAAAAATAGACCCACTTTGTTTAGTCATTGGGATTGTGGTGGGTGTATTGACATGTGCGTAATCTTCAGGGATTACTGTATCTACTAGCTTCTCTTTCCCAGGTTTTAGCACTCAAGCAATTTACAACGGAATTAAGGGTAATTACCCATGTGAGAGGTATAGATATAGGCTTGAGAGCAGATGGTAACTGTAGATATGTCTATATCTGTAATTACATATGAAATTACATACAAACAAAACCATAGTATCACAAATCATTCTCCTTCTTATGCTTCATACTTGATTGATGACATGATCATGTACGTAATCAATCCATTGAGTTAAGACATACAGTGCAGAGCCTGGGGTGTAAGATTTATCCTGGAATATTTTTCGGCATAAATTAATGGTCTCGATTTGAAGTATTGAAGCCAGCCCCATTCTTATGCACTTGGGCTGGCGCGTGCCCATTCGGAAAGCACACTGTGTCTAGTATTGCACTAACTTCTGGAAAATTAATGCACACATTTACATAGATATAATTAAAATCCACCATTTGCTCCATCGAGTGTAGTCTTGCATCCTTTTGTAATAATTGTCGCGTTCTACACTCAAGCACACACAGAGACACACACGCTATTTTAATGAAACACTTTTGCAAAGTAATTTGAATGACACAATGCTACATTTTCGAAGGATATTTAGCATTCTCCAAGCGCACATTTAACCTCCATACGCATGTCTCCCATTACGACGAGGATAATTTAAATCCAACAATAATACACGGACAATTTCACCCGTAAATTTTTGAGTTGCTCTGGCCCTCATTGGATTCCTGGAAGTGTCTGGATTTGTGTAAACTATATAAAGAAAATAGAACTAAGAAATATACAAGGGATACTCCTCTGATGGAGTATTTCCCCAAGGGCTGTTTGTATTTGACACTACATTTGTGTGGGAAGTCTGGGCTGTGGCCTGGATTCGGATCTATATGAAATGTGTCTTCTGAGGAGGGCGGTGGAGCATCCGAGAGACGTAATGCTGGGTAAAATTCATGGATGAGAGTGCAAGCTGTTGTTTTGAGTAGGCATAATGAAGCCACAAGCAGGCTTGTATCTGTAATGAAGGGTATAAATCATGGTGGGATGTGAATTTGGGATTCATTTTTGAAACCATTTCCTTTTCCAGAGTCTTGTGTGTGTGTGTGTGTGTGTGTGGTGGTGGTGAGGAGTGAGTTCTTAAGACAAGCAAATGATTATTAATTACTCGGGATTTCAAAACTTCCCGGGCTCTCCGCGCTAAG
This sequence comes from Allacma fusca, assembly GCA_947179485.1. Lineage (NCBI taxonomy): Eukaryota > Metazoa > Arthropoda > Collembola > Symphypleona > Sminthuridae > Allacma > Allacma fusca. Next base: position 9,185,513 of record OX359248.1, read on the forward strand.
CGCCCACGTATTAACGAGCGGGTTCCTTCAAGTAAATATATATTCTCAGCACCTAATTAAACCTCCGTAAAATTTCAAGTAAATAGTCCTGTGATAGTATCACCAGGAGCAATCAAGAGATATGAGGATGGATACGAGCTAAAAAAATTTGACATGGGCAGATATGGAGTCCGTACTAGAGGATGCCCTGACGTACTGTATTGTGGGTTACATGTGTTCTCTACTTTTATATCCCTCCCAATGTGTTTTTAATGCACGGCTGGAAACTGAGCAAATATAGGGGAAGTTTACGACTGAGAGAAGGTGAATGAAGTTGAGAGTACACTGTCCAGCTTAGTGGAAATACTTTCACTGGGGGTATGCACTTGAGCCTAGATGTATGTAGGTACCTACACATGAGCGTAGAGAGACAGACAGACAGAAACAGATAACACGGAGTTTGGAGTCAGCGTGAGAAATTCGAGGTTGGCTATGCTATGGGAAAGGCTACGTCTGTACAGTGGATTGTCCATGGAGCGCGTGTAGCTCATTATCACTTTTGCTGATTACCACCCTCGTACTTATAGATGGAGAACAAGGAGATGAAACAAATTGGCTACATGGTCCTCATCTCCCTGGGAACTGGCTCTCTCATCGCCCACAAAGTTTTTTAATGTGCATTTTAATTCGAGCCCTGCAAACTTAATGTATGGGAGGAGCAGCCCAGGAATGTTACATATCTATGTGCTTGCTCCCTTATAGACTCTTCCCATACAGGAGCCCTATACAGAGCGTAAGCATCCTAGTGAGTGCTAGCCCTGTTGTGAGGAGTACAGTAAAGTACAACACATACCCAAACAATAGTGAATAATGGAGCAGGCTTCCCTATATGTACACACATGGAGTCCAAAGGGGGGAACTAAATAGACGGAGGTGAGACTTGGCATACCAAAACTACTCTAGCGTAATTTCTCCAACATTCTCACTCCTAGCTTTACGTATTCCTCACACTACTTCTCCCAACCTCCTTTTAACTCTATATCCCTATAGCCTTGGAGAAATAGATATATGCACTGTTACCAAACTTCCGAGGGGCATATAGGCCCAGGCGTACTTCCATTCTGGTTTTTTTTTGTATCCGTACCCTATACACACACACACACTCCCAATTGTATAGCCACCATAAGCCATCTCCTATCACTTTCCCCACTGAAGATCTTCCCCCGGAAAACTTTGGAGTTTTAATCAAAATCCTTGGAGAACAACCAGAAAAATCAATGTTGGAAGCATTAGAAATTGAACATGAGAAACTACAACAAGAACACTTGAGGCTATGGAACTTGAAAAACTAAAGCATAAATACTTTAGCCCTTGGAATACTTAGATATACATAATCTTAAAACCACATTTTCATTCCTTGAGAACACTCTCAAACCTCGAACCTCCCCTGATTTCTCTACATCAAATTAGTCGGGGAACTAACTACATCAAATGAATTTTGGGGGAGGAGGGGGAGGGTGTAGGAAATCAAATGAGGGAAATAGAATATCTAGGTAGAACATTTGCTAAAACATATGAAAATCCCTCGGAAATCAAGTGGAGGAGGGCAGTGTAGTAAAAGCAATTAAATTCATGTCAGAGCTGAGGTGGTGGGAAAAGTGTTGACAAAAGTAGAGGTCCAAGGAGCTGCTCCTCGGACTCCAAAATGACTCTGGAAATTCGGACAGGAGACGAGCATGGAGAAGAGGACTGAGGATGGGAGACAAGACTCATCCCATTTCCATGAAAAGAGTTCTCACGACAGTGGCAAGAGTTTCCCGAGGTAGACCCTACAATCGCTTTTAAAGTACGGGGAATAAGTAGTGGGATCTTAGAGTTGGAGCTGAGCACAGTTTCCGAGTCGACTTTCCAAAGCACATCTCGTCCTCAACTCGTGCGTTGAATATCAACTGACGGAGCCGGAGCTCTGTCTGTATGTGTGCTCTATCTATAATAATACTATGAGTGGTGTACGTAACACATGCATCTACATGAGGTGGGGATCTATAGATATGTACCTATGTATGTCCTCCTTACATACCAGGCATGAGGGCGGTAGTACAAGAGTTCCGGATAGTTTCCAGCTTGTGTATGTTCTTAATGGAATGTGTTGGAGTGTGTGAGCGTAAAGGAGGTCGGTTTTCGGGGGAAGAAGGTAATAGCCTAGGAGACAGTTCCAAGAGTGTAGTAATGCTAGGGCTTTGCATCTCCCCTAAAAGACGTGTCCCTATGCTATAAGCACTTATTTTTACAGGGGAAAATGTATGCACATTTCGGGAACCACACATATCCATAGGAAGGTATTAGGCCGGGGTAGACTACCCCACAGATATATTATGACGGTATCCGTTTGAAGTATCCCATGTGTAAGGTAGATACTTACATACACAAGGCACATACCTCCTCGAAGGTATTATCTAGATGTCTTAAGGAGAGTCATTGTGGAGGAGAGTGCATGAGGAAATAAAGGAATATAGTATTGTAATTGCGTACGTGGACTCTCGGGCTCCCAACGCGAATCTCCATTTATGAGAGGACGACCCTTTTTTTTGGTGGAGGTACTAAGCACTATTACACGTGACTGTCCGTGGCTCCTCTTACTCCTTTCGGGGAATCTGTCTTGATTTTTAAAGCCATCCTAAAGATATCCCTATCTTCACCTGGGTCCAGATTTTAAATCTGTGGCTTTCCTCAATAGCAACTTCCCTTCTATGGGCCTCCACTTTAAATCCACTCAATACTTATGAGCCACATTGTTCTTACATCTCAAGTTCACTCCAGAAATTCAAGTTCAATAGGTTTAACTCTCTCACAAGGACCGCCATAAGAGGAACACACAAACACACACACACATATGTATATATGTGCAGGTACTTCTTAATGTATAATACGGAAATACTGGAGATCCGATATGGGAAAAGTGAAAGTATCAATAAGAGTTTTCATAGGATCCAAATGCTGACTCAGTTGTAGGAACAGTATTGGATTATGTATAAATCCATTTACATTTTGTACACTCAGGGCTGTTGATAGTACCATCATAGAAATGTTTCAATCTATATTGGATGTTTTTTTTATTTATTTTTTGTTGGTGAAAGCAATTTTGTATTTTTCCTTGAAGAAACATCATGAATCATTGAATGAGCTGATTTACGAGGACCAAGTGGCCAATTTGTAAGTCTCGTTTGTTTAGCCATGTCTTTTTATATGCTTTGTGTTCAATTGCTAAACACATGTCAGGTAGGATTTACTCTCCTGTTTGTCCCACATTATCTCCGTCCTTTCCTCGGAAAAGCGTCTATGGAGCTCCTGAGTTAAATGACCTATATCCGGGGAAAGTCTACCCCAGCAGTGTAACTACCATTTAAAACCAGGCGTGTATCTGCATGGGGGCATGCATACATAGCTAAGTGTATGCACTGCACATGGGCTCTGTAAGAGAGTAATGGATTTCCTCCTCCTTTTTGGCTGAGTCCCTCGAGGTAATCAGCATCTGATTGACTTTGTTAGTCGGGAGGATTCTCAAATGGAATTCGTAATTTGAAAGTTGGCGCTCATGTCATGATTTATTTACACACTAGGCTATAGAGCACTCTTGAAACTACACAAACTGTACACTGTTTGCACTCCGATAACGCTATGCCATTACACCTGAGAGTAAGTGTACCCTTTCCCTCATACATGTATACATATTTACATGCACATCTGCCTCATGCATACATCTAATTGTATACAAGTATACACATTTTTCCCAATTACAGACGCATACCCCGTTACAAGCATTTTACGTGCATTTGTTAAGTCTCAAATTATTTATGTGCTCCCTGCAGAGTCAAAATACCCATGCCATAATACTCACTTCTTCCAGCTTTCACCCCGGACTTTCACATTGACTTGCGTCTACTTAAAAAGGGTGCAGTAGGAGTTATAAGGAGTTAAATAATATGTTTGAGCCACGTCCCGAGTCATCTTTCCAAATTTAGGTTTAGTCTGTCCATTCAAAAGGCCCATTTGAATTGTTGGGAGCGGGGTGCTTAGAAAGTAGATGTACATAAGTACTTACACATTTACATAATTATGTAATTATGTATAATGGAGATACTTAACAAGTACCAAACAATAAGGTTCTAACTTAACCACGCATGAGGACAAATACGCACTGTACTGTAGGAGTGAGTGTGAACTCTCCAAGAGATGACATGAGGGGGGATGTGGAAACGGAGGATAAGACTATACACTGTAACTCTGTAAGTTTGATGTAGTTAGTGAAGGGGAGATCTAGGGATGAGGAAATGTTTCAATTTTATGTGAGTAGTTTTGCCATTTATGTAGGTATGAGTGTGTGTGTGTGTGTAAGTTGTGCGGCGAGTTTGGTTGGTGAAAAATGTGTGTGTATGGGTTTTCTCGCGCGTCGGTGAAACTTGTTTCCATTTACGTCGTCAGTAATGCATTTGCTGGTTACAAATGAGAGGACGCATGCTTGGAGAGTGTGCAACTTTTCAGACTCACGTATCATTTATCATGACGTAATAAAATCCTGGTTAGACCTCAACTCGACCATATACCCGTGGAACCCGGGCTACTCTCACCAGAACACAAGGCACAATAACAAGGTGTAAGGTATGAGGGCTAAGTGCATACCTCCACTGACAGCTCCACTACACAAATACATTCCAAATTCATAGTTATACTTAAAACTGCTTTAGGAAATGGACCAACTCTGAGTCTCATGGAAGATGTATTCTAAAATTCTATTTAAATGCATACCATGTCCATGGAACAAGAGACCCCTTTCACAGAGGCTCAAGAGTCTGCTTTGTGCACACTGCCTGAAACAAGTGCTCTCATCATCAAGGTTACTAAATTCCCGCTGAGGCTCCTATCTCTATTTTACATATTGAGGTATTTCCCGTGCGGCGGGGCATCATAAGTGCAGATGATATGTACCCAAATGAATGCAAATCACGGATTATAAATATAATTATAAACTACGCTCAGTCCTCGTCCAGTGTTACAGTTCAAGTGCATATTTCATTTAATACTTACATCAAGAAGTAGGTATCTATCTATATGGTAATTACACACATGGGTTTAATGGTTGTTGGTATCTACATATGAAGTTGTCTTTGAAATTATGATAATCGAGGTATTATTCCTACAGTTTAAGGTTTTGGGCAGAGCACATGGTGGGAATATGTATCTGTTGACAAAGAATATGCCTAGATACATGTACATATGAGTAAAGTGTGTATGTGTATGGTAATGTCTGGAATATATCTGGAAATATTACAAGTGTGGAAATGTCGGGATTATTATATTGGTGGTCCTGGGCATGTAGAGTAAGACCCAATGTGTAAATATGAGGAGAACCCCATGGGGCCTGATGCTTCCTCAGATGTAGATATAAGAAAGTGAAAGCAGGAGAAAGCAAAATCTAAGGAGCAGTGACTGTAGTGTCATTAGGTCCATATGGTCAGACATGTGTAAATGTGAGAGGTACTTTGAGGGTGAGTAAAAGTGCGTGAAAGACAGGGGTCCATGAGACTTGAAGGTAATATGAATCTATGTATGAGGAAGCTGCAGGGGGGGGAAGCTGCATGAATTTTGATGGGGAAATTATTTGAAGGAGAAAGTGATATTGGAAATGGGCTCTGCATGCTGATGATACACAGGTGAGACGAGGACGAAGACAAGGCCCGGGCTGCGTGGGTGACCAAGATGAGTGTGACCGGATGCTGGAAGTGGAATCCTGTGACAGCATGTGTTTTGGGATGGGTCCTTCAAATGTTTCCTGTGCTCCTGGTTCTCTCCTTGAAATTGTCGATGTTTGTTCTTCTAATGATGACTCTTCTTGCGTTGGGTGGACACCCGCTTCAGTTCTTCCACTTGCAAGTGTTTCACGATGGGCGAAGCGGACTTTGAACCAAGAAAGGAACCGATGAACAACAACGTACCTCCGTCACCCGGATCACAGTTGCCTTCGACGACGAACAACGGGACAGGATTGCCTCCACTGCCTCCACAGAGCACGGCGGCAAGTTCCGGGAGCATTCTCCTGAGTGGAGGTGGAACGCTCCTGCGACAACCGGCGTCTCAGCACTACTTTCGTCCCATCGTTCATCATCGTCCTCCCTACACAGGCCGGGTGCACGACGACTTTGACCTAACCTCCGACTCGGATGCCATTTCTTCGCCAACGTCTTCCATCATTGGCCCACCGCCTGTTCCGGGGGTTGGGAGACCCCCGTCCCCCCATCACCTGACTCCACTCCTGCCCTGTTACAACAATGGCAACTCCAGTGTTCCGTCGAACAATGCCACCAATCCCCCAGGTGTGTCTCACAGTCTCTACCTTTCTCCTTCCTCTTATTCTTCCTTCCTATTTCTTCTCTCTTAGCGTCTACTTATTCCCATCCATCAGTCATCCTCTCTCCTTCGGCTTCGGCTTTCTCATTTACCTTCACTTCAACTTTCACTTAAACAATCAATTTGAATTTAAATTGACATTTCTTTTCAATTTTCAACTCCACTTTCACTCCGACTTTCTCCTGTACTTTCTTCTGTATCTTATACTTTCTCCTTGATTTCTTCTCTTGAAATTCGAGCTGTGCATTGGTCTAAAAAGTTACCATTAAGTTGTGATCCTACATTCATACAGCTAGCTTGTATTTTGTGAAGTGATAATTTTTCTTTATCAATATTCTCTTGCATTCTTTCTGAGCTTGTCTTTCTTACTTTTGCCTCAATTGTATTCAATCCCTGGGTGTCAGGAAGGAAATAAGAAAAGAGCTTGTTTATGTATGGGTAATATCACCTTTGCCCTCCCTTGAAAGTACTGGAAATAAGGTCTGACACTTAAAAATGTATTGTCCCTGGCTCAAGCTGAGAGAAGGAGAGACAGAGCCGAAGGCATCAAGTGTAACGCTGGAGTGAGAGACAGCTCTGCGCTGGGCTCCAGAGAGAGAGAGAGGAGAGAGAGAGAGAGTAAGAGAAAACACAATGAGAAGGAGACACGTTCCTGGACTTTGTAGCTATATAATGACGATGCCTTTGTGTACCTATACGTATGTGCGCATCTCATCTCACATCTGCGAGTGTGGGAATCGTAAAAATACATACATACACAATGCATAGATATTGGCACTTCTTTACACTTACTGTCTCATTCGGAATTGGGAGACTTTTGCTTTCTCCCCTTTTCTCTCTCTCTCTCACTCTCACTCTCACTCTCACCCTCTTCCCCAACCTATTTACGTGCTGTAGCTTTGTGCCACTCCGGCGTAATCGTGAAGGAAAAGGAAATACCCGAAAAATGCGAAATGGAAACTCTCTGGGTATCCCAGTCATTCTTTCCTTTGTGTGCACGGATGCTGTTCTCTTCCGAATTTTTTTTTGCCACTGTGTCTTCCCATAGTAAAGGCTGTGTATGTGGCAGGGGAGTCCGGACGCACATGCTTCTCTCCTTGCCATGCTCTGGGTCTACAATGGGAAGGCTCATCTATACCTACGTATCCTTTGGTTATGTTTTTACAGGAACATAATGTATGTGTTGCCACATTTTATTTTTAGCCTTGCCTCGTGGCTTTCCTCCTTTCTCTCAAGGATGTTGCCCCCTTGATTTTTATTCCGGCACTCCATGTACGTAATGCAGGACCTTGCTCCCTTTCTGAGTTACTTACTCCGATCTCCTCGTGGATACTATTTTTAAGGAAAAGGTCAAGTGTGAGTGGAAGAGATGAAGAGTGATTATCGAAGGAAACTCCCTCCTAACCAACTTTCTCTCTTTCTTTTCCCTTTCCCCCTACAAAATTCTTGATCAGGTCTAAATGGCAAAAGATGATATGAGCGTTTATTAATGCAGAGATGTTACTGTTAAATATTGGCGGAGCAGGATTCCATGGGATCTACAGTCCTACGGGACAATCAGGAAGTGGCCCGTTACGATTTGATGAGTCCTCATTTTTGGGCACTTCGGATGCTTGTTCCTCGCCTGAAACGGGAAGTCTTCCGAGAACCAGTAAGTTGACCAAACGGAAAAGACCTCCAAGACCTCCACCTCGACGACTCAAAACTGAGGAGTACTCTCTGCCTGAGGAGGATGGCAATATTGATGACGATGATGATCCCCACATACGGCATTTAATTGCCAGGTGAACTCTATTTTCCAACCTTCCACAAATCCCCATTATTGTTTTCCTCCAAGTTTAGTTTATGTTATCAATTTTTCATTTGAATAAATATTTGGCTGGAAATTATCATCTTATTTTTCGTTTTGTTTTGTGGATATTCAAATCTCGCACTAAAAATTAAAATACGACTGTGATCGCTCGTTACACTTGGAATCAAAATCGATTGTGCTTCCACTTAAAATACCAACACATGATGTTGAAACTTAGAGATCGGTAGATTCTCACTTAAATTTCAAATGCTCTGTAGCGGTAAAAATTGGAGATTTAAATTTTGAAAAAAATGTTAAAGAAAAGCTCAAAGGCTGAATTTAATAAGTTTGTAAGGAACAGAAATACGAATTGCGGTTCTAGACTATCTTGAACAGAAGAACTCATGTAATTAAAACGTGGCTGAGAGCCACTACCCTTCCGATGTAATGAGCAGGAGAAGTCTGAAGTAAGAATGGGCTGTAAGGAAAGACAGTAATTGTAGGGAGAGGGAGGAAAGATGGACATTTGGATTAGGGAGAGCGACACAGGTACTCAGATTTTTTCCATCGGATTGCGATTAGTTGTTGTGAGACAGAATGAGATGAATTATATCCACTGTCATGCCCTTGTGTACAAACGCCCATCCATTTTGGGACAAGTGGCTGGAGATTCTATTTCTCTTTTTCTCTCGTCGTCTTCAACTGTCGACCAATTTACTCCCTCGCAGTTTTCTCTCCCTTCCCTTTTTTTTTGCGGATATCTAACTCTCACAATAGTATTTCCTCCAGCGTTCAATCATCCGCTTACGTGTCCTTGTCCTCTGGACTATTATGTATCTACATGATATTCTCTCTCTCTCTCTCTTTGCACTTATCTCCCGTCCTGTCATCTCTATGTCTGTCTTCAGTTCCCTACATGCCATTCTTATTGTTAGTACTCGGAGCATCACTCTCTCTCTATCTCTCTCTCTCTCTCTCTACCATGTACAACCCAACTGATGTATTGAGGGGCTGTACATTACAGGATTTTTCCAATCATTTTTTTGGCTCCCTTTTGTATTGTATTTCATCCTGTTCGTGAGGAAAAGAGATTTCCTTGTATGTGTAGTAAGCGATACAAATTTATTGAACGTGCACTGAGAGAAGGGAAATGTCAGAGAAAATTTCAGGGAATTTAATTTTTCCGGAGAAAAAAAAGGATTGAATTTTACAAAATGTGAGGATTGGTTCCAACTCAGTATTTAAGTTCGAGTGGACTGTCAGAGCTATGAGAAAAATTGTTTGAGAAATGTGTGAGCTAGAGGCAAGTCTGTGATTTATTAGGGAATGATTATTTCCCCGCTTTCTCTCCCCAGACTCTCTCTCTCTCTCCCTCTCCTTCTCCCAAACCCTTGGAAATATTTTGGCTCCAAGTGAAATACGAGGGACTTATTCTACAAATGGGCGAAGAACCTCAAGGAACTGAACATTTCTTTGGTAGCATATGGGATGTACATTTTCCCTTACATCTTCCCAAATGGAGAAAGTAAATCGATAGCTTTCCCTCCGGTCATTATTTCAAAGTTGAGTATTTATTTTAAGTATTGAAACAAGGCCCTCTTACAAAAATGTATTTAATTATAAATTCAAAAGGTTTCCAAAAAATTCAAGCCCAAAAAATAGGTAATTTTTTTTTTGTGGGAGTGAAGAGAGGGAAAATCCTCGTGTGAGACTTTACAGTTTGTGCAAAGTAAATCTGGGATTTACGGTCAGATCGATACTGGAGAGAGGGATATCCAGGAGTGTTTTTGCATGCGGATCGTAGTGAAAGGACTCGTGTATAATTGTATAGTGACAGATATTATGGCTCTCCAGCTTTAGTATTTTTTTCTATTTACAATGGCTTCCTTCCAAAGGATACATAATTCTGAGGATTGGATAAGAATGACCATGGTTTTATTCCCCCCCCTTACCCTCCTCCCTCCTTCCAAGGAATCCCGGTGTGTTATGGTACTACTAATAATATTGGGGAAGGAGAGGGAAGCTCTCTATTCCCGGAATTTTCACGGGATTAGATTCGAGGGGATATTGGATTGAAATATATACCTGTGGGAAGGGCATTAGGTGGGAGTAAAAATCAGAGACAAAAGCCAGTAAGGAATTTCCCAATGACTCTATGTTTCAGCTTAATGGACAGTTTTTATTTCTCTTGATTCGAGCTCGGCTGGAAATTTCCAGTTGTTACAGGGTATAAGGACTGGGTCCGCTTAGACAATCCCCGGTATAGGATGTTATCACGGGATAGGGGGGAACATTTCAGAGGAGTGCATATCCGAGGAGAGCGTGCTCTCTCAGAGGTCCCAGAAATATTTATTTGAATCGGTGAACGATTTGCCAACGAGACTTTATGGTAATAGAAAGTGGAAGTGAATGGGAATGGCTATTGAGCTTGTATTTCCATTTTACCCGAGGAATTACTCCCAGCTTACATACGGGCTTGTGGCTTTATAGGCACAAGACGTCTTATGACTTGATCTACGGAGATTCCCATCCTACATGCTCCCGACCCATAAATATATTAGCATTGGTTGGGCCTTCCACGTGCCTATTTGTCCCGAAAGTTTTAACACATTTTTATATCTATAAGGACACACACACTTACACACACACAAGCACACCCATACCTAAATACAATTATAAATAGAGATATCTTGGACGCATAACCTCCACTGAGCGGGAAAAATGAACTTCCTAAGTTTTGTTTAAAAGCAAAACCGCAACTTCGCCAGCTCAGGGATCCAAGGAAATGCTCTGAATTATTCTCATAATGTCCATTTTGTTTCCTCTACATTTTCAGCTATGCATTCCCTCTCTTTGCACAAAGTTTATTTTTTCTCCACAAGTTCTCATTTGCTTTTCATTGGCGTCAATTCTTTGAGCCTTACTCATATAATTACAGAATCTACACATAGACAGACATGATCATTGGTACATTTAATTATATTTCAAAAAAAAAGGAAGATAGGGAGCAGTGGTGACTATACTTACAGTTTGTAGTGCTGCTCCCTTTGAACCCTGCCATTGGGGAATGGCGTGCGTGCTATTAAAATATCCGAGCTGTAAAAACATCACTTAGAGCAATTATTTGCTCTTGTGGTCCTAACCTGTTTAGAAATGACAGGTGAATTTACAACGTGAGGAGAGAGTGCGATAACAAATGCCAGGGACTACTCCTTTCCATTAGTTGCGTCCACAATTGTAATCCCATGTAAGTTGTTATTTTCAGGAGGAAGTGACTTCCAGGGATTTTTCCCTTGTTTTCTTTCCGGGACCTCAGTTCTGTGTAGAATTTAGGCCTTTTTGGAATGTGTCGGGGTGGTTGTGAGAGAGGAGAAAGGCATGTTCGGACGGTTTAAATATTCCCGCGGTGAGTCCTCTTCATATGTACGTGCCGATTGTCGAGCGTCTCTATGGGAAAGGGAGAGGAGGAGGATTTGAGACATGCATGGTTATATATATTTTTGAGACTCACTACACTTGTGTCTGGTGGGGTTCGGGTTGCATGTGTAATATATCTAACAATAAGTGTGCATACTTTACCACTCCACGGATGGATGGCCAATGGACTTGTTCCTCTTCCACTTGAGTTGGCCGTGTGTTAGCCGCAGCTCTATGGAAGTCGGCTTACTCACTCAGCATTATCCTAAACAAACTTGGAAGTATGTTTCCTCTCACTCCGCCTCTTTCTCTCCTTCGCAGAGCTTTCCCTTCAAGGGAATCCCTTGATTGCATAAGGATTCTATTATTTTCTAGGGTCTCTAGTCTCTCGTCTCCCATGCATACTCTACTTGGTGTTGGGATGTAGGGGATCTACATAGTGAGTGTGTACGACTCACTTCACCGGGACTCTCTCTCTCTCTCTCTCTCTCTGTGTTGTCTCATTACAAAAGCTGGGAATGTTCTCATCCCGTTTCTTTCTCCTACTTTCTCCGTCAGACTCCTTCCATGGATTTCCTGGGGAAAGTGTTAACGTCGGAAAGTTTTGTGCTTAAACAGAGGAGAAATAACAAGTGTCTGCGTTTTATGTTTTATGTCCATGCTCTCTGGAAGTAAAAACTCTGCTTTCTCTTTTTCTCTCTCTCTCTCCTCTCTCCACCTCGCCGTTGACAATGAGGACCAGACGAGATGATGATGATGATAGGATGGAGAGTAAACAGAAATTGTGTGTCTTGGAAGGGAAATATTCCTTGGTAGTTTTTATTGCCAGGGCTTATAAAACTTTCCCTAGCACACATGGATTTAAATATACGCCAGGGCTCCAATATACATAGGTTTTTTTACCCCGCACATTTTACCATACATAAATATTCCATCTATTTATGTGTATGGATATACTTCCCGTTAAAATATTTTCGTTTCCTGGAGATATTTCCTCTCTTCATGGGCCCTCGTTTAGAAGGGAAAATCCCATGTAACCAGGGAGTCCGTCCGTATAACGGGGATGAGAGGGGATAGGGACGGAGAGAGCGGGCTCCATAGTTGACAATGTTATGCTCCGCTTATCCCCTGTTTAAAAGGAAATCCGCCACATGGAGTCAAAAATATTCGGAAAATGTTTGAGGAGGAAGGAAGGGAAATGGAAAATAGAATCTTTGTTTACTTTTCCTCACGAAAGTGTTGACAGATCGCTGGGATAATCATACTATTCCATAACGGGATTGATTTTTTCAATGTACTCTCCTCAATCATCAGCTCATGTTTTTTGAAATAGGGAACTTGAGATTTCTTCCACTTTGTTTCATCTTCCCTGTCCATATGTGAGGAGGATGATCTATCTGGATTGAGAAAAACTACGAGCATATGTAGTCAAAGGGTAGTAAGCATACAAGGGAGGGAGAAAGGGAGAAATATTCTTATTGCAACCTTTGCAATTTTTTTTGATTTCATTTTCTCTCTCTCTCTCTCTCTCTCTCACTGAAACTGCAGAGTTGCTAAAGTTTCAAAACAAGGCAAAAGTGAAAGTTGGATTTGTGCCAAACAAATGTCTAAAGAAAGGTAGGGCTGGGAGAAAGTATGTTTCACCTACGAACGTTCCCGGGGAGGACTTGGCTTATTTTGCAAGTTTCCCTTTTATCAATTTATATGACCAGAGAGACACAGGCGTTGGTTAGTGCTGGGATATTTCATATACCTACATAATAAATGTCCCTTATGTACTTATGTGCATCGAACTGAGGAGTTCCCGCAGAAACCACAAATCAGATTTTCCCTCAAATGAGCACAGACTCATTCAATTCAGGGATGATCCTCTCCCCTGATTTCCAACCTTTTTATCCATAGTTGGAAGGAACTTTAATCAAATCCTCCGGTCTATATATTTGAAGTCCTCCGTTATCCCAGGGCTGAGGCCAGACCCTAGAGAAGAAGAATTATTATAGGAAGGCCCAATAAAAACATCTATCTATGTACATACGCACAAATGCAAGAATTTCCTAATTTTTCCTACTCATGATTGTACCCATAAAAATTATGAAGGATTTCCTCTCCAGCAGTTTTTAACTCCTGGAATATCTACATTGAAATTAGTTTTATTTATGACCATACGTGCCCTGTGGGAAAGGAAGTGGATTTTTTTTTTGGAAATAATTTCCAAGCGAGATATGAATGTTCGGACGGTGCGGTATTTTTGAATTCAAAGGAATTGAGTTTATTTATTAGTTTGGAATTTCAACTTAATTTGTTACTTTCTCTCGGGGAATTTTCTCCTTGATTCTCCCTTTTATGCTTAACTATTATTTCCCTATTTTGTGGACATATAATTATATCCTATATCTATAATTATACATAGATAATTATAGATATCTAATTATATATTCCATGAAAAGAAAAACTAATTTTTTGTCAATTGAATCCACGCTGCGGGGATTTCAGCGGGAGATGTATAGAGTATGGGTAAGTCATTTGGAACTGAATTAATTAAAGTTTTCTCTCTCTCTCCATCATTATTTCCCAAGGATAATTGATTTTGTGCATTTTAATGTGATTGTGGAGGGGAGGAGGGATTATTGAATTAAGTCTAGGATTTTCGATGGAGAGGGCATTCATTTAATTATCACAGTGTTGGATGCTCATGCTACCGTCTTTCTTTGATCCACACACTCAATTTTTATGTGTAGGTCTTGGCCCAGAGATTCACCCTCTCCAGAGTCTGGGTACGTCTAATTACTTGCTCATTCCTGGAACTATCCTTGTTTTAAAAAATCTAGCCTCTGCCCGAAGGCTTTACTTTTACAAAACCATTTACTTTCAATAAAAAATATTTAATTAGGCAGATATGTACATATGTCAAAGGAGCCCAAGGAATTTTTTCCTGCCCTACAATCTTTTCTCATCCATTTCATCCATTTATGACCAATGAAATTTCTCATATAATTTTGATGTGTGGATGATACAAATAAAGGGGCCCTTCAAATATTCTGTTTCGATTGAATTTTTCCTCTTGGTTCTTCTTTCACCAAAAGCGCTAGTGCTCTAGGTTCTTAGAATTAATTACTTCCTAAATTTTAAACACCACTGGAATGGATTTTGAAAATCAGTTTTATTTTCCTCAATGGAATGGTCATCTTTACGTGTGAATAATTTCAAGGGCTATTTTTCTCTAAAGAGTTTAGAACTAGAATAATTATTTACGTAGATATGTTACTCAATGAAATTGGAATTTGAGAGATACTAACGGGGATTTGGGGGTGTGGGTTGTTTCCATGGTTGGGCTGAGAAGATATCAGCAGCAATTAGCAGTGATGACGATGAGCATGAGTGGGAGGATGGAGGACATGCAGGCTACGGAAGAGAAATTGGACACGGCCATGGCTCTCTCCGAAATCCGAACTCAACTGCAAGAACTGACCAAATCTGTGGAGTCCTGTCAGACTGAGGTGACAACACTTATCCCCCATGATAAGTTGTTCGGGAGAACTTACCTCTGCTGGCTGGATTTCGTTCCGACATGTCATCAACTTTTTTCCCCCCTACCGAAACCATATATGATCATTGGAGTATCCTCTTTTTACTGGTGAATGGGTTTTTAATACCAGATTACGTCATCCCAGGGCTTTATATAACTATGAGTAATTATTATAGCACCCTCCCAGAATCACATACACTTTTATTACTAGGCCAGCAGGACTTTCCCCAAAGATATTGTACAAGGGCCTGCTCACAGTCGTAAGGGGAACAAGTTGGTGGAAATTCCGGAGATATTATAGAGAACAATGGGGAAATTGTAGATGACTGGGACAAAGTAAACGCAAAGCTAAACTTGCGGTGTAATATATGAGTGTACATGGAGACACATGGAGATGTAGGAAGTACCTATATAAATGTGTGTGTGTGTGTATATATACATATATGTGTGTATGGATGTGTGTGTATGTGTGGGGAAGGATAGGATCACAAAGTCGACGACAAGGATGACGATGTGGTATGGGAATTCTTTGTCCTTTCTTTCCGCATCCTTTCCTCAGGAAACTTGTTCAAGACTAATAAATGTCTTTCACACAAGTTATCTCCATCCAAAGTCCTTTTAATTCTCCAACTTACTCCTCATTTCTACGAGGCCAGGATATGGTCCGGGAGTCTTAATATGCCCAAGTACCACTTTATTACATGGCTTATTAACGACAAAATTTTTCCCTATCTCCCTCAATTTTTTTTTCTCTCTACAAACTTATACAAATTCTCGCTTCGGAGTTTGTCCCCGCTCCCTTTGATACTCGCTGTTCGAGCTCGCTTCCCAAAATGTCTTGTGCTTTTAAAGAATCAACTTTCAGTGCTTTATTTGAGTGACGTTCCTTCCTTTTAACTGTTTCAAACTCTTTCGGGCTTTTTAATTGTTTTGTTTCAAAGTCCCACGAATCGATGTAAGCCTCAGAAGTAACTTCAGACTGGAATTATTATTTTTTTTCCTTTTATTTAATTTTCCTTTCTACACTCTACTACACTTGTAGTATTTGAACATTTTCGCCATAGCTTTTCTAACTTTGATTTGTAGGTTTTAAAATTAATATCCGCTTATTTTCTCAAATGTTAATTTTGTTGGTTGAGTGTCAAAATCTTTGAATCGGCTTATTTTAAGTTTGACATCCAAAGGGTTTTTATTTGCATCGGTAAGTTTCAAAGGATCATTTAATCAAGTCAAACACTTGTCGAACTGATTGTGAAAGTGAAGCTACAAAAGCATGCTGTGCTATATATTCCCCAATTATTCAAAGGAAAGTTGGAGTATTTATTTACCAGTTCTTTGTGAGAAGGGGAAAATTAGCTCCAAAAATGAGTCTTACATGAAACAATACCTTTAAATTCAAAGTTCAAAAAAAATCCTCGGCGTCATGGCGCCCAACTCAAAAAAGGAAAGTCTCATTCCAAGGCCTGAGTATGTTGTCCAAAGAGGAAAAATGCAGTGAAAGCAGCCGGATGGGACCCTCCACGTGCCGGCTCCCAAATGCATGGAAACTTCAGACTAATTAATAATTTTCCCCGGAATCTCCGTCACTACTCCAAAATGTTTTCTCTCAAGGGCTAATGAGCATATTTTTGGTACTTCCACTCCCGAGCTCATTGGCTCGTGAAAAGAGGCTTTCCTGCTTTTAGTACCTACCGGACGACTGAAGCAAGATCATTTCCAAAGTTAAAAAAAAATATTCATGTGTCCATGCTTAGACTCAGCTTATCTCTTCCGGTACAAATTCCCACCCAATGAAAACACCCAAAAATATTTATTTTTGAATACTAAAGGCATAATCACATCAGTTATACTTAACTCATTCTTAAAATAGGGATTTTAACTCGATCCCATTCCCTAATACATATAGGTGTTTGAACTATAATTATTACCTATACTATTCTTTTTAACTTGTTGGAACTGTATTTATCTCAATTCTGTATCCAAGGGATTTTTGCCTGCCTCTCAATTCGGAAGGTGTTTCGATTAAAAAGCCCACTGCTGTCAGCTCTGGAGTAACTGTACCTTTAAAAGCCAAAGGTGTACAGTAGATAGGGAAGTATGCCAATTAGACTACCTTCGTATGCTCCCAACCCATCCCACCCATTGTGTACTCAACATTGTGCTAATGAAAGAAAGCCAGTACTTGTATTTCACAAAGCCGAAGAGTTATGTATGTTGTCCCGAGAACCTACAAGTTGCTAGATATATTTATTTTAATAGGATGGATTGTCAGGTAGAAGTGGGAATGGTGTCAAAGGAGAGTTCAATAACATTAGGGAAAGTGCCTTCAAGTAATGGTCCAGTGTTATTGGGAGACTCAACCTGGGCTTGTATTTCGGCTCGGGAAGAGTGTTGATGATAAAGTGAAGTCGGAGAGGGTTGGGTTGTTGGAACCGATTGCTAATTAATTTCCAGCTGTCAAGTTGCTTTTGGAAGGTTCCGAGGAAATACTCCCCTGTGACTTTCTCCCTTGATCTCTTATTGCTTTTATCTTAAACTCAATGCTTTGAGAACCTCTCGCCTGCTCCCTGAGTATTATTCCATGGGAATTGAGGATTTAAAGTATACATAATCACCTCAATTATATTTTTACACCTTCATATGTATTTATCTATCTACATAGAGATAGATACTGTGGGAGAGGCCCAACTTAGAAATATAATTTTATTTCAAAATGAGTCCATAGACTGGTACTAAGCAAACGGACAATAAATTCCCGTTCCTATGACTACGGCTTGTTTGCATGTGAGAGGTAGCTTCTTTCCCAGTTTCCAATGTTTGCTTGTGTGTAGAAGGTAATTGCACGCAGCTGGTTATTTTTCCTGGTTTCCTACTGTTTCCACCACACCCCACCCCCTCCCCACCTCCCTCCTTACATGCATAGCTACTCATGTAGGTACATAAGTATCTACTACTGTGGGGCAAGCCACTCGGATCCATCTACCTTAGGTCTGGAGCCGGGCCTGCACTTACATAGATGTGTACTTTAGGGATGACGGCGGGGTCATAAAATCTGCAGTTTTATTTTATGTAATGTTACCTTTGTCCTCGCTCTAATTTAACCTGAGCTCACAATCTTCTTTTTTTAACGCTGTCGTCGACCCTCTCTGCAAATAGTAGTTTTTTCTATCCCCGACTACTAAAAGTATTTCCTCTTATTTTTCTACTTCCATGGAAGTTCCTTCCTTTCAACTCCTATGTCTTCTGGTTTTGTTGGAATACGAAATCTCTTTTTTTTTAACGTACGTCGCATTAGCTTTCTCTTATTCTCTCCTTTACTTTCCCTGGATTTTTTTTACTTGCCCATAGCTTAAACCTTTTATCCTAAAAATCTACTGTTGTATCGTTCCTGTGATTTCCCTCCTTCCACAGATCCCCCCTCCTATCTTAATCATGGCAAGGCACCCGGCTCTTTACATCATCCCTTCCCCGAAGCACTTCCAACATCCGATCACCTGTCGAGACCATTCCCACTGAGCATTACTGTCTTTACATTACCTCCTCGGATCCCTGTCATTAGTCTTGCTCATTCATCCAATTAAGAGGGGAAAGTAGTAGCTTTCCAACACTTCCCCCAAATAATGCTGGGTGGGGAGACAATGAAGGGCTTCGGATTTCTTTGGAGGAATAGATACATACATAATTATGTATATATGGTTGAAAATTTGAAAGGATAGTTTTTGCCAAGGCCCATCCCTCGATAATTTCCTGTGAGTGTTTATTTTCCTGACATGACGTCCATGTATGGACGGCCCCTCCAAATAGAACCGAAGGTTGGCAGAATTTGATTTACGGTAGCAATTGTTCAAGGACCATAAAAAGAACCTCTGTGCTCGTCGTGATTTCAATGCCAGAAGCAGGGCACATACATACGTTGGGAAGGGAGTGTGTTGTTATGTGGGATCTGGTATAAAGGAGCATGGGGTATATAAGATTTGAGGGAAATAGAAAGGCTTGGGAAAATGTATGAGGGAAAGCAGTGGTTGGTCAGGAGGCAACTGTAAGGCGGTAGCTTTGAAATAAAGGGTGCTACAGTTGGGGAAAGTTCCTTTGTACTATGAGGATACAGCATTACAATATTTGAACATAAAATAGGTTTTGTGCAAACTATGGTGGGTTTCTTTTTTTTTATGGAAGGAATGTTCGGTGAAATGTTTATTTTTTCTGGAGAAAGTAGAAGTCTTGTGGAGCCGAATGAGGGAGAAAGTTCCTTTCCCCTCGTCCTTAAGTACGTTTTGAGTATTTACGTTGAGTGCGTTCATAATCAATGGAGGAGAGTGGGCTACGGGCATATGATGCATGAGAGGAAGACAGAGAGAAAGGATAAGAAAGACACACGCCCATATTATTATTGTTGAGTTGGTTCCTTGGACCATAGTCAGATCCCCTCACATGCTTGTATACCTTTGCTCTCCAGCCGGGCCTCTCGTCTTATTTGTGGGATTGTATAATGGATATGTATATGGTATGTAATGGGTCTATGTGCATATGTATGTGAGGATGAGAGCACTTGAGAGGGCTTCTGACTATTGGCTACTTATCTCCTTTCTCTATGGTTTTCGGGTGTAAAGAAAGTCAAACTAGGACCATCGGTTCTATGCTCTAGCTTCTTTTCCTTCCTTTTTTTTTTCTCTCTCTCTCTCACTCTCTTCTCTTTCTCCTTACTTCGCATTGTTTTCCTTCTGTTCCGGCTTGACATACCCTTCTGGGTCCAGTTTTCGAGACAACTCAGGAGGAGAGCATATTTATGTAAGGAAACAACTCACAATAGCCCAACGTAATAGGGATAGACCCTGCTCTTCTCCAAAGCCTCCGTCTGATCTTATGTATCTACCTATTTTCTTTTCTCATGAACTTGAAGGGTGGAAGTTGTTCAGGGCTCAAGACCGACGTTATTTTTCCCGTGAGCACTTTCTAGCCTTCTGAAGCTACAGACAATTTTTTTTTTCAAGATCCCTGGCTTTATACACTCTATTCAGATACATTCCCTGATAGCTTTCCCTATTTTAGGTTCACATTCCCGGATTTTGTTTTACTTGAAAATCACATTTTGTTTTCCAAATTTGACCCAATGGCATTCAGTGGACTGTGTGGGTATAGGTGTCTTTGGGCTGGATCTCTTGTGTAGTATGTAACATTACATAGGTTCATGAAGTAATGTGTGAGTGGCTCCGTAGTTATCCGCTGTTGGAGGATGCCTCACTGGCTCTAGAGAAACTTATGTATGTGTAGCTTTTGAGTATGTGCTTATATTCTGATAAATAAGTCAGCATCTGTATGATGTTGTTAGGAAGTGGTAGGGCTTGGAAACTGGTTTTTAATTTTCTCAATGGCTTTTTGAAAGTCAATCGTTTCAGTGGCATTGTATTTTTTGGGAGATTTGATTCTCAATGCTCCATTACAATTTGCTTAACGACAGATTTTTATATCGTAATGCTCTCTAGCCTATTATCCCCGGGTAGAGTTCCTAACAGCTTTTCTCCCATCTCCTCCTGCACGTTCCGATAAGTGAGGGAGATAGGGAGGAGGACGTGGAATACTCACTGAGATGATGGGGCCAATAGGTAAGGTATCTATCTATCCATTGTGAAAGGATGTATAATGTTTTCTCGTGGGTCTCTGTAATGCATCCTTGGGTTGGAAGTGGGGCGGGGGGATTAAATTGTTGGATGAGCTATTGAGAGGGAAATGACTGGCGATAGAGAGGAGAGATGCAGTGAGGAGCTATTTTCTCTCCAGTCAGCATATAATCAGAATATTAAAAAGAGGGAAATCACTTGAGGATATCTGGGGGGAAAGTTGGGCTCCGCCACAAACTTGCATTCTGTCTGGTAGGCTCGCGTGTCTATAACAAGTCTCTCTCCCCTGTAAGATAATGACCCAAATGAAATATGCGGGGTTTAAGGCCAAAGATTTAAATTCATGCGGGATCCAATGAGACTGTATGGGAAGATGCGTGAATTATAGGCAGGGTGTGGCTCCATTTTTTTCCCTCCCTTGCGCTCACGCTTCAAGATGATCATTTTCATACTTTTCATCTTCCTCCTGTAGTAGGTTTTCCAAAGGAAGGAGAGATATCTTCAGATGCGTACATGATGTAAATTATAATTTGGTTACTGGAGTTATATGTAATTATGTATCCTGGTGAAAGTGCGAGGGGGTTACAGTGCATAAGATTTTGTCTAGTCTTCCGCAAGCCTGCCAAGCATCGTACAATTATAATGCCCTGACTCCTGACTTCATAGCTGGGGTTTTTGTAGGCTGAAGCTACGGGTTACGGGAGTGGGATCCGTGAGAGAGAGAGAGAGAGAGAGAGAGAGAGGAAGGGAAGGGGTAAGGGGAAGGCATTGGATTGAAGTGGAATAAAAGATGAATGCATTCTGCATGCAAGAATAGATGAATAGCAAACGATGGGAGAGGGCCAGAGTGAGGATAAAAAATTTTCTCACCCTGGTCTGCACCATTTACATGCTTTGTTATGGATTGTACGTGGCTGAATGAAGAGACGTCAACGCTTTGAGTGCTTTAGAAAGCTTGGCCTATGCCTTCCTTTGGAGGATTCCCAAGATTTTCCCACTCGTTTGACATGGGATTTTTTAGTTTCTCCCACCTTTCCCCATTGGTAATTGTGTCCTATTTACTAGCCTGTCGATACTAATTCACCTTTTTTAGGTAAATCCTGCTTGAATTTACTTTCCCCACTATTTCCATGTTAATTGAGTTTTATTTAGCTTCTTTTTACTCCATTTTTTTTTTCAAATATTTATCTACTTTCAATTACTTTCACTGATTTCAAATATTTTTTAATTTTAATTTTCTTACAAATATGTCTTAACTTTCACTTGCTTTCACTACTTTCAAATGTTTTTTAATTTTAATTTTCTTACAAATATGTCTTAACTTTCACTTGCTTTCACTACTTTCAAATGTTTTTTAATTTTAATTTTCTTACAAATATTTATTAACTTTTTCTTGCTTTCACTACTTTAAAATAGTTTTTTAATTTTCTTTAAAATATTTCTAAGTTTGTTTAAAATATTGTTTAATTTTTACTTACTTTCTCTTGTTTTCACTGCTTTCACTGCTTTCACTTTCCCCCTTACTTGAGCAAAAGTTTTTTCTCCCGTACAGATTTCGTACTTTAATTTCCAGTGTAAATAATTGTTAAATAAAAAATGAACGGAGTCATCCCGTCGAATCCTCGTGTTCTCTCAAATGATTCATTTTTGCAACAGTGGAAAGACACTTCCCCAGCTGTAGCCTTTGAAAATTTTGTAAATGCTTGAAAAGCCGGCTGAGGATAATTTCATGTAAACGTTGCTCTTGCTTCATATGTATGAACCTAAGTAGGGGAAGCCCTTGAGCTAGAAAGTTGTTGTTATCAGTCTGCTTTCTCCATTTTCCTCCCTGTGAGTTGCTATTTGAGGTTTTTCTTGGGTTATTAGAATGTGAGTAAATGCAATGCCGTCAGTGTTATCCACGGCACAAGTTTTTTTATGGGAGCGTTAAGAGAAAGTGTGCTCACACATGATATTCCCCCTCACCTTTTCCAAACAGTCTGTGGGAAGAAAGCGGAATCATTACTATTCATATAAAATATAATGGGCGGTTACGTGTATAGTTAGTAGATTTAGTTCAACAGGGAACATGTGTGTTTGGCCCGCTGCATCATTGCTGGTCTGTCCTGAGCACTTCCCACTTCTGATATGTATCCACACACACTCTCTCTCTCTCTCTCTCTCTCCCCGTGAGCCTGCATATATATACAGATTGTGGGATGGGAAAGCAAAGCATTTTGCTTTTGACAGGAGGATATGACCAAGAGTAATGTTAATGGGTGGGAGGTAAAAGGTGCGTGGGTTCCTCCGTGTCTGATCTGTTGACAAATGGGCAGTTTTAAGTATGCCGGAATGATATTCTTCCCCGAAAAGTGCGGGAATTGACTGTTTCTTTTGGTGATATATAATAAGAGCAGAGTAAGGTTTTTAGTTAAGTTTTTCCACATGGCTTTGTTACCCCTATCGTTATCATTACTATAGAGCATGTGATTGAGGAAGTACGAGCCGTACTTTTCTCTCTGGTTCCTCAAGTCGGGTCGTTAAAGAGCAGTTTATAGGAAGGGAAGGGGCCCGGGATGTTATATTTTAAATGAGTTTTCAAAATAATCTTTCCTCAACATTCCCAAAAAAAAATACCGCCACTCGAAAAATACTTTCCGAACGAATCCAGGCAGAGGTAATGTTTTTCCGAATTTCATAAATAATTCTAGTTCCTGATTACCCCTGTAATAAAATAATCTGTGTGGGGAAATAATCTCTACGGGCATCTCCACCTAAAGGTTAAGTCAATACTAAATGTTAACATATTGGTTTTCCACTCTACCTGCCGCTCAGGTAACGGAAGTGAAGCGAGACATGATAACGATGAGGAATGAGTTGGATTTGGTTCAACAAGTCAAGGAAGAGATTGATGACTTGAGGGAATGTGTGGATCGAATTGATGAGCAGTCCCGCCGAAGGAAGTCTCGCTTGCTGGAGCAGGTTCATATATATACATTTCCCATACATTCATATAATTATATATACATATGTAGCCTACATTGCATCCGCGTATAGTCACAGCATGGATTTGCATATTTTAAAATAGTATTTTACTGCCTAGATACAACAATTAGTTGCCAGTGTTTTAGATTTGTTCATGACTGGAAGCTCCTCAAAATCTTATACATAATTACTGCATGCACATATTTCCAAGACGTCCTCACGGTGATTGAGGACTCACTGGAGGTGACGCTAAAGTAAATTACAAATACTGTATGACCTCAATTTTGAGTTTGTTTCTTATATCATTAATTATTACACATGTCTGCTACAAATGTCCCAGCTTTTTATTGCATGTAGATCTCTACCAGGATAATTGACGTATATGTACGTAATGAATAATGACTATATGTATTAGATTTATTACATAGCCTGAACTTTTGAGTAATTTTATACTATATTGAATTACTACTTCAGTGTAAAATATCATGATTGCTTGCTCAGTTCAATTTAAATAATTACAGAAATGTGTGTAACCTCTGTGAATACATTCCTGCGCTTCCTGAAAAAAATGCCATAGTTTTGGGTACTATGTATGGCAAGTTCGGTCAAAATAATTGAGCGTGTAGATGTTCAAAATTAAAATGGGTTAATTGAATCTCAGCATGTTTGGCGCTGGGACAATTATGCCCTGCTGAGGATTATGCTACTGAGAAAATCGCTGTGAAGGTATGGGGATACTGATAAAAAATCCTTAGTGCGGGGACCGGAGCAAGAGTTACAAGCTATTCGGGGAGGGGATGATTTAAAATGACGCGGACATATTATTACGTGTATGAAAATGAGTTAATTTTCAATAGAGTCCTCAAGAGGGAGAGTGGCGGGTTAAGTTGTTCCCATTGAGTGGCTATGAAGTTACTAAATGGTCAATAAATCTCTGGCATGGTGTTGACGGGCACAACTTACATATTATGACTGCCGTATGTGTTTGGGCTGGGGATGAATGGTGGGTTGAGAGGACGAGAGCTCAGCCCATGTAATATACCCTACTGTTGGGATTCCCTCCATGCAGATTGATACATAGGTCTGGAGCACGCTAGGAGAGAGGTTAATAATGACTACGTATATGAACTTGTCAGTCAATCCCCGAGTCCGACCAGTAGAGTACAAATTGCATGTCAAGAGTGTCATTTTGGCTGAAAAGCGACTGACAATCTGTTTCTCAGCTCTATTTGCTCACCCAATTTAACTTGACAGGGTTTTCAACAACCTACATACCCTTTGATAATCCGGGAGTCCCTCCCGTCTCTGGAAAATGTGTACATCTGTAAAAACCACATCTCCTATGGATCCTGTCATTATCTCTCGAGCTTTTAGTCACGTTTTTAATTCCTAAATATATAAAAGGCCCGGGTTTTCAATGGGCCATAAATGACTTAATTTGATTAATAGTAAAGGAACCGAAACCCTTCTTTATGGTCTGCATTGATGAGGGGAAAGAGGATTGGGCAGGGTAACCCGGAATGGTAGGAAGTGCCACATAAAGCCGGGGTCTTAACGACTGGGCTCGTAAAGGTGGAAATTTTTAATGGGTCTGATTGGGTCGACTGCCTTCCTTAATGGAACCCTCCCGTCAGCTGAGGTCTCTAGATTGTGACAGTACGTTCATTACATAAATGCATCCATTCCTATTAGATACATGTACAAGGAGCAACACAGGCCCTCCCTCCTTCCTCCTATATTTTTTTGGGGGTTATACTAGACACTATAAATACATACAGAGCCCTGTGACCGTTTTATAGTCTCATCTGTGGAGCTCAAAACTCCTACCTGCGGAAACCCCTTGAACGTAACAACACTAAAGACAATGGAAGCTGAACATAATTTACCTTCCCAATGGCCTAGGGAGCCATAGAAAACCATATCTCATGAGGACAGAAACATACATATGGGATCCCTTGGGTTTTCCTCCTTCCTCCTAAATGACATTTTACAATGAGTGCCTCCTTCTAAACTTCACAATCACTGAGACAATTTTCAGTGGAACAGATTTTCCGAGAGAGAGGAAGAGAGAGAGAGAGAGAGAGAGAGAGAGAGAGAGAGAGAAAGCTCCCATTTAAAATTTCTTGTACATTATAGAGACAAATAGAGAAAATCCTTTGACAATCCCTCATTCTTGAGGAGGAGATGTTGAAGTTTAGATTGGACTCCTCCTCATGACTTTTTATATTGTGGAGACTGTCCAGACGTCGAGTCTTGTCATTTGCTTGAAACTCTTGGAATTGAAATGCATTTCCTCATTTTTATTCCACTTCCCTTCTTTCCCCGTGTATATGGAAATGAGACGTCTTATTTTCTTAAAAGGATTAGATTCAACTTGTGACAACATTCTTAACTTCTGTGAGGCTTCTCCCATGCTGGTACCTGTACCACTGTCTTTACCCTCGACTCGACGTACGTCTATAGACGCCTGCATGTACATACATATGTATGTATACCTATAAGGATGCTCTCCTCTCGTACAAGACAGCGCATAATTTCTGGGAGATACTTCCAAGGATTTAGAATATTCATGCGTGCATGGGGGAAAGTAAGTGAAAGTACTGAGGAAAGTAAACCTTGAGATGGAATTGAATTTCTTGATAGTGTCTCTTCCCTCTTATATGGAGCTTAGGGCTCTCTGTATGCCCACGGTCATAGGAGATACATTTATACGTACAAACGGAGAGGAGCATTTGCACAAGGAGGGTAGTCACATGTCACATTTTGAGAGTAGAGCATTAAAATCCGCCCATAATTAAAATTCTGGTTTCCTTTTCATCCTCTCCCCGTGACAGAGTGAAGCTGGAAGAATGCAAGGGGTTTCATTAAGGAGATTGTTCCGTGTGGTGGGAAGGCATTGATAAAAAATCCCCTGCTCAATAGCCCTGTTTTCAATGAATATTCAAACAACTGAACTTGGTGGCATACTCATCTGGAAGAAAAAAGTTTTCCCTTGAAATTTTTTTTCCCCTTGTTGTCTTTTGAAACTGGGAGAGGTGGAAATGGGAAGAGAAAGAAGGAGGAATCAAAGCTTTGATAATTTCTCTCATGGGGAAAATTGTAAACATGGAATCCATGGGTGAGTAGAGAGTTCACATTGTGAGGCCTCTCCCTTTCCTCCCGGTATAGATACTTCAATATTAAAGATGTACTTGTCCTACTTATCTATTTACTCTATGAGTGCATACGCTTCTAATGGTGGTGTATTTTGACGTGTTTATATTATGGAGGTATGTATGTAGATACATACGTCAACTGTGGGAGTGTGAATCTGAGATACTTGACTGACTAGCCGTAAAGGATGCAGGCGTAATTAATCATCGAGAAAAACTGTTGGCTCTGTGCGTTCGTTTCGTACGTGTGTATATGTGTAAGTGTGAGTCAAAGACTTTTGTGTCTGAATGGTGAAAGCTACCACCCGCTGTATTCAGTGAGGCCTTCTGCTCCTTCTCATCATCATCATCATCACCATCATCATCATCAACATCAACAACAACAACAACAAGAGCCTCTGTCTCTGCTCCGAGCTCTCATGTTTATAAACATAGGGCTGGAGGCTCCAAGTCGAATCCTTTTGCTGGAGAGTTGGCCTTGCATGTAATCTCCCTTGTACACATGTGGTTCTGCATGGATTTCCTCTTCAAACCTTGTCATGCATGTTATACGGGCTGCCAACGTGAAAAACAAGACTTTTGTCAAGGATTGTCCTGAGAGGCACTATTTAAGAATTAAGGGAACCTTAAGCTCATTCGTATGTGTGGAAATAGCACACAGATAATTACCCCGTCTGGGGCTTACTTCCACCTTCAGCATCATTAGAATAATTTATTGTGTCTCTGAAAATGCACACAATTCTTCTATCATATCTTCCCCTATTACAATTGCTTACGCATGTAATTATACTTCAAATGATTGTCAGCTAATCTTCAGTTCACGTTGAGTAAATATGTAGATACCACAATATTTATTACGGTTATGAATGATAAATAAATAACTATTAATTATATCTTAGTATAATTTGAAGATCAAATAATCTCATTCAAAATAAATATTCCTAATGCTTCCATATTTTGTGCTTTCACATTTGCAATTGATTGTGCTTTTCCTGTGTTGGAAATAATGCTTATTAGATCTAGTGGGCTTGATTTCGTTGCACTCATCACGGCTGTTAATACTATAGATGAGCAATTACGTTCATTCAAGCTATATTGAATTGAGCTTGCAAATGTTTATAATTTTGATTTTCTGGAAATATTTTAAATGATTATAAATTTTTTTTAATACAGGGCCTCACGCTCTTCCTCTCCTTCTCCATCTTCGCCGCCGTGCTGGGGATGCTCCAGTTTGGGTACAATACGGGTGTGATTAATGCTCCACAGAAGGTAAGATCTTAAAATGTTTGAATCATCTGTAGATACAATTTGGTGGAATGTCTCGTCCGGATTTTTATAGTTAGGATCAAAAGGGTTGTTAAATTTGTCAGACTCTTGGCAATTGAGTGTCTCCAATGGTAGAGACTTTTCCCGAGGACTGGGAGATATACGACTAATTTTAGGAACTTAACTCTGTGGCGGGGAAGGAGTGAGGACGGCCCTGTATAACAGGCTATTAGTTTTATGGGAAATGAAATGGTCGCAGGTAATATGTCAGATACACTTTTGGGTGGAAAATTATTAGAGGTATTGGTTGTAGGGAATTATTTCTAGTCCAGTTAGTTCCCAGAGTGAATAAATTACGGGGGAATAGTCTCATATATCTATATCTATATTTGTAGATACCTACATATATCTAGATATATTTTTAAGCCCGGATTTTGTGTTGGGAGTTCCACAGGATCTCAACTCAGGAGATTAAAGTAGTGTAGTTTCACCCTTTATATATACACTTAGATTTTGAAGCATATATGTAGGATTATGACACTGGGAATAAAGCACGGTTGAATTAGCCCCTTCAGAATCCAGCGTGTTGCAGTTAATCCTTATAAAATATCCATTACGGGGAGGAGAGCAGTGAGGAGCGAAACTCTCAAGTGCCATGGACATAACCAATGTCACACTCAGGGTACACTCCATTATAAATGGGCCACGAGTTATGGACTGGAGTTCCTCTCCGGCTCCTCTAACTGCTACATATTTGCTCTCACTGCCCACAAATTTTTTTTTTTCTCTCTCTCTCTCTCTCTTTCTCTCAAATGCTAAATTATTATGTCCGTCCCTTTCAAAAGGGAATTTAAGAGGGCTGGTTAATGGGAGTGCTTCCATCCATGGGTGTATGTAGAGAGCGTGTGTGATATAAATTAAATGTGTATATAATAATAATTAAGTGCACACTCATGTGAAAATTTTAATTAGGGACGTCTGCCACTCCGTCAGAAAGGACTCCCTTCCTTATCGTTTGGCATACCAGGAGTTTAGTCCAGTTTAAAAAATTAGCTTCGAGTTAGGAGATGATAAACATAGGCTGGAGAATTTTCTGGGTTGTTTGAAATAGCTACGTAGTGTTTATAGCCGTCCGCTCTATAATAAATTACAAATTACATTGTCCCTTTCCAACCGAGAAATAATACTTGCATATATATCCTAATGTAAAAATAATTACTATAGGATCCTATATTTGAAGCTTGTATCTTGAGGGTAGTGTTTATCTTTAAATGATCTTGTAAAAAAACCAGGAACTGGAGCATAATGGAATTGTGCATCCAAATGGGGGGCTCACTGTATAAGGGAAGTACGGGTCGTTGACTAGTGCTTAGGCTTTCGTAGTGGTAAAGGGAGGAAATGGAGTGTCTCGTGATCAAGACAGACCTGAGCGCTTTCAACTCTTCTCCTCCTCGCTCCTTTACTACTTTAAAACTGTCACCGGGAGAATGATTAAAAACTTGTACATACTTGCCCCTTGGGCTCCCACATACTTTCACATCTCTCTGGTCCTTGTCCTTACCCTCTCAAATTTGTCCTGTCCCTCTTCCACCAAATCTCGATTAACCAAGGTTTGGGCTATTTGATGGAAACACAAGTTTTTGTTCGTGATTTTTGTTCCTAACAGGATATCATTCTAGAACTTTGATTTTTTGTTTTTTAAATTTTAAAACTTTTGACATTTCATTCAAAATATAAATTCAAGTTAAACTGCTCCTTGCCCTCCCCCCCCCCCAGAAAATTATCTTTAGTTTCACCAACCTCATAGAATCATTCGCCGGAAAAACTGAGCTCAAAAATAAAAACTTAAAAGCCCAAGTTCTAGTTGTGGTTTAAATTGATTACTTTCCCCAGTGGAACGTGTAAGGATGAAGATTGAGGATGTGAAAGTACGTTTGCAATGTTCGTATGCATATTCTGGATGCTTCCATGGGAAAGTGGGAACCGATTTCGAGAGACAGTTCGAGAGAGCTATAAACTCCGTATGATTGTCACGTCCAAGCACAAAGCATTACTCTGCGTGTTGAGTTGAGCAACTAGGGAAGAGAAATCTTGAAATCTTACGATCATCCTGCCTCTTTCTCTCTCTCTCTCTCTCTCTCTCTCTGTAACTCTCCTCTCACCCTTTTCCAACATCTCTCCAGAATTATTGTGAGAGGAATAAAAGACGTCTCGGTGGACAAAGAAATGCGTCAAGAGCAGACTTGCATAGTCATAACAGGGGACCTGCCAACCGACACTGAGGAATAAGTCTGTAGGGATACAAGCTATACATCCTTTCCCATCTTCCGAGATGCAGACACTATACGTAAAAGAGTGAGAGAGGGAGAGAGAGAGAGTGAGAGATCTTCCTGGCATTGTGGAAGGTAGCGAAGTGCTACACAGTCGGAAAGATGCTATCTCTCTCAGGGTTAAAATGCAAATAGGGTTTTATTTAGTGAGAATACGTCTTTTATCATTGGAGGAGACGGAAGGCTCTCTCACTTTTCTCTGTATTGTATAATTTTCCAATAAATACTAATTGGAATGTTGGAATTGAAATGTTTTTATTTATTTGAACCCTTCCCTTTTCCAAAGTTGCTCTTTTTTCCTTTTTATTAGATCCTGTTCTTAAGATCCTTTTCTTGTAGATATAAAGCTGTGTAGGACGCTCTTACTGGGACCAATTCAATCCCTTCGACTAGAGTGCATCTCTCTGTACTCTTGTTGTAAAATATACCCTTATAATAGCATTTTATATGTTTATCCCAACGTTAATTTTTATCTTGCTCGGAGGATACCGTAAGAAGATTTTGATCACTTTTTTTGGGTGCTCTTGTAAATGGGGGAGGCTAGTGTGTATAGACAGAGCTTGAGTTCAATGATGTTGGCAATTTTATATAGTCCCTCCAATTTTGTCTCCATGCTATTGCCAATTATTACGAGAGTGATACATGAGTATGAGTGTTGTGTTGGGTTTCTCCTGTGAAATTATTATTGTGAAGGATAAGCTGTGATGGTGCAGTAATTATTATGAAGCTTGGATTCTTTTTTTGACTTCCAGGAAATCGAAGAGTTTATCCAGCAAGTGTACGATGGCCGAGGGGATGCTCCAAAAGAGGAGATAGCCAAGAAATCCGAGTTCATCTACTCCATTGTAGTTTCCATTTTTGCTATTGGAGGGATGTTGGGTGGCTTCAGTGGAGGCATTATTGCTAATCGATTTGGACGGTATGGATTATTTATATGTGTAATCTCACAGAACAAATTGAATTACCCTCTTTTTTTAAGCTACAGTGCACATTCGCTCACGTTCCACTAATAGATTTCCCCTCATAACACATATTCCAGTAATTATACTTATACATATGTAGGTATCTACACACACATAATTATAGGAACGAAGTCGAAATTTTCTTCCGAGAGCTCAGTCTTGCGGAGCTGATTGTGAGATCCAGTTCAGGTGTCAATGCACTCCTTAATAAGTTGTATTTGAAATGGGGGTGGGGTCAAGTTTCCCTCTAGTTTGCGCCTGGCATTATTTGTCCCATTAATAAATTAAATGAATTTGGAATTTACTAACCTTGAATTTTTAGAGCATGAACTATAGAGTGAAGGATATTTCTTGGCACCCGATCCCCATTCAGGTCCTAAGGATTGTTAATGGATGTTAACTATTCGAAATGACAATTGTCAAAAAAATTGTCGAAATGACAAAGAGAAATAATCATTGAGCATGGTTCTGTCTCATAATTGGGTTTTTATTTTGGTAAATTTTAGGAAGGGTGGATTGTTGCTCAACAATTTAATTGGGATAGGTGGTGGCTGCCTCATGGGAATTGCCAAGTCAACGGATTCTTACGAAATATTAATTCTGGGGCGGTTTGTCATCGGAGTTAATTGCGGTGAGTTTCTTTTACCTTCGTATTTCAAACCCCGTGGTGTGGTACAATCCCTTCAACGGGAAATTTCAGGTGACTTTTTTTTTTGGTGTGGGCTCCAGTGAGGGAGAAAAAATAGTGGGAATTATATGTCTCTCCAGTCGGCCCATACATTTAAATTAGGAGGCAATGGAGTGAGCCGTCTCGCTATTATTTCGTCATCATTATGCATTTTGATTGCTTAATTTGCTCTCTTCACGTCCTATCTCCAACTCCCATTAAAACCCCCATTTCGTATACCTCTGCCTTTATATTAGTCTAAGAAGCTTATTTGATGTTCCCACTCCCATGTAAATAAGTATAGTTGATTCAGAACTATTATACCTATGAGTGGAGGAATGTCTGTACATTTAATCCTATAGATTGTTACATCGTTGGAGGCTTTCTTTTTCCAGGGGTCTCCGTTAATAGGGAAAGGGAAAGTTGGGGGGAAAGGAAGTTTAGTGTTGAGAAGGAAATTGGGATAAAGTACGCTCATATGTTGGAACTTGTATTATGAATAAGGAATGCTGTTAGAGTTTGTCTTACTTTTGGAAAATGTAATTCTCCCAAGTTTTTGAGGTGATGGAGTGGTGTTGAGAAAATTGTGTACGAGAGGAACGGCGGGCCATGGAGATTGTGTGTAGCAAGATAAATGATGCTGGAGAGAGAATAATAATTATTCACATAAAACTACCATGTAAAGGTTTTCATATTTGATTAATCAACCTAAATGTTTTATTAGTTTCTCAGGAGTCATAAACTCACCCTCCATGTCTTCCCTTCCTCTTCTCTCTTGTCTTCCATGTCCATAATTTTAATGTCTTATGTCGTGGGGGCTATCTCCTCACTCTATGTCTTTGTTTTCGTCCCATCCATTCCCTATTATAGCCTCATTTCAGTCTCTGCTTTCCCCTCCTTTCACTCTGTCCTCTCGGGATGGGGCACACTCACTCATCTCGGACGATTTCACAAAGTAGCTCCCATCAATTCACAATTGTAGCTGGGACTGTTCCTCATTCGTGTGGTCCGGATTTTTTAAAAGTACAACACATGAACGAACCGCAACCTGGCTATTTCCACCAGTGTTTTAAAATTCCCGCCTCATTTCAAAATCTTGTAATTACTATTCTACTCCAATGTTGTTAACCCATTTACCCTCAATTTAAAGCCCCATGACAGGTAGTAATAAGTACTTTTGGGGAAAATTCTACACTACCGATGTAGTTTTCAGTCTCAACTGTGTTTGGTCCAAGGGAAACTTTAAAATCTCAATCTCCACTTCCAAAAGTTTCCTAATTTCCAGACAGACACCAGACAAATTCATACATGCTAGCAGCGGCCTGCTGAATGTCCACTCGTTTATTTCAAATTTCCTGTGAAGCGTCTTATTTTTTCTTTTGGCACTGCCAGCAACCCTGATTTAATTTCTTTCGTCTAAATCTGTTCACATTTCATTTCGACATTGATAATAGGTTTTCCAATTTTGGCGGAATAGAAATGTTAATGAAATAAATGCATTCCCATATTTTTTTCCCCTTTAAGAGCTTCCCTTAAAATAAAGGTTGTTTTAGTTTCCCATTAAAATAAATTTAAAGAAATAGGGAAATTAGAGACTCTCCGGCATGTCTTGTCGGGTTCATTGGATACGGGGTTTTTCTTAATGAGGCTTTTGTAAGTGCTTGAAGAATATAATGTAACTTGAGGAGAGTAAGGATGCTCTAAAGAAAATTTAAATTTAAAGGATATATAGAAATATATTCAGTTGTTATAATTTCCCGTTATGTCTCTCTGCGGGCATCATGATTGTTCCGTCTGTGCTTTTTCGTTCTGTGCTGTTATCTCATGTGAGGCTGCCCTGTGCTTGACACGGTGCATTTGGAACGTCACTTGCATGTTTCCTTTGTTTATTTTCCTCTCCTCCCATAATACATTGATGTCATCCCACCCGCCTTGAATTTGTCCGTTGTCCCGACGTTGGAAGACGATCCCTTATTAAATATTTATTTCCAGGGTTTATTCCTCTTTTGTGACCTTTTTGGTTTACTTTAGGTGATGTCCCGAGCAGTTTTGAATACCTTGTACATTACCTGTTTTTGCATTACATCTTTCCCCGTATTTGGGAAGAGTAGGTAGAGATGCATATCTTCCTTTAAAAAAATGAAAACATGGTGTGTGTCTGTGCATGGGTGTGTGTGTGTGTGTGTGTGTGTGTGTGTGTGTGTATGTGTTTGTGTGTGTGTGTGTGTATGGATCTTATGTTCATACTCTGGATGTCATGTACAGAGCTTGGGCGATGTAAGACTTTTCCAGGTAAGGGTTGTGGCAGAGTGGAGCGGAAAATGAACTCAAGTATCACTTGTGAATAAATTGGACGGGAGAAGAGAAAGAGGGAAAAGGAAGGGGAGATTGAATGACCTGCATTTTTCCCTTCTCGTTTTCTTCCTTCTCGTGAAATGAGAAAAATGTTTTATTATTGCAGGGGAGTAGATCGTGTAGCTTTCTCTTCCTGACAGCCACCGAGCCGAATGAAACATTTTCCTGTCTTCTCTATCTCACTCTTCCCTCCATGTAACTTGAGAAATGAAGGCTGGTAGTGAGGAGAGGAAACTTGTTTGCGTTCCTTGTAAAACCCGCTGGAAAACATACGTAGCTTTCAGGATGATCTGGCAATTCATTTTCTTCTCATCTCCTCAACTTGTACACAGGCTTGAGTCTTCTCCTTGTGAAATATTTAAATTCAATTTAACATTCAAGACTTGTCCTTTTAGTCAGGGATTGGCATGCTTTGGTTCTGGAGCCTCTCTTTACTTTAAATCGTGTAATCAAAATGCATAAATGACATTTGACTTCTAACTGTCTGTAAAGTTATTGGTGGGTGCTTGTGGTAAAGGGGAAAAGGAGGAGATTACTACTCCAAAGGATGGCTCGTTTAATTACACATGTGCAATTACCGGAGGAAATGATCACTTACATTGCTAATGTATCTGGAGATATTTGTGGTTGTGATATGAATGATATATGGGCATTTATATATTCCAGGCCTAAACACATCCCTGGTGCCGATGTACGTGTCAGAAATCGCTCCATTAACTCTCCGAGGTGCTCTAGGAACTGTGAATCAATTAGCTGTGACTATAGGACTTTTAGTTTCCCAAGTTTTGGGCATCGAACAACTTCTTGGAACTTCGGATGGCTGGCCGGTTCTTCTCGGTAAGTCCTCAAGCGCTCATCACTTTTCCTTTTAGCACCAGTCTCTCTCTCTCTCTAACTCCTTCTCCGAAACGGAGCTTCACATGTGTATTAATAATACACAAGGCGGTTATCAAAGCCCTGACATTGGCAACTTGTGTGACAGCCTCGTTCAACTTTTCTCATCATCACTGTGAGAGATGGGGAATTCCTCAGGAAATGCATTATTTCCCCGGAAAAAAAAAGACAGAGAAATGAGAAACTCCAGAAGAACGTTTCTTCCTTGGGCGGCAGTCACACCCGAACCACTTGTCCCAAAGTTTTTTTTTTCAACCATATCTCTCCACACCCACGTTTAGCCTCCTCATTGTATTTATAATCACATAAAAACTATATCGTCGCTGAAGAGGCAAAATGGACTAAGTGCAATTTCGATTAAAATCAAAATGGTCTACATGCAGTTTTACTAAATGCAAAATGGAATAGATGCATCAAGTTTTAAAAGCAAAATGGAATAAGTACAATTTCGTCTAAAAGCAAAATGGTCTACATACATTATGAAAGTATACACGCATGTAGACCATTTTGCTTTTAGTGAAAACTGCATGTAGTCCATTTTGCTTTCAGGAAAGCTTGCAACTATTCCATTTTGCCTTTAAGGAAAAAGGCATGTAGACCATTTTGCTTCTAGTCGAAATTGCACTTAGTCCATTTTGCCTCTTCAGCGACGATATTTTCAGGCATATCTACAAAAACTCTATATTAAGCGTAACACTTGGACAATTCCATGTGGGAGGGAACACATCCTCAAGCGGGAAACAATATCTACTATCACATATTTTGAGTGAGGGACTCCTATTGAGCTGTCTGTATCTTCAGCATCAACGGCATTATAAGCTCTTGGACACGGCAGCCTAACAACAAGTCAGGTTGAGCTGTAATCTGATAAAAAGACAATTTTCTAGCTGATGACTTGTGGCTGTGGAAAGTTTACCTTTTTATAGTTACCTTCTACTTCCAGCCTCCCGACTTATTCTTACATACTTAATTATATATGTATGTATCTATATTTTCCCGTACTATAATATGGAAGTTATACTTTCTATTTAAACCATGCTCCTGATATTTCCCTCCTGGGTTTCTATCTCCCGTGCAAGGTTGTGCGATATATTTCAATACGCTGACAAAATTTCAGAAATTAAATCTCATGAAAATCCTTTATTAAAGCCTACTCATGCCCTTGTGAATGGTACGGAAGACAAAGGAAGGTTAGGAGGAGTATCTGTATGCTCTCAGGATACATTTCCTGCAATAGAAAAGTGCGATGAGCTAAATTATGGTTGTAGGTTGGAGGGACAGTATAATGTAGAAATATGATTACAAGCCGTGGAATGATTGCTGTTCATGTAGTTGTAAAATAGCGTATAGGGCGACCAGCGTAGGGAATCTGATTACTTGGAATTTCACATTATAAAACCTTGCTAATGTTCGGAGCTACTTTGAACGTTGTTTACTGTCACTGCATCGGTTTATTACATTGGTGCATGAGACGTGAAATTCACTTATGTACAATATGTGGATTTAATATGGAGGGTAAGCCTGCTGTGGGGTAGTGGATATGGTACAAGGGTAGTGCTAATACATACTACGCACAGATATATAGCCATAGAATTTGGCTGCGTGAGGGCAATATAGAATCTACGGAGGAGAAGTGATAGGATTTGAGTTCAGGGTTTGGAGCATAAACAGGATTTAGGATCCTGGACGGTCAGGGAAGCTCCAGTGTGTGTGGGAAGGAGATGGAGTAATCCCTGGTCAGTAATAGTAATCAGTAAATTTAATTCGGGCTGGCTTGCTCCTCTACTACAGTACGTGTACGTAATGCACATGCATCTATAGAGGTAAGTATCTGCATTATGGCATTTACTGGTGGTCAGCCCTACTTATGTCCGTACTTATTACATACCTTATATAAATATATCTAGATATATAAGGGCATACATTCAAGGTGTGTGATGGTACTGAAAGGCAATTATGTGGTGTTGTGAGAGAGAATTCTTCGGTGGTGTTATACTTATGTATTACAAGCATAAGATCCTATAAGAGCACAGGTGCAGGTAAAAACAAAATGTGAGGCTAAAGAACACTTTACCAGCTATGCGTCGATTCGGATGATGGTAGGGACGGAGAATGCTATTTGAGAAGTAGATTAAGGATCTGAAAGCATTTTTTTTGGCGGTGCTAGTTTCGGAGATGTGAGAGGTCAAAGGTCGCGTGTTAGTTCATTGGATGTAGACTTGATGAGCTCCGTGCACACTCACAATTAATCCCGTTCAGCCAATCGAACACCCACTTCTGTCGACGAGTAATTACTCAGAGTGACCTTGGCAGGAGGGTCGTATTTGATTGGTTCCTGCCTTTGGTTAGAAAAATCTAAAAAGATCTTATTACAACCCTCATTTTTATCCCTAAAGGAGTCCTCTTTCGTCCTCTCGTATTTATGAAACTAGAATAGTCCGTAAAAAAAATGCTTGATTAAAATTACCATGTACGAATTTCCCTTAAAATCCGGGACTAGCTGGCGAAGTATAATAATTATGAATGGTATCAAATGTATTGTGTATATTTCATGGGAATAAAATGTGTTTTTTTTTGGGTGGAAATAAAAATGTAAAACATGTTGGAGATGAATGTTGGTGATATTAAAAGGTGTATTTGTCCTTGTACTTGAAGGTTTGGCGGTGGTTCCAGCCATTCTGCAAATGTTGTTATTACCAATGTGCCCTGAGTCTCCGCGATATTTGTTCATCACGAAACAAAGAGAGGATGAGGCTCGACGAGGTGAGAAGCTACAGTTCAATTCGTAGATAGTACGAGGTGATAGTGTAGTTCGGAGTGGAAGTAAGGCTACAGGCGGTCTCATATTAATTATTTCTTGTTGTTGTTTCCCTCGGTGGTCTCCGATGCATCCTCATTTACTTGACGTCGTTCATCTATTCATCGTTTATCCTTGGCTTCCTCCCTGATGCTCCTGCCACCGTCTCCGGCTGGCTCTTCCTCCAATGCTCCTCCGACTCTCATCATCTCCTCCTGGCTTTCTCTCTCTCTCTCTCTCTCTCTCTCTCTCTCTCTTCCCCCCCCCCACCCCTTCCCCGACCATGTGTACACGCTCCGACACACACCACAGCACTCAGAAAGTTTCGAGCTTCGAATCATGTGGAGGAGGATATAGAGGAGATGCGAGCTGAGCAGCGAGCGCAACAAGCTGAAGCAAGGATATCTATGCTCCAGCTTATCAGATCATCCAGCCTTCGGATGCCGCTTTGTATTGCCGTTGTCATGCAACTATCCCAACAACTCTCAGGAATTAATGCGGTATGTCTCTTTATGCCTCCAGCCCCTCGGATCTATTACTCATGTTTTGTTATCTCAAATGGCCCTCTTCTATTTCTAATTTCTTCCCATTCATCTCCTCAAATATTTACTTCCCCCCTCCCCACCCCCTCCCCACCCCACCATCTCCCACTATAACCTACGACAGTAGTCTCTCCAGCCTCAGTAATTCACTCCTTTCTGATCAATTGTCCCAGTGGTTAGGAAATAACTCAAGAGTCCCAGTGCTCTACAACAAATTATATTTCCCCTCTGAGCCGAAGATAATCCTTCTCCGTGGGGATTATCCATCCTGATACGATCCCGCACAGTAGAGAAGCAAATGGATCCTTTTATTTAACTTATTAAGGGAACTGCAGGTAAGTTTTAAAGCCTGGTGGTTACTAAACCATCCGAAAATCAATTATTTGTTAAATACGGGCTCGCGTAATTACTCTCCATACATGATAGACCTTCTGGGGACCTGCACAAAAGTGTACTCCTACGGACGTGTATCCATACGTCCTTATTATAAAAAGCTATAATTAAGTAAGCGGGAGCTACACGCGTCCTCCTCAAATAATTACATTTATGTACATTATACTCCTAAGGTAGGGATGGATTATCTCATTTCATGTTTGGAAGGAGGATTAAAAAAACGTTAGGATGGTGCTGTTCCCTGAATATTT
This sequence comes from Allacma fusca, assembly GCA_947179485.1. Lineage (NCBI taxonomy): Eukaryota > Metazoa > Arthropoda > Collembola > Symphypleona > Sminthuridae > Allacma > Allacma fusca. The sequence goes on from OX359248.1 coordinate 9,224,823, forward strand.
GTAGCGTGTTTGCAAGAGCATAGCCGTATGTATATGATGAACCTGTATGTATCTATGTATATGAGCATACATGTCTATAGCTATTATTACTTATAGGGTGGCCCGTGAATGTAGTATTAGTGTCTATAGATACATGATTGCACACAGACGTACATATGTATGTACATACGTGCATACGGGTAAAAGGCTGAGGCATGGGAGTTGACTCCAGGGAGAATGTTAATGTCACATTTCACATATGATGGGAACATTCATGTAATAAAAATAGGCTGGCTTCAGTAGCTCACTCAGAGCTGGTGACTGTGCGGGTGTTTTAAAGAGACCCGGCTATTCCTCCTATTGAGGGACTGTACATACCTTACAAATATACTCCCTCCGATAGTGGAGCAACATGGCACGCTTACCTTCAACAATGATTTGAGCAGATAGAGACTGACGTGAGGATGAATGATGTGTTTCGGTATTCTGTGTGTGCTCTCTCCTACATACATACATACATACATACAGCCAATACGTAGGTCCACATAAATACCATATATATGTAATTATATACTGAGGACTTCCCCGTAGTAACTCTCCCCAAGGTAACCCCTTGATAGTCTCGAATGTATCCTCATCCTATCAGCAGCTATATTTACCATATGTGTCTAGTCTAGATTTGGACCCATGTCCCTAGATTTTTTTTTGTAGCTGAGTCGAAGCCGGGAGAAAGTAGAAACATGTAGAGGGGAAGAGCGTGAGCGAAAAGCGGTTTTAGGAGATTGAAGTGTCTGGAAGTTTATAGCTAGTTTGTAGTAACGAGAGTTTTACTGACGCTGGCATGGGTGACTGAGTGCTCCTGCATATATTTTGTAATCTTCTCCGATGAATGATACCCTATAGCTCATGGCCTTCCAGTGTACAGCCTGACGTGAGAAATACCCTCTTCGAGATAAAACACCGAGTAAAAAGGGCTCCTTAGTATGTGGAAGCTACAATCTGGCTATGTCTCAGTTTCGTTAGATAGGATCCGTAATCCTTACAGGTAACGAGGCTATACCTTTACAGTATAGCAGGGCTCGTGTATCCCTCAGACTGGTGCATGTGTAGCTTGAGTAATATGAACATAAAGGTTCCCGCACTCCCTCCCCTCCCGAACATTTCTGGAGAGGTAGGAGAAGGCGAGAGAGATTGAGCGGAGATATCTTGAAATAGAATCAGGACACTGTCAATATTTGTATTTCACACTGACTCACCTTCCTATGATCCATTTCAAGTGATTCTCAAGACCCAGATCCTGTTAGGATATTTGCATGGGTGTAGCAAGCCCTTACAGGTATCCAAGCTTGCCCTCATTTTTCAAACGGGAGTCTTGAGAGTCTCCTGGAAAAAAACATCCTTTCAGACCTTATGGCTTAAGACTCGAAAGCCCCGTCGGTGGGTACTCCGGCAGGTAATTACTTATGTACACTCCCTCTTGTTCCCTTATTGTACTAGAGCTTAAATAAATTGCGAGCGCTTCTGCTCGAGTCAGGTGCCTATAATCCTATTTGATCTTCTTTTGAAGAAAATCACTGCTTTGTTAAGTTCCATTAATGTTACCATTGTCTGGTCTGGATCCCCTCTTTTTATCTAACATCCCTACTTTTATTTTAGTATTGACGGAGTACAGGGTTGAGTTTCCCAGAATGAATGAGTCTTGGGTATCTGTAGGGGTTCGATGTATCTATGATGTATGTACATCTAGGTGTAATTATGTGTAAGGTAATTTACATTACGTAGATACTTTTAACTCTGAGACATGTATATACCTATGTATGAGGAGATCTCTAATTGGGCGTAAACTGGTGAAATGATTACGAGGCCGTATTTAAGAAGTAATTATTTGGAAAGGGGCGGAGGAGAGGAGTGGGACGACAGCGGACATTGTGTTTGGTAAATGGGAGGAAAAGATTGATTTTTGGCGACTGATTTGATTGGATAAGGGGAAGACACGGTTGGAGGATATGGGGGAATATAAATAATGTTGGTGTTTAAGGTGATGTGATTGATGACTTTGGGCTTCTCCTAGGTATTTTATTATTCCACGGGCCTCTTCACGGGCGCGGGATTGACGGATTCCCAAGCAAAGTTTGCCACGATAGGGGTGGGATCCATTATGGTTGGAATGACACTCGTCTCGATTATGCTTATGGATCGGGCTGGTCGACGAACTCTCCATCTCTACGGCGTCGGCGGAATGTTTGTCTTCTCCATCTTCATCACCATTGCGATGCTCATTAAGGTGACCAACTTTCCATTTCCCCCTGTAACTCACTATATTACAATCATTTCAGAAATTCCTTCAAGACCATCTCGAGCAAGTTCTCAATATTATTTAAAGGAACAAAAATTCCAAACATTTTGAAATTAATAATCCCTGGACAAAAATTTAATATAAAATTCAATTTCATCCGCATTAGATACCAGTTTAAGTAATATCTTATAAACAGTTATAGTAGTCATTGTGAGACTCTTATCCCTCAATCTGATACCACTCAATTTTGTATTGTATTCATATATTTAAATCTGGCTTGAAGTGATTTCTTTATAGGAAGCTATATAATACCGGATGATAAAATTGTCTGAATTCTACTGGAGCTTAAACCCTGCATGGCTTTTGCACTCATCATGTGACTGACTATCTCCAGTCATAAATATTTGATGCTTCAGAATGACAAGGTCCAAAGGATGGGATGGATTAGAGGAGTTAGAAAAAAAAGTCCAGGACTGAAATATATTTGGGAATCTGTTTTCCTCGACAAAATACTAAAGTCAACAATTTTGACATTTTTCAAACCACAAGTATAGCTTTTTAGACGAGGGCTGAAAGGAGTACATAAAACGATGGAGAATCACTTTAGCACACAATACAAGATGAATTTGTTGATGCTTGTGTTTGTGTGCTTTGAGGGAGAGAGAGAGAGAGTATGAAGTGAGTAGGATAGAGTTAAAATTATGTAAATAAGGGTAGAGTATCGAAATAAGCGGGAGTTGAACAATCCCACTTGCTATTATTATTATTATACTCTATACCTCACACATTGCATGGGACATGTGCATAGATACACTTAAGTCAGGATTTTGTATATCTATGCACAAGAAGAGATCTAACTTTGTGTGGTTAAGATTTGGCTCGAGACATGAGCCACTAGTACGGTACATGTGATTTGAGTGTAGAATACAGTATATATTTACTTTCGTGGACTAAAACATATATTTACATAGATATGTTGAGTCATATGACATACAATGACTAAAATGTATTTATATGTATGTGCATAGCTTATACTGTATTATTAGATATGCATGCATAGGATGCTTATGTACGAACATGCTCTCCATCCTCTTCATACTCCTCTCATGTTTGCAGAGAACCTTACGAGAACATTCAGTTTTCACGGGGTAAAAGCACCAAGAAAGAGAGAGAGACGGAAGGGAAGAAAGAGATAGATATTCCTACACTTTTACTCTATTTTGTTCCTCTAAGAAGCTCGGGATGCATGGAAGTAAATGGGGAGACATTTGTCTCCTGTCACTTTGAAAGCAGAGGTGGAGTTCTGGAGAATTTTAACTTCTTGCCTCTCTCTCTCTCTCTCTCTCTCTCTCTCCTTCTCTCTCTCCTTCTCTCTCTCTCTCTCTTCTCCTCTCATGTGCATAAGGACGGACGTAAGTATTGATTTGTAGCACTATGGAGAAATCATTGAATGACTTAACATAAAGTTATACGTCAGAAACATGTTTTTTGTCAGGTCCTTGCCAGTACTTGGATATAGAATTCTCCTGCTTTCTCTCACTTCCTCTGGCAGCCCTTCAATAAAAAGTGTTACTCTTTAAGTTTTCCAAGGTGTTTCCTTACCCTCAACTCCAAGCTGTGAGGGATTCCTTTGGCACTGGACTTACTAAAACCCGGAAAAGATGTACTTTTCCTCTTTAAGGAAGGGAGTGTTGTGAGTAATTACCAATTTAATGAGTCCTGGCAGAGATGAAGTAGGTTTCGGATTAAATTAAGCATCTCCATGCACTTTCCACATTTCCCCATCAAGCCTTCAAGGGACTAATGAGGCATTGTTTAAATTGGACATGATACTCATGTGCTTAACTTCCTCCTCAGCATTTTCAAATCTAAAGCATGGGACACGGAGAGTAATTAAATGCACTAGATCCGGCATTATATTTAGAGACGCCTGCTTTTTTAGTCTCAAAATATTTGAAGATTTTTTCTTTTAACCAGCAATCACCTTTTTTTTAAGGTTGAAACTTTCCAGTAGTGACACAATTAATATTACACAGTCGAAAGCATCCTAGTCGAAAGGTTAAAATAGGAATGGAGACTCCGTCGATCCTCTGTTTATCTCGTTAAATTTATGCAATACAAAAACCCTGGACCTGAGAAATTGAGTGTAGCTTATAAAAATTAGCCTCCTGCTCTAAAATGTTGGAAGGGGTAAGGACTTTTAATTAGTCACATTTGAGCAGCTACACACGTTGTGTTTTGCATGTGAAATTTGAACTTTTAATTTTGGAGATGCAATCCTAATCTATTTGGTTTGATCGCATGAGAAAATAATTTTTGAGGGGGAGGATGGATTTGTCCTCTCCCTTGACTCCGCTTATTTGCAAGTGTTTTGTTCCCTCGATGAGAATGACTGACAGACAAGTTTTGCGCCAAAGGAATTCTTTGCTCTGTTTAAGGATATCTTGGATTGGATTTCGTACCTGGCCGTGATCTTCACCTTGAGCTTTGTGGTATTCTTTGCGGTCGGACCGGGATCTATCCCTTGGTTAATTACAGCAGAGCTCTTCTCCCAAGGACCGCGACCTGCTGCCATGTCCATAGCCGTACTTACAAATTGGATAGCCAACTGGCTCGTGGGGACTTGCTTCCCCCTTATGAGAGTAAGTTTATTACTACTTTACATGCAATTATGTGTACATAGGTAATTTGTTACTGTAATTATGAACGTTATAGTCATAAGAGATCATTTATAAGAGAGAATTCATTGAGTGGGAGAATTTTCAAAAAGTCTGGAGTTAGAAAAGGTCTGTACTAGCGTGGATCCTGAGACGTAGTGTTGTGGGAGATTTCGGAGGCGTATATCTATGAGACACTAATTATTACAGGGAAACTACTGTGAGGTGAAAGGTTGGAAAAACTAATGTTCGGGGTTTACTGAAATGTGCAATTTTGGTTTCACACAGGCTCGTCTGAGTAGTTATGTATTCCTTCCGTTCAGCGCCCTCCTGGCAATTTTCTGGATTTTTACGTACAAACGAGTTCCGGAAACAAAGAATAAAACTTTTGAAGAAATCGCTGCGCTTTTCAGAAGGAAAATCAATCGGTACATTACGATTCACAAGTTATCTTTCTTTCGAGGAGACTCTGTAATATATTGGAAAAGTTCCATATGTAACTTTGAATTTTCTTTTTTCTCTTCCCCCTTCGTCGTCGTCGTCGTCCTCGTCCTCGTCGACGCTGCTCCCTTCCCTGCCTTTCGGATCCATTGAATAGGGCGCCTTCGGATGAGAGTCATATTTACGGGTAAGGAAAACTCTTGACTGGGTTTTTCCCTCGTTTTTTCCCCTTTCTTCTCCTTTCTCTTGAAGCCCTCTTTCTCTCCCTTTTTTCCTACTCCCTCCGACTCCTCTCTGCCTCTCTAATATATTGCAACTTATCAATATTTTTTTAGCCTCTGCAAATGAAGTTATAGTTTCCGGACATTCTTTGACTTATCGCTAAAAATTTCCGTCCTTCCCTAGTCGAACCTATTTTTTTGCAATAATGCCGATAGTATCTCTATCCGTTGCCGTGGTTGGTCGTTACAGGAAATGCTTTCGTAATATCTCATAAATTTTATCCACCTTCGATTAATCCTGAAAGGAACAGGGTGCTCTGATAATACATAACCATATACAGAGAGGAAGATATTCCCATGTTCTGTGATTCTAAATGGATACTCCAAAAAAGCTTGTTCTACATTCAAAAGTTTGACTTGGATTTTCCCTAAAACTTTTGTGATATTTATTTCGATTGTTTTTCAAGGGGAAACTTTCCCTGCCCTTTCCATATTATGTTCGTATTTATTTTAGAAATTATTTAAACACTCCCTACTTTTTCCATTTACTTTTCTGCATTCCTTCACTCTTCTTCATAGTTTATTGATGTGGGTTTTATTTCCCTTGGAGGAGGGCTCTCTCTCTCTCTCTCTCTCTCTGTTGAAACATTGTGTACCAAGTTCCCTTTTATTTGTCCTTGTTTTTCTCACTATTATTTGACACTTCTAGAACACAGCCTGGATATAGTTCCAATGATACGCAGGGTGGCGAAATTGCCAAAACATCCCTGTAAAACTTGCCTCTTACGATTGTGGTTGCACCATCTTTTCGTATCATTTGTCACTGTATGTACAAAGCGTTGTAAGTGAGAGCTTTTTATTTCCTGTTTTGTTTTGAATTCCTACAAATTACATTTTGGTCAGCGGGTGGAATGTGTGAGGATGAATTTCAGGTGGAATTATTAAAATATTAAGTAAAACATTTTTACTATTGAGTAACTTACATATGAGTAATTAATTACTCACCATGGGTTAAATACTGTAGCTCCTCAAAATACACGACAGTTATTTAAAGGAATACAAAAAATGTCATTCATATTTTTCCAGCATGTTGAACTGTGTCAATTCCTTGGGTCAACCCCCTCAACCTGAAAGTTCAGCTTTAATAGAGGAGAAGCCTCCGATAGAATCATGTGAGGAAGAATATGACTACAACCATTTATAATTTCCGCTTCTGATTGAAATGCTCGTCTGTAAAAAAAAAAACAAAATTATATTCCCTACTGTATGTAGCATCGTGACAGCCTTCGCAAATGAAGAAGCTATTTTAAAAAATTATTGCTCTTAACCCTTTGAATTGTGAATTGTTTCCGCTCCTAAATTCGTATACATATGGTTCTTCGCTAATTGCGTAACGTTTGTGTGCTGTGACAGCCCCCAATTTTATTTTTTCTAACATTGGAATGTGTTTTTTCTTTTGCCAAATTCATAAAATTAACCCTGTTGATCGACTTGCATGTTTTGTCCGTCAAAGTGTCATCTCGAGAATGAGGGATGACATATTGCCTTCCATAACTCCTACATAAACATATATATATATATATATAACTTATTTAATAGCAAAGTAGTTTATTCAAAATATCCATTAAAATATAGTTTTGACAAAATAGGATATGAAAATTACTGTTAAACAATTTTGCTGGAATGTGGAGACGTTCGTGACGGTCTTGTGGCATGAGTTGCTTCGGATTGTGTCTGATTACAGTAATTACTTAATTGTAATTAATTACAAGGTTCGGACATTGTTTAGATAGTAATAATTATACTTATACATTAGCTACTCTTAGTATTACACCCTTACAATTAGTTGAACCCTGTGATGAGTCAGGCAAATAGAGAACAATGGTCATTAGTGCAATGGAAGTGAGCCGGGAGATGGTGTGGGGATGAGTACCGTGAGTGGAATACAGATTTGATTGATTTTATTTTGCAAATGTGATGTGAGAGGGGAACTTTCCCCGTGTATGCTAGTACGCTTCCTTTTTGGAACATCTTCCTGGTTCTCACAGCAGTGATATACACACCCAATGGGAGTACTATACAGTATAATTTTTAGCATTTACAAATTAGTCTAGCTCCTTAGACTTTTTACCCCACATCCCCTTTACATTTTGTAGTCCTTACTTGCATTAATGCCAAAATCCTTTCCGCAGTGCATGGGCTGACTAGCTAATGAGACAAGTTTAAGTTACAGGGCTGAATTAACATGATGAATGATTTGTTTTGAGCCACTTTGATTTTGTATAAAATAAAAAATAAAAAGCTTATTTTGGTTGTGCTTGATAAACTCAATTTATTGTTTACATCTCCAACTCCTTTTGATTTTTAGTACGATCCTATATGTAGATATCACTACATTCATTTTAACTATAGTCATAATAGGACAGGACTGGTCTCAACCCTGGAGTTCTGGTAATTGTATCAGTAGACAGAGGTTACTCAATATAGGCATTAATAACAGTAGAAAGAAATACCCCTTTGCCATTTGATTTGTGTAACTCTTAATGTTTGGGAACTCTCAACTATAATTGCATGGCTTCGCTGATGACAACGGTCAAAAAAAAGTATGCGGTAAAGTGATGGTAAGAATTTTAAATTTGTGCCTGATATTTGACACACACACACATACACATAAAAGACGAATGCAATAATTTGATTATTCTTACTGCATTTTTTTAATTTAAATTCTCATGTGAATTAATGCTGGTAGCATGTGTGCATGGAGAAAAACCTTGGGATGGCAGGCGTAAAGTGAAACCCCAACTTGGTATTTGGAAACTTGTGCTATTATTTTGATTTCTGAAATGTTATGTTAATATTATGTACTGTAGCATTTTGGATATTTCAAATGCAATTGGATGCTCCAGTGGACGGACTCTTTTCTATTGACTAATTTCAATCCAAATTTTTGTGACTAGCCTCAGGTAGGTCATCAAGAGGTGAAATGAGTCCACCGAACACCGCCAACCCCATCCCCCCACCACCGGTACCATTCTCAATACCGCCTTATCCGCCTCGGTTTCTGGACGACAATGCCGTCTGACAAAGGACTCTTCTTAATTCTAATCAATCCACCCCTGTTCAACTTTCCCTACTCTAAAGACTTCGCATTTGAAAATTCAGATCTACACATCGTCGTTTTTCTTTTCATATGTATTTACCACTTCTTGAACGGGAATCCTCCTTTTCGTACCGCCTGTCCCTTCCACCTCAACCCTCCACAACCACCACCCCCCCCCACCCCAAGTTACTGTTTTACTCTACTCCACTTGTAATATACATACACACCAGTTGCTACAAATATCCAGCTTTAAAAAAAGGTCGTTCGAAGATTACATTGTAAAAATACAGGGGACTATCGTCGGAGATGACAGCCTCATTACAGGACAAGAACAATCGCAATTAAAAAATTATATTGTACCTTTTTCCATATGCATAGGGAATGCTACTATACAGATATATACATGCTACACAGCACTGCCGTTCCTCTACTGGAAAATCATCAAATCCTGTAAGAATTTACTGTTGTGTGATGTGTGTGTCTCCTGATATGAGTCAAGCTTTCCTCCAATCATTTCCACAACTATTGTTTAATGTCCCAATTATTACTTCCCTTTTAATAAAAAAAAGACTACGCCAGGGACAACGGATAATGCAACCGCTCATTCTGCGCCTAAATAAGCATAATTTTACTTCAAACAAACTAATTATATAGCTACAACTGTCTATAATAATTACATATAATTACTGTATTAAGGGTAGGATGATGAATGTGTAAGATTTTAACTGCGTTCAAATCATTCTCATACGAAATATAATCTGTAATAATAATGCTAGCCTATATATAATTATACATATGTATCTTATAAGGGAAACCTAACTATCAATAATGTACTTAAGGTTGTAACATTAAAACGAAGGCATCTGCTGCAGAAACAACTCAAAGTGTTCTACTTCTACTTAAGCGTGTAGGAGTGTGTACATTGATACAATTGTATTTAACTATAATTATGACTACCTTCAAAAAATATTATTTATTACTGTGAGGGACAACGCTCGGATACAATTACTCCTGTTGTGGTGTTTATTATATTAGAAACTCTGGGAAGGAAACTTGAGTCTATAGTGTGTTATTTCTACAAGATATCGTGATCCAGACTCCATCAAAATAAATTGATGAGAAACATTGACAAATACTATTCCAATCACTTTGGGACTGTGAGGTAGGACAGAGTTGTGACAGTGCAAACTGAAGGTGACAGCTTTAAATTTGTTGGAGGAAATTTGATACGAGAGACTCCTGGACTTAATTGTGTGGTTAAATAAAGGTATCTCTCAAATGTGAAATGACTGGAGCATCATTGGTGTAGTCTGGACCCTCTCCATCTCCAATACCTCCAGATTTTGTAATTCCATCAAGTGATATAAGATTTTTCCGAAAAAGGTCATCATCAAGTATGCAAGAACCAAGAGGATATCGCTCCTTGTGACACTGGAGTTCTTCTACAGGTGAAACTGTATATATACTAAAGAACGAATTCTGTGGACAGTGTCGGGAGGAACGGTGTAATTAAGTGCAGACATTATTTGCAAGTTGAGATTCCAGCCGCTAGGAATGTTCCATCGACTCAAAATGACATACACAAAATAGATAAAATTCAATGGAGTGAGTGAGCATAATATTCTTACCTAGTTCTAAAACTTTTGTAGGTTGACATACATAGGTAGATGTGGCCAACATTATAATAATGATTGCTATTAAACATAACGTGTAAATATTATATATGTACGTGCATCTTTCCCGTAGTTACTTAGAGATCGCAATTTTAAACAAAAATTACAATTTATAGCTCTACAAAATTACAAATGCCTAGACATAAGACACTTTCTGTGCTGCTATACTATATTACTAGTCATTACAAGACCGTGGGAATGTTTTTTCACCACATCATCTTCTTCATCTATACCTATAATAACAATTACAAGCAGTCTTTATATTACTACCGTAGTCTATATCTACTCCTTCATGAATGCTCTATAGCTATAACATTATGTATGAATTAATTAGCATATAGCAATTACATGATACGAGTAAAAGTAATGCGACTACTATATACATATATATATATATTATACTACTACAATATAATTATTTATCCTTCCGTTACTATACTATATAAATCTTCGTATCAACGGAACTGTCAATTTTTTTATACGTTTTTGCATTACGGGCGTCTGGTTGTATACATATACATACATATATAAGATATACAAAATTTAACGACGTGTGAACGTAAGTAGCTACTGTTTTATTAGTATTAATTAATTACCCATACCTAAATATATCTAAGGAACAAGGAAAATTTAATATGCTTCAGTTTCAATGTGAAAACCTGCAGGTGCTCAAAGGGTTATAGTACTAATCAAAAAAAAATAGAAAGAAAGGAATTGAAACTATACAAGGATTCGGAATGGTTGGATTGAGCTTTTTGTTGGGACTTTGGAACTTGGACCGCTTTAAGATCATCCGATTTTTTTTAATACTTCAAAAATAATTTTTTATTTATTTTTAACTACTACCCCCAATATTAAATATAGCCCTACTATTATTCCAACTATTTGTTACCCCCACAGAAGGATTTTTATTTATCTCATTGAACTTTAAATAATTCCTACTTAATTATTTTGCAATATCATTCTTGTCTACCCTGTAATAATAATAAATTCCTCAATGCTGAATTTAGTAATCGTTAAAATATTAAAGTGGAAAAATTCAGGAACATAATATTATATGTATAGGAACCATTGAGAATTAAAATCAATAATTTATATTATTCAAGTCATAGAGTTGTTCTCAGCTCGTACTCAAAAGGAGGTTGTTTACAAAATTTCAGCCGAAATAAATTCCTCATTTTTGTGACTGTGAACTTTCTATCTCTCATTGTCAGTTCTAAAGACTCAAGTATATGATTTTATTCAGTTCAGAGCGTAAAATTTTTTTGACCGGATTTTAATAAAATTTTTAAAGAATTGAGGAGACGCATTCCAAAATATTCAGTCATATTAGCCATGGTGATACATTTGTTGAGATTTACTGTATATTTGTAATTTTGCGGGAAGTTTGGAAGGGCCGGATGATTTCCATCAAGTCTTGTGAGAATTTTAAGGGTTCTGTACTATTTAATAAAAAATTATTAGGAACTCACTTGTACATGCAGTCTGCGTAGGAGGGACAGTTGTGTAAAAATGGGATTCATAATGGATGTTCGTTAAAGTTGAGGAAGATTAATTAAAAAAAATAAAAATAATGCCAATGTACAACAACAAAACTCGACTCTGCGTTGAGCGCACCATACCATGCCGGATTTCCCTGTACGACTAATAATAGTATAACGATCAACGTGACGAAAATAAGTATATATTAGGGAACTAATTATTAAAAATCAAATACTCCAAATTATGATTGTTTTGACTATTCTGTACCATACATGCAGGTATTTAGGAAATGTGTGGGATTCATTACAAGGGTTAATTATATAATTATTATAAATTGACAAAAAAAAGTAACTAAGGCTAACGTTTCCTTTCCGTGTGTCAATGTTATTATACATTATATGATGTGTCTATATAAAAAAAAATCCTCTCACTCCTTTTTGTATTTAAAAATATAATTAGGCCGTAGAGTCTATGTATCATAGGTATATAGTTGTAATATTGTGTGTATGTACGAAGCTCTTGATAACTGACGCTCAATTTTGAACAAAGAAGTTTCTTGGAGTAATTTTTCTAACCAAATAACAGTCAGTGTTTCTGATTTCAAGACATTTCATGTGTGCACATTTTGACTACAGACTTGAGCCCTGTTGAAAATTTTAATGTTCTTTCTCATGTACGCAGGGGACTGGTGACAACGTGGACTTCAGGCATCCTGGGCTGGGTTCGACAGTAGTCAGATTTTGTAAAATAAAGAGACATCAGCTCTTGGAATTGAAGGAACTTGAAGTAATTATTAAAAAAAATATACATACGTGGAAGCTGAAGTTTTTTTCCTGGGATGATTTAAAGGATTATTTAAATAATGCTTTGCTTTCAAAATCTTCTGGATTAGATTGGAATATATAATAATGTAGAAAGGATAGAGCAGTGAAAGAGATTTGTTAAATGGTTGAATTTTTAAATTTTATGAAGTTGTCATTTTAAATGTTGTAAGTCCAGTAATCAGGGAGGCTATGAAAATAGGGTTAGTATTTGATTCAAACTAATTAATAATTGTAATGCAGGTGATTCAGAAGGAAATTGAAATTGTTTGTAATGTCCAAACTTCGAGCCCGCCCAAGGTGTCCGAAGTCACTTCGTCCTGTGGTAGATGACATGTCCGACTAACATTAAATTGTTGAGTATTGCTTGAATTTGATTTATACAATTTAACTTATTCAGAGTATAATAATTATCAAGTTATTAATTATGAATTAGAAAGTTTGAGTTGGATTTCTGTGGTTATTTAATACTAATTCAAGGGTCTTGCAAGCCAGCTCTCTGTGTAAGATTACAAGGAATTGTGGTAAATAATGAGAATTCGGATGGAATTAAAATCATTAGAGATTTTTTAAAGTGAAATGCTTAGAAAATATAGAAAATAAATGCTACAGGGGAAAGATACAATTTGTAATGAAAGTGCTGTGTATAGCTCTTCTGAAGGACTCATTATTACGGAAATAAACTGTTGCAAGCTTGTAAGCATTGTGTGTCACTATCATTCCATATATGTATTAACCAACAACTTAGATATCTATCTGTATTCTCATTGGACATAATTACTAATCCTAAAATAATAAGTAAATCCGACTAATAATAACATTTAAACAATAACGGTACACGGACAAATACTTATTGTATTAGAGCTACAAAAAATAAAGATATATCAGAAAAAGGGATTTTATAAAACTAAAACGATTAAATATAATTATTAAAATAATTGAGCAAACTCTTCGTACTTAACAACAGGTTATAAATAATGAAAAAAAATAAGCCAAGCAAAAGCTATCAGCACTTTGGTGTTAGGTTCATTTCTATTCCGTATTTTTTTTACTTTGAGTTGGATACCTCAACTTATGAACAAAGTAAAAATACATTTTTACATTAATGGGGACATACTCAGAGACGTATAAAAAATCCAAAATTAAATGTAATACTAATAATATTATTGCGTTCTCAGCTACGCTGCTGTAATAAGTAAACTATTTTCTTTTAGAAAGTTGTTTTAGGTAATGAGTGTACGCATGGGAAAAAATTTGGGAGTCAGAAATGCAAAATAATTTGAAAATTAAACAATATGTGAGTTTAACAGTATGCTTTGACCAGTGATTGGTTCAAGTAAGTTGTAGGTTTAAGTACATGCTGTGTATGATTTGTGAGTTTTGCACACTAAAAAGCGTTGATTGTTAGTAATGAATACTATTATTATAGATATGGTGAAATGTTGTTGAAGAAAAATCAATCGAGTGCACTGACATTTTTTGTGAAAAAAAAACTACACATCATGCAATAAATTGGTGCGAAATGTTTTGACACCATCGTGGTTAATTTACAGCTTCAAACTACACTTTATCCGAGTTTGACTTGTTCTTCCTATTATCTTTTTGTTTTGTCGAGTATTTGTTTTGTAAGTGGCAATAGATTCATGCATACAGTACTGTTACTGCTCATAAATGCTTATTCGGTGTTGAAAATTATGAGGAAGTTAATAAGTCTTATGCTCCTCAGTTTGTTGATCATTGCTAACAGGATTATCACTTACGATTGTTTACTCCCTGGAGGATTCGTTTCATTTTGCTATTCTCTGAGGTTATTGGTCTTCTTGAAATAGGAGGCATATAATGTGTATACAGCAGCTTATAAGGTACAAGCTGCGCATATTGCTGCCAAGGGAATTGCTGATTCTTGAAATGGTTTGCAGATTTGGACACAAGTGGCTGCTGCAACGAGAGTAAATCTTGACAGGAGCTGGAAGTTCATTCGTAAATCGCGTTGAAGGAAGCCTCGTATTCATTTTCGATATGGTTTCCAAAGGATTGCTGTCAATGAAGGATCTACGATTGATCACATTCGATGTGACAGGAACATTGCTCAAGTTCCGGAAGCCCCCTGCTCAACAGTATATGGAAATAGGATTGAAACATGGTGTGACTGCCAATGAAGAGCGGATGAAGCATGCTTTTAAGAAGCAGTGGATTGAGATGAATGAGTCCCAGCCGAATTATGGGACTTGCTGGAGATCTTGGTGGACACAGTTTGTCATCAAAACTTTTCAAGTATGCTTAGTATAAGATTTCATGCGTGTCCAGATGACATTATTTTTTATTATTATTGACACTCGCATATGTAGATAAGTATATATGTATGCGTACAACTAATATTTATTCCTCCAAGCTGAAATGTCTAGCATTTGAACTAATGGATTCCGTTTATAGAGGAAGCTGTAAGCTGCAAGGTCATAATATTTCTGTCTATATGAACAAAGTACCAATGGTACTTATGGGAGTATATGCCATGATCTTAGATGATAATAGGAAAAATCATGAGTCCTGTATTTATGCTGATGCCTACATAGAGGATTCTGCAGGAGATACTGTAGTAACTAATGATTAAAATTGTTAGAGCCCTAAAAGAAGTTGACGTGTCGATGAGGGTATTTTAATCTAAATTAATGCTAATGCTTGTGGTACATATTTTCTGGAAATATTTAATAGGATTCCCAGGCCGGCGGGAACGCGACTGAAGAGAACCTCCGTGCCATTGCATCCGAGCTGATAGAACATTTTACGACGTCCGAGTGCTGGGAAGCCAAGGAAGGTGCGACGGAATTGCTGTTGGCAGTAAAACATCTTGAATCACCGAAATCCAGAGGAAGAACAGCTGAAAATGATAGTGAGAAAGGGAAAGAGTTGGAGCAAGTTTCTGGTTGCAGGAGCAGTCAAAGTAGTAACGGTGGAAGTAGAAAAGTGGAACTTGCTTCTCCTACCATGCAAATTGGCGTTGTGTCAAACTTCGATCCACGACTTGAGCAAATCCTACGTGCCACCCAACTTCACCATTTCTTTGACTGGCTCTTGACTTCACATGAATGTCAAGTGAGCAAGCCTCATCAGGGTATATTCAATGCGGCTCTATTAGCTGCCACCAGAAATCATTCGAGTCGTTTACTCCCCATACAACCCGCCCAGGCTCTTCACATTGGTGATTCTTACGGTTTGGACTTGGTTGGAGCTGTCAATGCTGGATGGAATGCTATTCTTGTCATGTCACCACAAGAACAAAAGAACATCCCACCTCACATCCTCAATTCCGATCCTCCCGTTGTATTCAACGATTTAATTCAACTCAAATCCTACCTACAAAGCATCATCTGATTTCAGTCTTCTCGCTCGACAACTCCGTGGTATCTAGTCGTCTCGTAGTCCTAACTGTTAATTAGTTTTTTCTCTCTGTGATTTTTTTAGTCGACGCCATGCAAAGATTTTTTTTGTTGCGAGGTGTATAGTCTAATAGTCACAATTTTTTAATGTAAACTTAAGGGTTAATAAATATCACAGGAATGATTATTCCACCATTTTAATTTCAACAGCTTCTGTCAACCGAAGCTTCATTTCTACCCGCATCTCGAGACACAATCAACATTGTTTCAAGCTAGCCAGTAGTGCACCGACATTGGTAAAAACTAGCTTCCTAGTAGTCCCATAAAGTATGTACCTTGCCAAAAATATAGGTAACCTATATACAGATCCGATGAATTAATAAAATTCTTTCTAAATAAATCAATTAAATAAGTTTTACGTTTGGGTACTCGGGAAAAAATGCTACCTTGCTCCTATTGACAAAATCTCTAATTGTATCATGTTTTTTTAGCTGGTAAAATTTGTTTTGAGGAAGAGTCAGTTCCCGTTACCTGTAGCAGATACGCGTCGTATGCCTTATTTGTACCTACATTATGAATACGCCGAGCTCCATTTCCACGGAGCATTTTTGGATAAAATTCACGTTGCCATTAAAGTACGTGCTATCCGGGCCAGTAACATTTTGAGGGTGCAGTATTAATTAGAAGAGGTATTTTTCATTAGAAGGATGAGGGGAAATAAACGGAAACACAAATCATGGGATGATTTACTCGTGCGTTCACACAGTGGAGACAAGTTGATTTCTTCAAATGTCTACGCTTTCTCCTCCACTTGCTAGACCCGTGTTTATTTTTAATTACCATTCCTACGGACGTGCATACAGCCCCATATGCGTTGTGGTGTAAAGTAATACAAAGTCACACAGCAAGGAGCAAAGTCTCACAAAAACCAAACATGGAACAAGTCATGTTACCACAAGGGTCTTCTCGTAAACAACATCCTTTTCAAATGTTATGTAATATTTTCTATATAGGTTACATACATACACATTTCCTCCAGCCTTCACTGTAGATAGATACATACATATATGTACAATGTGAACTGGGAACATACCCAGGCAGCTTCCCTTTCCTTTTTCTCTTTCCCGGATAACATTTCGCATCTCAAGCAATTCTTCGCTTGCAGACCATGAAAAGAGAGACTGTTGTTACGAAGCACGTGACCGCATCTACTTAAGATTCCGGATTCGAAATAAATACTTTTGTGGCAGTAAGTTTTGCGTCACCAAATTTAAACCCTTTGTGACTCTATGGAGCAACTTCTTCAAAGCTATCACTATTTCTTTCCAACTTTTGAAATAAATCCTCTACAAAGAGTTTATATATTCAGAGTTACATGGGCCTCCAGGAAATTAATATGCATATACACTCTCATGCTTACAAAGGTTCTTTCTCCAGGACTGGAAGTCATTACCGTTTACTTTATGTATGGTCCTTTCTAAATTGCTGGGGTGTAGGTATATATGTATGTACCTGCTCCATTGAAAGTTTTTCCAAGCGGAGACTTATGTACAAACTTAATGTAGTATCTACTTCCAACTGTGCGTACTTACTTTATGGAAGAAGATACTTTCTTAGATCACAAACCAAGTTCAAGAAAAAAAAAACCTTTTTCAAGTAACAATAACAACTTCAGCCCCGATCACACTCAAAGGTGCTAAAAGTAAATTGTTTAAAACCTCATAGTTTAAAAGCATACAGTAAGTAGAGTCGGAGTAGTAAAAAAAATGTGGTTTAATTTGAGTAAGTAATACTTGAGGCTAAGGGCTGAAATTCTTGCAAAAATTAATGGGGGCGGCGTGTGTGTAAAAAAGGTTCATTTACATAAGAAAATTGTTTGGAATTCCTTTGCCAACTTGGGTTTTTAAATCTAAATTAGTCAGTCTCAAGTCATCTTCTTTTTTATCCTTGAGCTACTGTAGTAAGGAAGAGAAGTCCCTGGAAATGTCAAACAAGCATGCTGTACTTGATTACCGAGTTAATTTCATCGCCACTGAGGAAAACCAGAGGCGTTGCATTAAAATACGCCACGTTGGTTCGGTCGGATCCACTTTAGATGCTGAAAGATTAATGCTAATTAATATGATTTCACGCTGAATATTTTTAGAGGTGATGAATAGTTTACTTGCAAATTAATTTCACGTCTCAGAGCATACGTCAGGCTTGTTTATCAAGGGGAAGTCGGTAATTATTTTAACTTGGAGTATCTAACTATATTACTCCAGATCCCTGAGATCTCATCTCGTCATGACTCCTTCCATCATTCTTGGTAATAAAAATCCTTGGTTGTCATTTCACCGGTAAATCAAAGATTAATTTTAGGTGGGATAGCATCAACCCCATAGGACAATCACAGTGGATACAATTCCCTACTCCACTGTAAGCACCAAGTTTAATTACGAGCGTGCATATTTTGTGCAGCCAATAGAAAGCCCGGATCATGCATACTTTTCCCTATGTACATTACATACTCATATTTTATCATGTTGGCTCCATGCAACAAAAGATTTCCGGACGGATTCTCCCGAGAATTAAATTGAACTGAATACTAAACGGAGGAGATTTGAAGCGACATGAAATGACTCTGGGTGTGAACATTTATAAACTGGCAGTAAATTGACGTGGGTCTGATAAAATGTGTACGCCGAGGATTCGACTTGAAGTGCAATCAGTGTGTCGGAATTAGGCAAGAAGAAGTCTTCTTATTGAGAAGTGTACTCAGTATTGAGAGATATATGTTGGCAGATTGCTCCTGAAAGGATGCGAATAGGCAGGCGATTGAGACTAAGGGAGAGTTAGATTCCCTCGAAATTCAGTCTCATTTCAGATCTTCTCCTCAAACCAAAATAGTAATGGTAATGGTATATTGTCAGGAGGAACGGGTCCACAGTGTTTGGAAAAATGAAGGTGCGAGGAACCTATAAATAAAAAAAAACATTGACAATAATCTAAAGATACGGGATGTATAGAATGGATGCTCGAACCAATAATTTTTAGGTTTAAGAGAGAAATTGAGTTGAAAGTAATTTTTTCCAAGCTGTAAGCTCTACATTACAGTATGTACATGATACGGTTGTCGATCCTGTCGAAAACGAGTCTAAAGTTAGCAAAACAAGCGTGGAGACACATCTGTGCTCGTGATTTTCACTGTTAAAAGCAGTCGAAGGAGAAGAAGCCACTTGGTGAGATGCAATTTGGCCTGTTCCCTGAGGACCAATAAAATTTCCTCTGAAATACTTACAAGTCCAAATGTACACCAACACCAACGCATATCCTCAGCATCACTCCACCCCAAATACTAACAACTAAATAAACTCTTGCATGAGAGAGAGAGAGAGAGAGAGAGAGAGAGAGAGAGAGTCATGTCCCATCTTTTCCTATACACTTTTCATAAAAGTTACCCTCACAAAACAAACCATTCCAGAGTATGTACCGTAGTATGAATTTGGTAGTTATCTATATCTTCCTACTTCCACCTTAATGAACTTGTTTTAGACCGAAAATGTCTCGTTTTTTTCTTAAAATTTACAGCCATTGGGAAACGTAAATGATTTTTCGCTCTAATTCCGGTTTATGTTCCAGCTGAAACAAGGTTTTAACTATTCCTCAGATTTGTCCTGAGCATTGCAATAGCTGTTGACTTATTATCTGAGGGATGTACTCGAGATTCGTACCCAATGACAAATGCGTTATTTATTTTGGTTACTCAATGAATTATCTTATGACTTCTCATCCCGAAGAGTCTACAACTGGTACTCTCACACTCAAAATACAATCAGGAGCTTTGTGCGAGTGATTATGGGTAATTATGTAATCTGTCTGTGGTAAGATGAGGAGATAGAGACAGTACTATGGGTTGGATGGGAATGACTGAGTGTTGTGAGAAGATGGGGAAGGGTCGGCTACTTATATGTTAATGACGCAAGGGATGGCTCCTTCAAGAATCTCCGCTGGCGACTTTGCGCCTCATTTGGTAACAACTTGGACCCACATTCGTCATCCATAGGGTGGCCGGCTGTCACCACGTTCTTTGAATTCCCTTCCCTTGGTGGCAGACGCTCTTGTCCATGGATCCATTTCCCATTTAATTACTTTTCGAAAAATTACTTTCCAAAGTTGTCTACTTATCTTTATTGTTGAGCCATTACAAGCCACAATATCATGTATACCCTGTAATACATACTAAAGGTACAGATGACGATAGTTGCTATAGATATAATTAGGAACTATGTTCGTGCGTACACCCCAACTCTAAAATTTTCCTTAACTTTAAATTTCCTTGTGGAAGCACAGAAGGACTACTTTATCTTGGGAGTCTGACTATTGACAAGATTCCTAGATTTTTCACTATCATTTCCTGTTCCTGGCTGAAATTAGACACCTTGGTGGAAATCAAAAGTGGAACTGATTTAGACTCATTTGGGATCTGTTAGTTGATACGATCTTCCTGAAAGATTTTAGAAAAATCCTTTGAAAATTATATGAAATGGTGGTTTTATGATATATTTAATTACCATTATAGACAGTAACATTGAGCTGGGTAAAATTTGTTTAGCAGGACAAAAGCAGAACCTGGGGTTATAGAGATTTACAAAAATGATAAGATTTTGTTTGACTACACGATGTTTTCCTAGCGTTGGAAATGAATGGAGAATTTTGACAGTCAAAGTCAGAAATGACTGAGAAGCGTCTTGGTCATTGGTGGGCTCCATGGTTGAACGGTATTTTGAGCGTTGACATCCCCGAGACGACCAGTCATTTCAAAAATGATGTGAAAGAAAATGGAACTAACGAGCATTTCCGGATTCCCCTTCCTCTCTCTCTCTCACACACAACTTTTCATGTGCCCCGGTCATGGTTTCCCTGCAACCCTCTAATCACTTAATTGCTCCATAAATGTCGCCAAGTTTTCAGTCAACTTTTCAGCTCTCTCTCTCGTAAACTGCAGGATCCCTTATGCATTCTGACTTCAAAACCTGCCTGGTGGATTGTCTAAATATTTTTGGTCAAATTAGGACAAAAACAATATTTATGGCGTTCAAAAAAGTTAACTTGTTTGACTCTCTCCCTTCAAAAAAAAATATCCGGAGGATGGTTTACAAGTAGTGGGGGTTACAGAGTTGACAAAAATGATGCTGGGATTGTTTGTCCGTGAGATATTGGAGGATTGGGAAGGAGAATAGATATTATTAAAGGTTTTTGCTGGTTGTAGGAACATGGTCTTGTAGATGGTAGTTATACAGTACTGTCGGAGTAGTTGCTGGTTAGTGGAGGATAAATGTGAGAAATAAAATCCGTTTACAGTTTACATTTACACGACCGCACGGGTAATTTGGCTCGTTCCGTAGATGATTATATTAGGGCTGGACTTTTGTCAATTCCCTTGGAAATTTATGACGGTCTGATTTTTGAACAAGTGTTCCCACATTATTATGTGCCTGTACTATATGTGCATATGTATGATACTCCATGTACGTACATATGTTTCTTAACGTAGTACAAACATGTATCCTAGATTTAAAGCTCTCCTTTCAGTCCTTGCATATGTAAGCCCCATGGAGTGGAGATTAGCAGAGCATTACGGGAAACATTATTTTAGGGAGAGATTATCTTAATATGCCCCAAAAAATGAAATTCCCCATACATAGTCTAAAGGACTATATGTAGATATGTATGCATGAGTTCCGTGTTTTTATTTTAGACTGAAACCTATCCTTTCTGGAAACAAATAAATATGATCATCTTGTTGGAATATGTGTCCTCACTCCGACCGAAGGTACACATACATTCGTATGTTGGGGACTGAGTGAGAGACGTTTCAAAGATACAAATATAATTAGGGAGGAACCATACAGCCCACATCCACATCTTGGCCTAGCCTACCACTTGTCAAACTGACTTTCAACTTTAGTCACAGTAACTCCTCAACGCTCCAACATTGTCCTTGTCCACAAACGACAACCCTTCCTAGTTCTATATGACTTTCTGTGCTGAGGCGTGAAATAAGTCAAGAAAATTGTATCAAACGGCAAGGTCTTCATTTACACTTTGCTCCATGTTCCCAGCGTAAATTAAAAAGAACAAGGGGGAAGTTCATAACTGTAATATTAATTTTTATTTGAGTGTTTCTCTAAGAAAAAAGTGTCAATTTAATCATTTTACTACGAGGAAGCTTTTTCTAGGAAAAGCTACTGCTAGACTCTGGATTTGTACAGACATGATGGAGTGCGATTTGTACCCGAGTCCAACGTTTTTGAATGCTTCATCAGAAAAGACACCTTACACCCGCTTCAGTGTGAACTCTATCCTGGACTTTTCCGACGTGCAAGGGAACAGCAGTCCACTCAGCAATCATAACAGTGTCAACAGTACTAGCCATAACTGTGATAAGATGCCTCACACAGCCGGACTCAGGGAAGGTATGCTCTCGATTTGAATTAAAATGCTTTCACTAGCTCACTATATAGACAATACAAATTTATAGTGCAAGCCTTTAAGTTGAGTAATAACACAATCGGTTTAAGGGCTTTAGACACTTAGCGTTAACATGTACTTATATGTAATTACACTATGTACAATCCTAAACACATTAAAGGTAAACTCATGGGTGCTAAAGTAATACTCACAGTCAGTTCTCAAGAAAGAAAGTTTTAGTAAAAATTAAAAACAAAAATTATCAATCAAAATTTGAAACCTTAATGGTAATTATGGAGAGCCTTCCGTTGAAAGCATGTTTGGAAGTATAGTTTTAATGGGATTTTTTTACTATAGACGCAGGAGCAGAAAATAAGGTCTGCAAACTCCCCGACACTGACTGCAATCTCAATCAAAATTACATTTCATCCAGCTCTGATTCGAAACGTATCCGAAGGAACAGAACTCAATTCACTCCAAATCAGCTTGCAGCTTTGGAGAGAGTTTTTGAAAGGACGCATTATCCGGATGCTTTTGCGAGGGAGGAGCTAGCCAGGAAAGTTAACCTGACCGAAGTCCGAGTACAGGTAATTGACTCAAGCCTTTTAGTCTATCATTTATTGGAATAAATTAGGATTGTAGTCAAAATAGGGAGATTTCCTCCAATCCCACAGAATCTTAAAACATTGACTTCTGTGCAATCGCAAGTATGAAGGTTTGAACGTATCAGCTGCATATACATGAATAAGTACAATCATATATTGGATTCCAACAATCAAACTTGCAGAAAGAAAGGAAGAATAAAAATATAGATGCTATTAAATCTAATTTTAGCTAGTTTTTGTAAAATAATACTTGCATATTATATTATCCCCACCGAGCGCATATTTGAATTGAGTATGCTTCCAACGAAGCCCAGAAACAATTTTAACGAAGAGGGAAATGTTATGGGATTTAAGAAAAGAGAAATGGGATCCCATGCTTTTATACGGGAGTCTTAATTAAGCAACTTCCTTAAACTCCATGTCTGGTTAATTGTTAGTGTAGTTCTGAACTTTTTTATGAAAATTAGGTCTGGATTGTATCTATTAGTTGTATTTTATTTAAACTATGGGAACAATTACAGAAAAATTTGCATTTGAGGTAGATATAATAATTACAGTCAGAACATGTAACAGGGGAAACATGCATAGGGCATAGCATACATAATTAATGAATGATAAATGGTAATAAGGAAGGAAACATCTGTTTGACTACGCGTGCACTACCAGCATTTCAAAGTAACAAATAGTTCAGCATATTCCTTGGTCTTGCACTAATATATAATGAATGTTAAAATTCTAAAATATTTGTGCAGGAAAAAAATCAACATTGAAACAGTAGAATAATCAACAAATCTTTTAGCATTTTAATTTTTTAGAATAAAAGAGTTGAGACACACTAAGGTTTCATCAAAGGTTAATGAAAACGAATATAAAAATCTGAGGACACTCTATAGATGTATCACTTTAAAATAATGCTCGTCAGTCACATTTAATCCGAGCTGATTCCAAAGTGAAGTATCAGATTGGGATGGACAAGTGTACAAAATCAAAGGAAGGAATTACATGAACGCGTATGCACGTATTCTGTATGTAGGTGTATAAAAGAATTGGAGGTAACTGTAAAAGTATAAGGAAAATAAAAACCTCGGAGATTTTGGGAAATGCAAAGTCAGAGAGAAGCCTTTGCTTGTCTTATATCCTCCTTCAAAGCAGACGTCAGTCGACAATGTAAGAATCTTGTACAGGGCTCATGTTTCAAAGACTTGTGGTGAAGTTGTCATTACATGCAGACTGTGACAAACACAGAGGACTTGTCTTGTCCTGCTTACTTTCGAGTGACGTGACCCGTCGGACAGGGTCACAGTTTCCAACGCGCTAGTATACACAGCCTTTGTGTACTTTGCCGTCGTTCCCTATTCATCAACACGCCATCACACATGTTCATCCTCCACTATTTGCTCGTCACAAGAAACAAATTCAGGGGTCTCATTCTCTCGTTCAGTATGTTCGGGGAAAATGAAAAATCGCTATTTAATCTTCCCATGTAAAGTTTTCATTTTTAAAGGGATGAACATACATAGATAGATACATATGTACGTCCAATGTGCACGTGTGTACTCACGTAGATAACTCATGCACCGACACACAGTTACCATGGATCTACCTATATGTACACCCATAGTATTTTTACTGACATAAAAATACGTGAGGCTGAGAATTGTGAGGATGAAGGTAAAAGTTCGAATGAAATCACATCTTTGGGAAAGTCAGGACGCAAAACGGACTTGTCAGGACCGTGTTCTGTTGTAGTAGAATAACTCATTGGAATCTGTGCGGAAAGGTTTGACAAGTTTCTCCGTTGCTCCTCATCCATGAAGGAAGTTCTAGTTTTTGAATACAATGTATCTATACTCCAAAGGAGATACGTATATAGGGATCTAATATCTAGTACAAGTACATAAGATAGCAGGTATATAAGATATCTGTCCCCATAGAGTGTCAACTCTCATGAGTTGGGCTTATTATTTTGGAGAGGATTTATCATTTACTTGTGCAATAGCCAAAAAACCCCTACCCGGGTTCCTGTGTGTGGAGCTCTGAGATAGAAAAAGTGAGTATCAACTAATGTTGGACGTCAAGACTGGAGACATAATTTCCCCAACAAGTCATACAAGTAAATATGCTAAGCGGGGGTTAATTTCTACATAAGAGAGATGTACTTACTTCAAAACCAATGTTTATATTTATTTACATATACTTTCAAGCCACTAAATGCTTCATGGTATGAAGGGAGATACAGGGAGATTTGGTGAGGACATGTAACTACCTACAAGTATACAGTCTCGTAGCAATCCTGTCCTGAGTGTGAGCGTGTGGATGAATGAAGATTACATATTTAAATAGACTGAACTTGAGGGAATTAAGTGAGACGTTCGGTTTAGAATTCCAGCTCGTCATTCGTGGCGAGAGACAGTTGACGTTGCGTGAATTCTTCACATCTGTTCACTTGACTCTTTTTCCTGAATTAAACATTCCTCGGAAAGCAATAGAGAGATACGAGTGCATACACATACAGCTCCTTCAGAATTACTTGCTTAAGTGTATCTAAAAGCATAGGGCAAGGGACAGGAACAGCCCTTGTGTATGTATATGCACTTTTCCACTGAAGTGTGACTGAAAGAAGAGAAGACATCCGATGTGATTTCGGATTTTTTCGGGATGTTGGAAAAAATGCAAGCATAAAATTTTAAAGTTATCCAACAGCTCCCTTTAATTCTCGCACATTTCACTTATTTTTCATAGCACATATAATTTAACTTTTGATAAACTAGAGCAATTTCCTCTGACGGTCTCCAACTTGTAAACATTTTTTTGGGGGGAATGGAACAAGATATAAAAATGTTCGTACATTGGGAGCGTGAAGTTTCCCAACCGAGTCTTTCCGGTGTGTGAGTTCAAGTTAGAGAGTTGTGACATTAGATTTCACTTGTGCACATCATTATAGCAGGAGTTAGCATATTATTGCACTCCTGACACCTCTTTGGTATTCTTCCGAATAATTTTTTGGCAATTTGCACACTCTTAGCAAACTGAGTAATGTTCTTGAAGTAAATGATAAAATTAGTATGGGACACTTTAATGTTTATAGTTTGAATGTAAATTTGGTCTCCTGGTGTTTCATTTGTAGGTATGGTTTCAAAATCGCCGAGCTAAATTCCGCCGGAATGAGCGCTCTCATCATTGCTCAACCTCTTCGCCCGAACTCGGATGTAGTAATGCTCGGAGTCGGAGATCCCGAAGTCCCACGGGGACGGTTATAACCATTGGAAGTGTTCGGAGTTCATCCCCCATGTCCACGATGTCCTCTCGAGGGAAGACCATGACGACTGTCACTCCATCAGTCTCACCCATTTCAATTCCTAATTTTGCGCCCCCTAACGTTGTAGTTCAAACCTCTGTGTACCCACCCAATCATCAAACTTTCCCTGGCCCCAGTCATGGAGCAAATAGTAACAATGCGGCAGTGAACACCTTCTACAATTTATATAGGAATGCTGCAGCCAATTACCAAGTGAATCATCATCAGTATGCAAGTAACCACTACCATAATCATTACAACCATAACCATGCCAGTATGCCTATGCCGGTGGCAATGCCCATGGCAGTATATGATCGTGATTGGATGGCAGGCTTTGCTCATGATCTGTAAAAATCATTGAATATTAAGGATCAACTTAATTTTATGTACCCAAAATATAGCACTACATGGAGGCTTCTTACAAAATGTAATCAATAATAAACAATTTCCAAGTAAAAAAAAATGAAGTCACCCACCTTGTATTCTGACAAATGGTTAGAATCTTTAAATAAATATGCTATTTGTGTTTTCACCTGTGCGGAAATAAATAATTTTGTCTCTCCAGTTATCTTGTCTTGTCAGGTGGCAGCCCTTTGATTTACTTGAACTTACAGTTGGAGCTGGGATCCGTTGCATATGTTTTTGCCCAGCCTGCAATTTTCGGTGGCCATATAAGAGTTTTTTATCCAGCCCGCCTGTGGCCCGTAGAATTAATTAATTTTTACCCGGCCAAGCCCATTACATTCCATGTACATGAAAATATTGCCTGTCCCCGCCCGTTTGTTTATAAGTATGAGCTAATAAAACCCGTCCATACCCGCGGGCATTTGCGGGTACCCGCGGTCAAAATAACCAAACAAATAAAACCCGTAGTTTTTTTTAGAATGTTTTCAAGCAAAAATGACGCAACCGAAAACTACATCAGCTGCACTGACGGGTTTGCGGGTATTTGGTAGTGCCCGTCATGAATTCAAACAATGCCCAGCCCCGCCCTTGATTGTATGAGATCCAAAATGTAAGCCCGATCCAGCTCAAGCCCATTACATTGGCTACATACTCATTTGACCTGTACCCGCCCGTGCCCGAGGATTTTTTTTAATACCCAGCACGTCCAATGCTTGTACGGGTCAGGCGGGCTAGTGCCCTGTTCTACTTACAGTTAACCGCTGAGCAATTCCACTTCTAGCACAATTTGGACGTCTTGGGACATGGGACACAATATTACAAAATAATTCAATTACTTTCATGAATTTGAATAAACTTGCCTATCATCTTGCCTATATGTAATTCACATTTGATGTGATGAACATTGATAGGTCTCACAATTCGAAGTCAAAATATTGATTGTGAATGCTGGTACATACATACAGGAAAGTAGTCATAATTAAAGTTATAGAGATAGATAGAGATAGTAGATAATAGTAGATAGCATAGGTAATTAAATTCCACATCACAAGCAGTTATTTGTTTACCTCTCTTACTCTCATGACTCATGAGCTGGAACAGGATACTGCTGGTTTTAGTACATAATAAAACAAATGCAGTTTAGTTATATTCGTTGGGTTGGGAGTTGGGACAGTCGATGAAGATACAAAAGATCGTTAGGTACTTAACTGCTGCTACAGTCAGCCATAACAAAAAAACTTGTCAAGGTGACAGATCAATTTACTACAGAAAACGTTAGGATGACGTTCAGGAGTTTTTCATTCGTGACCAGGAGAAACTGAGTAGACACTGCTGATTCTGAGTGCACTGTGCACTTGTTATTGTTACTGGCAGCAAATGTCGAAGGACTCTCAGTTCTCACAATTTGTAAAATTACATTATTACTTTACACTGTCTGTATTAATTCTGCATAGTTCCTCTTTAATCACACAGTAATTTGAACGGGCTTGTGTCATTTGAAGGCTTAAACAGTCTGCCTACCCCCGATATACAAAAATCAATAAGTTTTTGCATTCACAATAAAATTATAATTTTATCCCAAAATCTTTATCAGAAATCATAAGACATTGGAATAATTATAATTAAAACATTTTCCGATACTAAAATAAATCTTATTTGTTCCCTGAGGTCATTTAGAGTAGAAGATTTGTAGCGTACAGTCGAGTCAAGCCAACCATAGCAGTCCCCGCAATTAAGGACAGGTGAGTTGTTCACTTCCTTATTTCCCCACAACCAATTACAGTCGTTTTTACCTGCCCACACGGAAACCATTTAATGTGTACGTATATGTACGACAATGTTGTACATGCACAGTAGAGTTTCAGCATTACGAATACAGTCCCATCAAGTTAATTGGAATTAAATCTCGTGTTTTAGATAACTCAGGACACGACTTATTTTAGTGGAACCAAGGTTAGGACAAATCCTTTATTAATATTCTTTTAGTATTTACCTAATTATTTAATTCATATTGTCATTTTAAAAATCTACTCTCTATTCTAATCTCTATCTCTTAACTTACAATTGGAAGGCAAGTACATGTATATACGTAAATAATTGAATCTAATTTGCATTATATAATTTACCGTGTGATGATATTTATTGACACATTATGCCTCCCGCGCGGGCATGTGAAAACTTTGTGATTGGTTGTTGGAACTAGGGAGTCCTTAATAATTAGGACTGATACGGCTGGCTGGACTCGACAGTATCTAAACCACCCTATAGGGATAGTAGCGCTGAAGATGAGCGCTTAGTAATAGCGGCAAAACAGAGCAAATCCGATTGTGAGTAGAGAGTTAACGTACTTAATCGTATGCAAACCAACAGTATGTGACATTTTAATTGTAATTACTTACGACATGCCGAACATTTACTTCCACAAGAATCCACTCCATGTCCCAAGGTTTATTGCTACTACTACTAACCTTATGAGACTCACAACCCCAGAAATCAACTTGGCCGGATAATTTTTTCCCCAAATCTTGACTTGCCCCGTACTAGGTAAACTTTACAAAATTGGGCTTCCAAGTAATTTAGTCCTGTTTTATCTTACAACATAATTGTACAATATAATTTGACAATGATGAGAATTAAATCTTCGCTCTCCATCCTAAATGCACTCCTATTGGTTTCCGAGTACCAATTACCACAAAGGCTAACTAACGGCTTATTTACATTATGCATGTAATTTCCATTAGCGAAGCCGATGGATTTTTGTGCTCGCTTAAGACCATGCAATGTTGTAAAGTTTACCTTGTACGGGGCAAGTCAAGATTTAGAGAAAATGACTCAAGTAATTAATTATCCGGCCAAGCAGATTTTGGGAACTTGGAATTTGATAAAATTCCAAGTTTAGAACTAAATTGTTTCCGAAGTTACAATGATGGTCCTACTTCCACGCTATGACACAATTAAAATGAAAACCAGTTTTTTCGCCTAACCTCTTTCCTAATTTGAACGAGTGGGAGGGGTGGTCGTTTCGAATGCACTCGCACTCACCTCGCACTCAATTACAACGGTGTATCTTTGAACTCCCCTCGCGCTCGCACTCATGAATTTTGCCCCGCTGCACTCAAACTCCGGCCTCAAAGTACTTTCCCAAAATTTTTGCACTCGCACTCAAAGCTTGAGTGCACTCATACCCCTCTCGCAACACCGAGTGAGTGTTATAATTAATGGCTGGATTGGATACCCGGTGATTTCCTTTACCAACAAGATTTGGAAACGTATTTCTTGAAAACAATGTCTCACAATCAGTTTTGTGGTTACTTGTGGCAGATCTTACCACTCAATGAATTTGGTGTTTTGTTGAATGTGGCAATTTTTAATATCCACACCTGCTTATATGTTATTGGGGGAGGAAATAGCAAGAACCTGTCTACAAGAAGTTGCAGATTAATATTAAAATCTAAAATTCCTATTCATCCTAACATCAAGAACAATATTGGTTTGATATTATTACATCCCGTTTAATGAAATATCCAAAATATAATTTGCAATCAGGGAACAATAGTATGTTTATGTATGTTGTATAACAGACTTTAGTTGTGAGTGCAAAAAAATTCCACTCGGCCTCTGCCTCTCGAGTGCACATAATTTGAATGATCACTCTGCCTCATTGCTGTGAGCGCAGAAATTTAAAATCCGAACTCGCACTCGCACTCAATTTGAGTGCATTGAGTGCGAGGCATGCACTCAATGAGTGCGAGTGCGCCCAGGTATGGGGAGAGAGTCTTAATTTTGGTGATATTTCCAGCTTTTCGCGCGCTGTCAATCGCGCAATGTCACATGCATCTGATTGGCGCCTGATAACACCATGACTGCATAGAAATATAGAACTACTTGCTACCTTCTCCATTTCAGTGGATTTCTCTGCGAGAAATATTATTGCTGGCTCTGCTCGAGCTCGTAAGCACTTACTTGTGCCTGTGTCTGTACATATATATACATACATATATGTGAAAACCAGCGTTGTCCAACAAACGATTAAACTTATTGAGAAATTCAAACGCATCCGACACACACACTGCACGCACGGAAATAAATTCGGTGAAAGTTTTGGAATTCGAAAACTTACTGCGGCAGAATTGGGCTATTTCAGTTGACAACTGTGTCATAAATGAAAATTGTGGTGGTTCAACAATGGAGCAAGCAAAAATGTCAATTCCTTCCGAATATAATTTACAAAAAATATCCGAGCAAAAGAGGACACTGCCTATTTATTCCATGAAAGAGCGGTTCTTGAAGGTAATAGTATTTGCGTAAAGTGTATTCATGTACGTGTGGATAAGCGATACGCTATAAACACATTGTTATGGGAAAATGTACAACTAATAAAAATATTCCCCTCAATGAGTTGGAAACAGCTGATCAATCATACTCATAATAGGAAGCAGGTACAAGTAAAATGTCTGTGTATAATTTCCTATTTAGATCATTAAAGCCAACCAGGTTGTGATTGTGAAAGGAGAAACCGGTTCAGGAAAGTCCACGCAGCTAACTCAATATTTGTACGAAGCAGGGTTTGCAATCCATGGGAAAATCGGGTGCACCCAACCTCGACGAATTGCAGCAAAATCTCTGGCTCAAAGAGTTGCTGATGAGATGGGTTCAAATTTGGGGGATAAAGTCGGATATAAAATCCGATTTGATTATACGGCGGCTGCGGACACAAGTATTATGTAAGGCATTCTTTTTTTACAGTACGAGTAAGAGCTTGCAATTTAGTTTTCTTGTAATAGTCCACACCTCCAATTCAGACGTTACCAGCGCCATCTCAATTGATGCTCTGTTAAATCTTTGTTATCAAAATTAATAAATTATTGTTTTTCCTAGATACATGACGGACGGCATCCTCCTCAACGAATTAGCCTTGGAACCACAGATTTATTCCTATTCAGTCATAATCCTCGATGAGGCTCATGAGAGATTGGTAAATACGGACATGTTGTTAGGTATTATTCTACAAATTATTTATTTGATCGAAACTTCACTCGTTATGTGCTTTACGTACGACCTTACAGTACTGTACTGGCGACGCGGTAGTTCAGTATTGGATAATTTTATTCTCTCTTTTATGCCAGTCCGGTGTGATATACCGTAAACTAAAATTTTTATTACAGGTATTTTGAAGTCAACTATCAAAAGAAGACCCGACCTGAAAATAATTATTACATCCGCCACACTTGATAGTGCAAAATTTTCCCGATACTTTGACAATGCTATAATTTTTGAAATTCCTGGAAGGACATTTCCAGTTGATATTTTGTACGAGAGTAACCCCGTACCAGACCACATTAATGCTTGCCTGTCGACCATCCTGAAGATACATAGAACGGAAAAATCAGGTTAAGAGTAGAATACAATACATTACGGCTTTCTCACCACCCCAAGAATAAATTATATTGTAATAATTATTAAGGATTAATGTATCCAGATAATAAATAATTTTAAACCATTCCTTATCAGGGGATGTACTGGTATTTCTTCCTGGCCAACAGGAGATAGAGCTCCTTTGCGACAAGATTGTTGAAGTAGATGGACCAGGGGAGTTGCTCGTTCTACCCTGCTATGCATCCTTAACCATGGAAGAGCAAAATAAAGTTTTTGAGCCCGTGACTCCCGAATATAAACGTAAAGTAAGTATCCAGTTTCTGCGTTAAAGAATAAATTACATTTGTTAGCATCCTTTCACTGCTCCTCGAAAAATATAGGGATTTGTCTAGTGTTGCAGACCATTTGTAGTCCAAATACAGTTTATGTTAAGTAATTATTATATTTATTGTACAGATTTAAATATTATAATTGTATTAATATATGGCAAACTAAATGAATAAGCCTTCTAATCGTAAGTTTGCTGTCATTAGTTCAGGTAGCATGGAAGGTATATTTTCAGAGACAATTACTGAATATCTTTTGTTTTTGAAGATTGTAGTTGCAACGAACATCGCAGAGACGTCTCTAACAATCGATGGTATTGTGTACGTAGTGGATTCCGGGATTATGAAGGAAAGTCAATACAATCCCCGAACTCGTATGACAACATTGGTGCAGCGACCAATCACACAAGCACAAGCAATTCAAAGGAGTGGCCGGGCCGGAAGGACACGACCTGGAAAAGCCTTCCGACTGTACAGTGAAACATACTTTTCGAAAATGGCGGAAGCCCCTGTACCCGAAATACAAAGGAGTAACTTGGAGTCTAACATTCTTCTTTTGGTGGCAAATGGAGTGGAAGACATTTACAAATTTGATTTCATGGATCCTCCTTCTCCAGAATCCATTCGATCATGTTTGATTGAGCTTCAGGATCTTCAAGCATTGACCTCCACGGGAGGATTAACCAGTTTGGGTAGGCAGATGTCCCGGTTTCCTCTTGATCCTAGATTATCCAGGATGCTGATAACTTCCTCGGAATTGAACTGTTCTGAGGAAATTTTAAAAATAGTTTCTATGCTCTCCGTACAAAGTTCTACAGGGAAAGTGTTCTTCCGACCGAGGAAACTTCAACGTCTGGCTGACATGGCTAAAGCTAGATTTTTCAATGTAAAGGGGGATTACACTACATTGCTGAACGTTTTCAATTCCTGGATCGCTAACAACAAATCTGAGCGATGGTGCCGTGAAAATTTTATTAACTTCAAGGCTTTGGAGGAGTCTGTTAATATTAGGTGTCAGTTGCTAGGAATCATGCAAGCCAATGGTCTATGTAATTCCGATATGTCTTATGCTAGGGATCCAAATGCTATTGAAAAAACTGTAGTTTCTGGTTATTTTAGCCAAGTTGCACGCAAGTCCTCTCGTGGTTTCGGCTATCTTCCTTACTCCAGCCCGAATAATTTCGCTTTCATTCATGCAGGCAGTGCTTTATTCAGAAATCCTCCGCAATGGGTTATTTACGAGGAACTTAAAAATTTGAGTGGAAAACCAAACCTTATAAATGTGATTGCTATTCAACCCGACTGGATACAATTGTACGCACCTGGCTTTTACAAGAAAATGATGACGGTGCTTCCAGGAGATATCTCCGCAAACAATACTCTGGATTTGGACGATTTGGTTACAATGTTACAACTATAAAATGTCGTTATAAGGTGTCGGTTTGCTATCAATCGGGTACTACTATAAGCATTCATTCGGCCCAACCATCCATTTATATAAATCTGTGAGAAACAGTTTTCAGTTGGGACAAAACTTTTTGTTGTCTGTTGAAATCCCCTGTAAAATTATTTTAAGAGTGTATCCAGCTGTGCAAGACTGAAAGTAGTTAGCAAAATGTCTTTCATGAAATTGGGATTGAACATATGTAGGTATAGTAAACATTGGAACCATAAAACTAGAGTCCGAACTGGGGACTCGTTTGATGAACATAAGCATGTACATAGCATAATGTTGATTTCATAGCGAATCTTGTTATTATCTGTCATTATTAGTTTCAACCATCCCAGCTTTACGTTCCGACAACTTTGACATAACAGTTTACAAACCTTCTCTTGCTCTATTATATCAGCAGAATGCGGGTGACTTCCAAACATCTGTCGTACTTTTGTTTTCCTTTTCAATTATTGTAGAAAGGTTTTCAAGGTTATCGATTGGGGTAGATGTTTAGATCATGGTTAGGAATAATTATGTGGTTATGGATAGGTGAAGATTTTTTGTTTATGGTTAAGGGAGCTTATTAAGTTATACAAGGGGTCGGATTTTGAGTTCTGGTAGTGGGAGCTATTTACTGTTTAGGAAAAAGGGAACTTTACTTTACTATCGATAGGGATAGGTATTTTCGTTAGGAATAGGCTATGGATACGTGGAAAGAATGTTTTTAATTTTCTTTAGTTATAGGGGTCGTTTAAAATTATAATTTTTATCCCACCCACTAGTATCTATTTCATTACATACCTGTGTAGCCCACCCATTCCAAAACAGGAGGCAAAAATTATTGGATTTTCATTCTCGCTCTAATCGTGACAACTTTCACTAACTTTTGGTGTTTAAACATATTACTCATATTTACATGGCTAGATCGCTACCAAATTATTGAATGCGGTCATCATTGTGTACAAACGGCTATGATAAGCTTGACGGAATTGTTAGCAATAATAATTTACATTTATTGTTCATATTTTACCTACTGAAATAAAACTTCATATTTGCATTGTTTTTAAACATTGAACAAGGAAACTTCTCTCTTCATTCACTGAAAGCCGTCAAAGTATGGTGTTAATACAAAGGCTAGCACAACGACTAGGACGTAAAAAACATCACGTCATTTCAAAATCGTAAAAACCGTTCAGGAACACAAATTAAACAGGAAACATTTTGACTGCACCACTTCTCTACATAATATTACATTTTCAAAATTACTTCTGCCTAAAATATATCTTAATTATTTTATTCTTGCTAACATTTAATTAAATTTTTCCTATTTTTAAATTTAAGTTGGAATGCTATATTTTATAACTAATAATTATTTGTAACTGTTATTTTGAGGTGGCAACGATTCCTGAAGAAATTAAGTAGGCCCAACAGACTTGTGGTCTAAGAATTTATTGGAGTCGCGAGACTTCGTTGGAAGCATTTTGGTGGCATTTATAATTATTACTAATAATTATTAAATATGGAGAGATTCACTCATCATAGCTGATTGTAATTTAGCTAACTTTTAGAGTAACATTTACGTTTTCAAAAGTAATATTTTTTCCCTCCCATGTAACATTTTTGGGGCAAAGCGAAGCTGAAAGACCATATCGGATTTGTCGGGGTGTCTGCTTACAGGGTCGTTCGTACATCCTTGGACCGATTTTTAAATTTAATTTGTGTAACTAATAAGGCGCCTAAATTCACAATTAAAATTATTTTGTGCTCCTCATATATCCTCTGCTATGCCCTCGAAGTTTTACCGGGTTTCTCGGGTTCGGTTAAAATCTACAGGGCATAACGTAAGACCCTCTTCTCGGGGGCGTTTCCGGAGTCCGGCGCTAGGCGAGACCCTAGTTGGTACAAGAATTATTTCCCTATCCCGAAATTAAAAATATGCAAGTGTTGATATTCCAGATGCCTTCATGGATACGTGGGCCTCACTTACTTTCATCATAATAGTCTTACTCTTCAGATTGCCTATTTATGCCCGGGTATATTGGGCAATCTATGAGTCTTCTCTGTTATCACGTCCATTAAAACTTGCGGTATCATCCTCATGGCGCTAACCAAAATTTCCTTGGGGTAAATGGCTTGAGACACAGTAAATATAGTGGGCTGCACTGGCGTGAACTTTAAAGGGCACTTTTAATCGAAGCAGAAAGCCCCTTCCTGTAGTTACCCGGGCGTGAATTTGCTTGTTAACAATCTCACCTCCGCCTTTACCTTAGGTATGCTGGTCGCCGTATGTTTCTTAAAATATTGTTTATATTAGTAGGCCAGAGTTCCAACCACTGGCGAATATCCCTTCTTCGATTTCCGTACACAATATATATTTTATTCCTGTAGGGATCCTACAAAATGCCCGGGAGATGACCCATGTATGAATTCCGCATGACCTTCGAACACGATTCATCTTTTTGGTTCTTAGAACAATATCCATGCGAATTATTCCATTCAAAGTACACACAGGAATCTCAGGGTTCTAGGAGATTTCAATTTGACGCAATGAATTTACCCTGGAGGTCACTAAGCCCACTTGCAGAAAAAACCGAATTTCGGGCTTTTCTGCAGGTTATCTTTGTTTGGCTCTGGAAGCTGTCATGGCAGAGCCAACCCTCTAGTTTTTACGAAAATAAACCTAGCTGTCACTGTACTATGAAAAAACACGAAATTATAAAATTATAAGTGACCCCTGCCATGACATCAGGTCAAGCGCTCGCCGGAAACGTATATTATAGACCTCTCAACTTTGGAGGGTATTAGCGGGTAAAGTTTTCGGAGAAGCGCAATGAAACTCTCTACACACGTTGTACATGTTATTGCTAACAACATTTCAAAATATACAAAATGTCCAGTTGTCGCGCTAAAAGTTATGAAGCATGACGTCACTGTCCAAGGATGTACGAACGACCCTGTATAACTGCCGAACTAATGACACCAGACAATTCAAATTTTTTGTAGGGACAAATTAGCTAAAAGATAAGAAGCCCATTGTTTTTGAAGGATATTGGATCATCCGTTTGTCCTCAGAAAATTAAATGAGGTCACATGAAGCTATATATGTTCCAAAAGTTGGAAGTAAATCTTGCGCCATCTATAGTCAGATTAATCATTAAATAAATTATCTTTTCTATGAACCGTTAGATGTCGCGTGAACTCGCACATGCTTAATTTGATTATTATTGTAAACGCTTTCAAAATTTGGTGGATGCAGACATTGCAGACTCATTACGATTAGAGGACATTTTATGAACTATGAACTATCCTATAACTAGCTAATGCTGTTAGTGTCCTAGAGTTTGTTTTTATGAGAACGGCCATTCCCATAGTGAATAGTGTTTAGCATGTACGCACATGGAATGTGCACATATACATTTGAGCTGTAGTTTCCATCTCAGCAAACAAATTTAAATTGTTTGATGGCTACCAATCCCATAATATTTAATTTAATATTTGGGACTAGTTGATGTGAGGAACTAGCATCATGAAAGCGGAGTCATACGGCTCTGTGTTTACGTGTTAGGCGCTGCTGGTATGTGTCGTACCAACTCGCCAGCCTACACAGCAAGCATGCATGCACTCGTATGCACATGCATACGCCGCATGCTCCACAGCGTAGAATGTCACACAGGAACGACGCCTTATGTACATTAAATTCCCGCTTCGGATTTACCCCGATTTCACTGCCGGCAGTCCCAAATAAACGCTTTTTTTAAAATTTAAAATGAATATTTTACTTGTCCTTATACTTTCCAGCAATAAAAAAGCGTTTATTTGGGACTGCCGGCAGTCAAAAAAATGGCGGAATTTAAAAATTTTCGATGTTATTTTTTCAAAAAATCCGAAGTTTTAATTTTAGGACTCGGGAAAAAAACATGAGTGTAGTAGAGGCTTAGACAGTAAATTTGAGATAGTACGATTTTCAATATTGTTAATAGTAAGGCTGAAAAAAATTACTTAAGATTTCGGGTTTTTTCGGTTTATACATACATCTAATGGCGTATAACAAAGTATTTTCTGGAATACTGACCATCAAGGGTGGCCGTTCTCAAAAAACCAGACTCCCTATAGTTAGTCCTATGGTGGCGTTTCGCCGCAATTAGCACAGTGCTTATCACCGATGTTTTGTTTCACTAAAGGTGTGAAGTTTAAAATTTTACGAGCTTTCCAGAACATCTGATACATCAAGCTTTGATTATCAAGGGTGTAAGGCACATGTATAGTTGTTGAATATCTGTATTTTTAGAGTTTTGATTTAGATTTAGATTGTACATTACAAACTGTTGGCTTGGCAAGACCTGTGAAAATAGGAAAAAGGGTAAAAGGTTAGAGGAAACTTTTGGTCAAACAATTATTATATTCGTTTATTTTTGACACCCTATTTTCCTACTAGGATTTGGGCTGAATATTCTGCAGCCTATAAATTGGCCTGTTTTTTAGCCTTATAAATAGTATAGGTGACCATTTTTGTCCTGAAGAGTTAATTAGTGTGAATGTCAAGCACTTAAGCTTCTAAGAACATTGCTTGTCGAAAAAATCGTTTTCTGAATATGGATACACATCTTTGGTTTGAATGGAAATGTTACCGCTTTATATTTTAGAGTTTTCCGTAAAAGCTCTGTCACAGCAAACTTATTCCCTGTATTTTGGAATTGTACATAGAATTATTTTTCTTATTTTTGTACTTTTGTGTAACCAGTTCATTAAATCATAAAATAACAATGCTTCACAGTTCATATTTTTGGCACAGAAATTGGGGAAAGCACTTCTGAAGTCACTCAACAAATACGCTAAAAATTATTATAACTTGTTATGATTTTCATTTTCCAAAGTTTTGTTTTATTAGTGGGATGTGCTGGCTCTGCAGTTATATTCTATAGGAATGGGTGACGGGGAAGACACCCTGTTCAAATAACAGTTCAGCACTCGAACTCTCATTACAATTGCATTGACTGTGAATTATAGCTCCTCACGGGTCGAGTAGTTATCCATACCGTACTCGTACTTGGAACCGTACTCGAATTGTCGGGTCAAATTCCCCCTTGACCCGGACTTGTGTCTTCAAGTACGAGTAAAAAATCCTGTACTCGGAGTACGGTATTATATTTCTTAACTTTTTACCGAACTTGGACCGTACTTACGAGTATAAAACGTTTATACCGACCGACCCGTACTTGAACTCGTACTCAAACCGTACTCGAGTATCAAGTACACCGAAAAAAAATTTTTTAGACACTATTTTTTGTTAAAGAGAGATTGCCATAGAAAGCAAATAGTAGATTTCACTAACAAGAATTTTTAACTGCAACTTACGAACAGTGTTTGCAATGAAAAATTTCTCCACTGAGATTAAAATGCCGACGAACAATAGATCAAGATTTGATTCTGCCAGTCATATCGACTGGATTCTCTTCAGTCAGGTCAATCTCATTCTAATCTCCATTAATTTCGCCCTATTCTCCTGTTCCATTATATTTTACGGCGATAGGTATATACTTACAATTAGTAACTACAGTAGTAATCAATTCGGAGCTGGAACAATAACTTACGCTGTAGGTGTAACGTTTCATGCTATTCGTAGTCATTTTGAATTTAACCGCTTTTCCATTTTTGCTTCGGAAAAACAACTTTTTTGTAATATAGGAAATATGGATGTGGACTTTGTGCTGGAGGAAATTACTCGAGTATCAAATGTAAATCCAAGTACGGGTTCAAGTACTTTTGAATTTATGTCCCGAACTCGTACTCGTGCTTTGGTTCAAGTACTTTGAACGTACTCGTACTCGCTCTGATACTCGTTAGAAATATACTCAAGTTCGAGTACGAAAACGGATACTCGCCCGACGAGTACAAGTATCAATTTAAGTTGATACCGTACTCGACCCGTACTCGTACTCGAACTCGAAACTCGAGTATCTACTCGTACTCGTGAGGAGCTATACTGTGAATGATGCTTGATTTTGAATGGCAATATTGGAAATTGCCAGAAAGTGATGTTTTTGGTGTGATTGCATAAACTTATTAGTGCACTTTTGCTGCAGCAATACGAATTGATATTTCTGTGTAGTCTCTTTCAACCCTTTCATTGGAGAAAACCTTTCAAAATTTGTTTGAATCTTTTCTAAAAAAATTAGTAATGACGTATGTAGCTATAAACAGATAACCAAATACCTTATAAGTTGCGTGTTCATGGTCCATAAACATGGCATCCAGAACACTTCACCAGTGGAAGATTCAGTTTAGTTACTGGAAATACAGTCCAGACCCGACATAGTCACAGCGCACTGTCGCGTTAAAGGTTGACTATAAAGAATCAGGACTATTCAGGATTTTACTACAATGTGTACCCTTATGTCGGGACTGGGACTTTATAAAATAAAATTACTGTGTACATATATCAAATGCTTCTTATATGGCGATTCACTATAACGTCGACACTAAAAGTTTCAAACGTCAAAACTACATGGTATTAGAAGTGCGGAGAATGCTATTATATCTTTACACAAAAACAGCCGGTACTGTACTGTCGACGCAAATGGGAATGAGAGTTGGCCAATTAAGACCAGGTGTGTAACGCACACCTCCCTTCTCTCCGATTGGCTTATAATTACAACCATAGAGTGACTGTCAACCATCGGTTGCTTGTCAACCATCGATTGACACTTTAGTTGTAACGAGAGTGTCAACCCTGCCAACCATCGAGTTTGAATTTCTTAACCAAGCCTTGAAGAGATTTGCATTGCATGTGCATACATACTTTAATTTCGCGCAGAACAGCTTGAAAATTCATGGACCAATTGGAGATATGAGAGGCGTGCGTAATACACCTGGTCTTAATTGGCCAACACTCATTCCCATTTGCGTCGACAGTAAGTTTTACTCCAACTTGTTCGGGTCCTTATACTGGCATATAATATTTTTCAAAAATGTAATAGTACTAAACTGCGGAAAGCTACAGTCGATTTTGGTCAATCTTGATATAATCCAAGCTGGCATAAAATTTCCTATAAGTAAGCTTCCTGTGAATGAGCACTACTGACAAACCCTTTTAGGTGAGAATAAAAACTCGTTCAGCATTCAAATAGTTTTGCATGCCTACGTGGAAGTTATAAGATTATTTTGAAACACCACATTCACTATTAGTCCAAAACAAAGATTGGAAATTAAGAAAATTGCGCACTTCAATATGAAGTTTCACCAAATTTTACTCCTGCAAACCATTATTGCTGCACTCCCGAGTTTCACAATGGAAGGAAACATCGTTCTTACATTCAAAACTGTAAATCTCGATTTGGCTATCGTCATAACAAAAGAACTGAAACACTGCATGTTGAGACTTGTGACGGTCAATAATCATCAAATCGTTGACTATCCCCAAATCCAAGAACCAATTCAATTACTAGACACTCCAGACGCTGTATATTGGAAAGCTCAGAATCCCATCATAAATCGAGCATTATTCACAAATAGCCGGTATTTGAAATGCTACGTGAGCATGCTAACGATACGCCGGTCCGACCTTGAGCTGAAAAAAGAAGTAAGGACTAGATTCGGAACAATGCTACAAATGGACATAATACTAACCAACTTGCAAAAGCTCGTTTCCAATATTCATCCTCAGTACCTATTCTTCTTTACTGACAGAGCGAGAGAGTATAGTAAAACTAGTGCTCGGACCAATTCAGTTCTGAACTGAAAATTTCAGTTCAGTTCAATTCAGTTCAATTCAATTCACTACTTTTTCGATTCAATTCAAGATGAAATTGAACCGATTGATTCAGTTCATAACTTTGAATTGAACTGAATCGTTTTTCTTGAATTGCAATTCAAACAATTCATTCTGCCCCAAACATTTCAATAAAAAATCCACCGTTTACAGACTCTCCAGATCCATTAAGTAGCGATTTCTACCCTTATTTAGCTTCATTTTGTTGTGCGCTTGGAAAACACTGTCGCCATTTCTAGAAAGCGTATTTGTATGTATGTATATCTGTTTAAACTGTTGGTTTTCGATTTAGTTCAGTTCAATTCAGTTCAAAATTTTGAACTGAACTGAATTGAATTGGTTTTTACTGAACTGAATTGAAAATCTGGTTTCAATTCAGTTCAGCATGTGAATTGAACTGAACTGGAAAAAGCTGAACTGAATTGAACTGTTCCGACCACTAAGTAAAACTAGCATCGTCTTCTCTCCCTACTTACCTGGTTTGAAGTCTCTGCAAGTGTCTTCGTTATAAATTTCGACAAAACTACTGGACAGATTCAAGTGGGATGGTTTATTTGCCCGCATTGCGTTCAAACAGAACCAATTCGAGTGAGAAACTACCGTTGTAATGTTGAAAATAGGGGAATAGAATGTTACGATCAAATAATGGGTTCCCAAGAAGCAGCAACTGCTCAAGGGAAAAATATACGATGGTTGGCAGGTGTAAAATCTGATCACATAAACGACAACATCCTACTCTGCATTTTTGGTACATTAAACTATTCAGCTGATGGACAGAAGATATCTAAATTAGATGGGGATAATATGGCTCCAAAAATCTATCAAATCAGTTCGGTGGAAAGCTCCTTAGTAACATATTTGCATGCGTTGAATTCATTAACCTCATGGACATTTTTCCCTGCCAGTAAAGTGTACGATTTCAAGTTCATTACTGCTGAAGGTGTGCAGAAATTAAACGCTGGGTTCACAGAGTACTTAAGTCCCCTTCAGCTTTGGGTCTGGACGTATCTGGCAATAACGGTAGTAGCCACGTCCACTGTGGTGGCAATC
The DNA here is from genome assembly GCA_947179485.1 of Allacma fusca. Taxonomy (NCBI): domain Eukaryota; kingdom Metazoa; phylum Arthropoda; class Collembola; order Symphypleona; family Sminthuridae; genus Allacma; species Allacma fusca. Next base: position 9,267,586 of record OX359248.1, read on the forward strand.
GTCAATTACTATTTTGGAATTTCTGGTTTGATTCATGCAGCCACAGACACGTTTCTGTGGCTTTTAGCAACACTCGCAGAAAATCCCTTCAGGGAATATCCTACTGTCCTAAACAAGGATGTAACTAATAAGAGGTCATTTTGGAGATTTTACAAAGCAATTTTCGGAGTTTGGGTTCTAGCAGCACTAATCCTCACAAATGGATACAAGCCCAGTCCAGAATAAATGTTGGCTAACTGTTGGCCCCTCAATTATATGGTTGGCACACGCCGGGTTGGTAAAACGTTGGTGATAATCGTCGAGATAACGCTGGGCCAACGTAAACAGGACTGCAATGTATTTCCCCATAAGTTCCTAGCAAGATACAAGAACACTGCGCATGTCATAGCTGCGTAAATTGCAGACCATTCGAGGTGCACGAAGAACACACTGTCGAAGAAGCATGGAGCTCTTGCACATTGATTCGTTAGTCTCACTTGGAGGGACAACTAATACGAGGGATATTTTTTTTGTGTCTGCTTTGTGTTAGAATAATTTCGGAATCTGGAACCATGGTTGCTCTGAAGAAATTTTCTGTAGTGCATTTTATGAAGGACAATACAATAGAAGCGGTTCCTTCACTTTGGCTTAATAAAAAGCGAAGCTACTGTTATTTTCCTACAGGTAGTAGGTCTAAATTATCAAAACTACGAACTGACCCAACATCCGAACCGGATAAAGAATCTTGGGAAAACTTAGTAGTAGAGTTCAAGTGTACTGCAGGTAATGCTGTAATAATTTTTAAATCATTTCTGGTAATATTAAAAATTCATTATTTAATACTATGATTTGCATGTGTACACACTGAAATTGACAAGCAAACATATTACAACCATATTTTTCACCAGATACCTACCCAAAGGCATCCCAGCAAGCAACACATTTGCAATTTACTTCTACGGTAGAATCATCTGACTCGTCGGTGGATCAAAACTATTACGAGAACAGAAAGCGTAAACGCAAGCCAAATTCAAAATTGGAAGGATTTGTAACTTCATCAAAGAGCCAACCTGCAACTTCAAAACTTAAAAACACTATTTGTGATGCTGTCGAAAATTCCTCGGAGAACGAAGATTGTATGGACTTGGAAGTAAATATTCCAGGCCATTTGGATCCCATTTTTAAGGGCAAGTATTTACAATTTTTAAAAATTATAGATAAGTAAATAATAAACTCAAGAAAGTCGTTCTAGTTTTTTGAAATTCTGAAAGATACATAAGCACATTTGCAGTGATTATGAAAACCTATATTTTACAGATCTGAAAGTATCAACCATATGTACATAATACAACAAAAACAACTAAGAAATTTGTTAGGTGCTTTGCAATTTTGGCTATTGCAATTATTTATATTTTAGGGTCGCGTACGGATACTATCGGAAACGAAGATACGACAGCAATTAGTTTACATTCTGTCGACAGTGGAACTGTAGAGCGTGAGTGTAATGACACACAAGGTAAATTTCACTCTTGCTGAAATACGGTTAATTGAATCCAATGATTTTCCAAAACAAATTATAACTTATAAAGATCTAAACACAACAACGTCTCCTTTTAGGTGCATCATCAACTACTTTTGGTCAAGTACTATCAGAAGAAACAGTAGATGGTCACAATTGATTGCCAAAATTGCTTCGATGCAAGCTGAATTTAGGCGTGAGTGGACTCCCAAAATATTGGTTTTAGGTATATTTTTATTTTGAATCTATTTTTGTAATCCATTCAAGTATTTGTTTTCTGGCAGATTTCCAAGAAGTGGTCATTAGTGAGCTGAAAGACATTAAATCTGATCTAGAGGTCGTCCGTTCAGCCGTTGTGAAGCAGAATCAATGTAGAAAACCCACGTGCCCTTTCAAGATTCCGATTTCAAATGATGTGGATTTGGATGCGGCTGAAGTTATATTAGCCACTGAGCAGGGTTCTTTCGTAAGTCATTTTACATATCTATGTATAATAGCCATTGGAAATTACATGAATTATCAAAGGTTCCAAAGAACAATGCACCCCATGCCCTCTTTCTCTTATTACCAGGGATATAAAGATAAGCTTGTCAGATTTAAATAATCGTTCCCCTGAAATTTTCAGAGTCAATACCTAGCATAAAATAACAAATACGTAAATAGATTTTCCACCGAAATGGTCAAAACTGACATGATTTTTTAGCTAAGAGGATGTACAATATTTTTTAATTTCCAAAATCAAATTTTTTTATTTTGTTTCAGAAAAATTGGTGTGTAAGCATTGGTGGATCATCAGCAAGTCATCACGTGAGGCGAATTTTGGCCAGAATATTTTTGCACGAGTACTCATTGAAGTTTAACTTTACCGGAAAATGCGGGAAGAAAGCGTATAGCAAGCTTGCCATTCGAGAAGTAGTTAATAGTTAGTTGCTTTTTGGCTTTTTTAGTTTAAACCATACAATAAGTAAAAAAAGACATGGACTAAATATTTTCAATATTTATTCACAGATGCCTTAGTAGAGTCACATAAGGTGACTGAAAACATTGTGGATGAAATCAGTGCTAACTTCTTTCGTTACGCCAAAGACCGAAATGGAGGGAGATCTAAACGGACGAAGACTTAAAATTTAGACATACTACTGCTGCAATTGTTAGTTCTTTTTAAAATTAGTTGCAGTTAAATTGTTAATTTAGCCTTTATACACATGGCCCCAGTGTCAGAGAGAACCAAACGTAGGCATAAGCAGCGAGCTGTAGCTTACTTGCTATCTAAAATTAGATCTAATACTGTGGACCTGACGTATTCTGAGAGACAATATTTGAGCGAAGAAAATGGATCTTGTTTATCATTTTCTGAGTCGGGGATAAGCAATGACAGTGAAAGTTCCGAATCATCAGACCCGGATGATATCACGTTAGAAACCGAATTTAATTTTAAAAATAAATTAGCAGAATGGGCAATTACACACAATATAACACATTTATCTTTATCTGATTTGTTAAAACTTTTACGGAAAAGATTTCCTTCCGATGAGTTACCTTTGAATCCTAGATCCTTGCTTCGAACACCTGTTCTAGCAAAAACGATTTTACAATTAGGAAAAGGGAAGTTTTATTATTTCGGAGTTAAAGAGAACGTTGGGCGTAGATTGTCTACAGGGTTTAAAATTGTCGAATTACCGAAACATGAAAATTTTGTCGGCTTAGAAAAAGAAAATGTAATAAGTATTTCAGTTGGAATTGATGGACTTCCGGTTTGCAAAAGCAATAACAAATCCTTTTGGCCAATATTGGCACTCGTAAATCAGGCATTAGATTCAACACCATTTATTGTAGGCATTTACTTCGGAAGCGAAAAGCCACCAATAGATGGTTTCCTTGAAAATTTTATCGATGAGTGCAAAGGTTTAGAGACGGACGGTATATTTATTAATGGGAAGTGTTACGATTTTAGAATACATGTAATTATTGCAGATGCGCCAGCTAGAGCTTTAGTAAAACAAGTAGTGCCCTATAATGCCTATCATGGCTGCGAAAGGTGTGTTCAGAAGGGCAGATATGCAGGTAGGGTGATCTTTCCAGATGATTCCTCAGAAAGGAGAAGTGATGAATCATTTCAAAGAAAGGTAGATGCTTCCCATCATTCTGGTATCAGTCCTTTTTCGAGTTTAAAAGTAGGTTTAGTTAGTCAAGTAGTTATAGACTACATGCATTTGTGTTGTTTAGGTAACATGAAGAAACTTATACGAATTTGGGTTGAAGGACCGGTACCTTTTAAATGTTGTTCAAAACGTTTAAAGCTTTTGAACATTCGTTTGAAAGCTGCAGCTAAATTTACACCAATTGAATTTAGTAGAAAACCTAGATCCATTTTTGAGTTTCGTATGTGGAAAGCTACAGAGTTACGCTGTTTTATGCTGTACGTGGGACCTGTTTGTCTCTTGGATGTAATCCCACTAAATAGATATAAGCATTTTTTACTTTTAAGCACTGCTATGAGAATTTTACTAAGTAAAAATGCAGGTATAGATACCTGGAGATTGTTAGCAGATAGTATGCTTAAAATGTACGTGAAAATTATGCCAAATGTTTATTCTGAAGAACATTTGGTTTCCAATGTACATAATCTTATCCACTTATCCGATGATAGTTTAGTGTATGGGTCGTTAGAGAATGTTAATGCTTTCATTTTTGAAAACTTTATGCAGTCGGTTAAACGGTTGTTACGAGGAAAAAATTTTTATATTGAGCAAATTGTAAACAGGGTTACTGAGCAGGAATATTTCAGATCCGGTCGACAACTTCTCAGAACATTTAATGCAACTAATTATAGAAGTATTTCTATTTTACCATCAGATGGCATTCGAGCAAATAATATTGGGTTGTCAAAACATGGTGATGTTTATGTATTGGAAAGCCAGGAAACCAACTCACAAAATCAGTCTGTTTATAAAGCAAGAAAATTTATGTGTAAAAATACATGTTCCGGATATCCATGCAAAAGTACACTTCTGGGTATTTTTAGAGTCTCCATGTTATCCTCTCAGATTTTTCGTGTACATTCTAAACATATAACTTTTAAATGTTATCTTATTCCTGTTGATGAAGAAACCGGTGTATTCATGAGTATGCCTTTAATTGAATAAATTATGGTCTTGAGTTTCACAACATCTGTATATATTTTGTACCCACTGCATTAAAAAATAATCGTTTTAAAGCATTAAAGTTAGGTTGGAAAAACGTTGGATAAATGCAGGCTAATAGACTACGCCCACAATCTACCAACGTTGGACCACCGTTAGGCCAACGGCCATATCTAACAAATGGCCAACCCCGACCTACCCACGTTGGCCCAACGAACCCATTCGGACTGGGAGGGTCTGGTCAAATCCAATTTTTCGGTATCGTTTCTGTTCACGAGCAAATTCCAATCGTTGAATGAGTTAACAGGCTTTAAATATTATATTCCTATGATTTGCAATAATACAGAAAAGATCCGGATAACTGCAGTTAGTATTAATAATGTGTCCGGTTTGGACTACACAAAGGTTGTTTGGGTTTCCGAGAAAAGCAACAATCTTAATTTACAGAGGTACTGGGGCAATGTAAGATCTTCTTTTTCCGAGCATCGTAAGATCTTTGGAGATAATCATTCATCGATCAAACTGGAGGAAATGAAAGCCAAACTTTTGAGTGTGAATTTTTTTTGTGAAAATGAAATCAGTGATACCATTGAAAAAATCCTCGTGCTACCTAAAACAGCATTGGTAACCTCGCATCGATCAATGAGTAAGTACTGGAAAGTCTTCACAGTCTACATGAGAAATAAACCAAACACAGTATTTGTCCATAATGGGAAATATCAAGACCAAAGTTTAGCTGACACAACTTCTTTGCCGGATATATTTTTCACCTCGAAAATTGGACCCATTAAAAACTGGGTTCTGGAGACTGGAGAGAATGAAAGCAGTCTATCACTCAGGTTTATATAATCATTGGATGAACTCAAAAAATGAGATTTCTGATACGAGTGACTGGATTGAGTCGCATGTTTCTCTGGATATCTCAAAACCTCTGACAACGAATGATATGTGGTTAATTTTTTTGGCGTATTTTGTTCTTTTGATTGTCTTCATAGTCACATTTCTGACCGAACTAATGACGTGTGGGTCGGAACACGGAACTTTATATCTTTACAGATTTGCTGTCGGGGTTTACTTCTTTTAGTTTCAGGTTTTGGAGCTTGTCTAAACATCTGCGAAAAAAATTGGCTTTTCTTATTGATAATCTTTAAAGATGTTGATGCATAAATTGTTAAGTTAGTTTTGGACTTGGTATTTTTCTTATGATTTCAGTGGTTTTGAGGTTTAATCAAGGGAGATAGCATTAATTGACGGGGCTATTAAATCAACGTAAGATTACACTTGCGCCCATGAGCCCCGCGGCTAAAGTCGACATACATTTGTGTATCCAAAAGAGACGTTTTGAATTCTTATTGGCTGGTTGGCTCCTCATATTCATTTTATGTTAAACTGATTTAGCTCACTATTGCAGCTTGCAGCCACTCGTAGAATGGATGGACTCCACTTAAGGTTCTCAACGAGTCGGATAACTTGAGCATCCGATCCGAAACCGATCCGAACCGAAATTTTCGGATAAAGAATTATGCTTAGTCGATCCGATTCTTGTTACACGGATAAAAAAATTTGCAAATCCGATCCGATCCGTCAGAAAACGGTTCGGATGGTCTAATAAACCGAACCGATCCGCGGATATCCGGCATCCGAATTAATATTAAAAATTAATTGCTTTAAACGCAGGAAAGCATTTTTTAAACTTTATTCGACTAAAATACCAAATATTTTGTGACTTCCGATTTAGTGCTGAGGTTACGAGGATGTCCAGAGAACGATTGTCGGCTTCACAATCATTCTCAGTGGTATTAAAAGTTTTTGAAGATTTTTACAGTCATTCCGTTTATTTTAATAACGGATATACTTTTTCGTAACCGTGGTCTTTAAAATACTAAATACCGTATTTTGGGTCAAGACCAGTTGCCACAAACAGTAGTGGAGACGATTCAACCACAGGGCGATATTTTTCCAGTTAAAAGTCCTCCGTTACTTCGTTTAAAATACTTCAACCTGTCAAGTAACCACAAATATGCGATATACATATCGCATTGTCACAGCTGCACTGGCGGGTTGCATCTAAAAACTTCCCAGCGAATATGTTTGCTTTTGAGTACTTGAGTTCGATCGTTTGTTGCTGGCGGCACTCAAAAGTGATGTGATTAGGTTGAGAATTTTGCACCAAATTGAAACTTGGAAATCCGCGGATCATCCGACGAAATTAACCGATTCGAACGGCTAACGATTAAAATTATCCGATTCGACTCGTATTTTCTATCGGATGACTAATATTCGATCCGATCCGTTCGAGTAGGCATCGGATCGGATGAACCTTCCATCCGATCCGTATTTTCGGATTTCCGACTCGTGGATAGCCGGTTTTATCCGATCCGTTGAGAACCTTAACTCCACTCACCACTAGTGATTGATAAATTATTGAACCTGGAAAGCAAGCCGTAGGGTTTGTAGGTATGTATTGGTAGTATAATCATACAGCCGTAATTTTACTTGAACAACTAATGTCATTGGATGTGGTTGGTTAATTGAATTAGTCTTACAATTTAAGGTTTTTATATGGTCCCAGGGGTTATTCTCTAATAAAATTTAAGATCCTAACTTTGAACAACTTCCTAGAACGCAGAATCCAGTGCTTTACATGTTTGCTAAAAAGAATAGAATGATAGTGTTCCTTTTTGTAAAGCAGCAGTAGTCCATTATGATATTGCTACGTAGGTTTAAATAAATGAAAAACTTAAAAGTTAGGATAATAGATTCCATTCTTTGGCTTACGTGGTTAACTTTATTAAACAAGCTAAATTATATGCAAGATTTCGACATCTAACAGACTGTCATCTTCAGGCACTAACAAGCGAGTGAGAAATAATTTTCACAATTGAGAAAAAATATAATTTTTTAAAAATAAATTTTCGAGGAATGGACATTTCCTTAAAAATTATTTTAAAAATTAGAAGTCATAATTAGTGGAATCAAAGGCTTCCGTGCAACATCTAATAAAAAACCATCATTGACGTTCATCAAACTCTTGCCGGATTGTTGGATTATTAAGCCTTCCTTAATCTTCCTTAATAAATGATTTGGCTCTTTCATAACTGATTTGGCGTTATCCCAGTCGATGGAATGTTTTCTGTTGTTACAAATATGTCGAGCAACTGCTGATTTTTCACGGTTTTTCAATCGAACATGGTCCATGTTTTCTTTCAGTCTTGTGTGTAAAGGACGATAAGTCTCACCATAATATATTTTGTCACATGAATTGTATGGAATCCTATATATGACGTGGGTTTCGTTTTCTTCTTTGTCCTTAATTCGGTTCAGCATACTTTTAATTTTCTTACCGGGCAAGAAAGTAATTTTCCATTGAAATTTTCTTCTTAATAATCCATTAATAATATATAAATATAAATATAATAATATTATTATTATATATTAATAATAATATATTACAAGTTAGGATTTGAAGCATTTGACATCAAAATTTACAACAGCTAATCATTCCACTTCACAATTCAAACATATCTATTATTTATTTATTATTTAATATATCTATCAATCAAACATATCTATTATGTAGCGACGTGTTCAGAACCTGTGAATCTACTTGCGAAGGCATTACAAATGTTAAATTTCTCATATTTTTACCAATCGTTTCCGTTACGTAAATTTATGGATACCTTTTAATTCCGATGGAATACCTGCGCAATATTTTCAACAACTCCAAGAATTATATCATATTGTCTTGCGATATTTGCACTTTTATACTGTCATTTGTAATGAAGAGAATTGCCCCAAAGGATGATTGCGATCAAAAAATAAAATACTCATGTATATGCACCTGCCTTGTTGCAATTCGAAGAACAATTTAAGTAAAACTTTGAAACAACGATGAGGAATTACAGTACAGATGAAGTGACTCCAAAAGGAGCACCGGACGGAAAAAATCCGAGAGAATCTGAGGTATTGATTTATCAAAAAACTCTGCAGTACGTGAAGGAAATTGAGAAGAAAGATCTGGAGACGAAAATAACAGCACTTACTTGCGGACTGTACACATACGGGCTTGTCACTAGGACGTAAAAACAGCATCTGGGTGCTCGAGTGGTAGCTCAAACTTAGAATATTTCTTCTCTCCTCTGCACTTTACCAAGCAAGCAAGTTTATCATTACAATGCTGCTTACTGTACTCTATGGCAACCTATAATCTCTCGCAGCTCGTGCATGTGTACTTGACTATTTCTAGCCTTAAGTACTAATTTAAGGACTGAGCTAACTCTCAGAGTTGCCTTATAGTACAATCTAAATATTCCTAAATAGAAGCTATAAATTATTAAGCAAACGTAAATTACAAGTAAGCAGAAAGCGTTAAAAAAATAATCAAAGCACAAATCTATGGATGGACTTTGATTAAATATGTGGGCTGAGTTGATTGTCATTCCTTGGGTCTATACTACATTTCATGGAATATTTAGATCATACTAAAGGTAACTCTGAGGGTTAGCTCAGTCCTTTAAGTAGTATTTAAGGCTAGAAACAGTCAAGTACTCATGCACGACTGTGAGAGATGATGGGTTGATGAGGATGGGTTGCCATAGAGTACAGTAAGCAGCATTGTAATGATAAACTTGCTTGCTTGGTAAATTGCAGAGGGGAGCAGAAATATTCTAAGTTTGAGATTCCACTCGAGCACCCAGATGCTGTTTTTACGTCCTAGTGGCAGTGGTCGGACTGTACTGTACTTTTTAGTACAGTATTGATAAAAGTACAGCATTGGTACAGTAACGCATCATCATTATATTTCGTCAATAAAGCAGAGTACAGTATCTACATCTATTCATAGCATGAACTATTGACACAGTATTGAAAAGCCGCTATAGCAATAAAAACAAGTAAAGCAAAGCAACGAATTGTTATAAATAATACAAATTCATATAAAGTACAGCAAATTATTGATACACGCAAAGGACCCCATCTAGTAAATTTACGGAGGAACTACTTACGTTAGACATTTAGCATACGACATTAAAACGACAAACGAAAGCAGAATGAACGGGCGATATTTGTGATTATACAATATTGACGATTATATACGTACTTCTATGGGTAAAGCACAGTATTGATAACTATTTATGTATAACTAGTAGAGTAAAGCAAAGTATTGATGACTATTTTTGCATAACAAGTGCAGTAAAGCAGAGTATTGAAACATATTTCGATGTGCTTTTAAAAGTAAAGCATTGTATTGAAACAATTATCATATCCAGACTAGGCATGAGTGTCTCGAATCAATTAAAATTCTCGATAGTCTTGTTCTTGTTTTAGAACAAAATATCGAGATCGAGAATTTTATAAATCGAGACATCGAGAACACATTCATATCGAGACAATCGAGACAGCCCAAAATTATTGAATAAGGGGACAAAAATGTACATTGTGGTTAATTTTGCAAGTCCCCGTATTCATTAAAACCACAACTTATTTAAAACTATAATATTAATGTAGTTCTCTCGATATAATTTTCTCCTGATCCTCTTGGATGTGATGTGAAATTAATTTTCTCCACCGAAATATTTTTAAATTCACTGCAGCAATATTTTTTTCATTGAAGAGTTAACATCCGAATTCAGTAAAACATTTTCCACCATTGTTCAGACTCTATGAGTTTAGCATTCTTATACAGAGTATCCGCTTTTTTGACGCGTATGCGCATTTTATCGAGACGAAAAATTAACAAGATTCTCGATAAATTATCGAGATGTCTCGATTAGTCTCGATGGTAAAAAAAGATCGAGAATCTCGATTTGCTGTCTCGATGTGCTCATGCCTAATCCAGACTATAGTAAAGCACAGTACAGGTAAAGGCAACTGTACAAAAATAGCACTAGAGTATTGTATTGATGAATCAATGTCCGACCACTGCCTAGTGGGCTTGTCAGGTATATATTATTCGACGAATCGGCTGAAAGATGTGATGGAAATTGAGTCATGGTGATTGTGGAGGCAAGCAGAATGGTAAAATCAACAACTAAAAATCAAACCAACCAATATAATTATTTTCAATGTTTATTTATATATGTAAGCATTTTAAGTTGATACTGTATCATTTTGCAAACATCATACGATGCCAGTTGTAGAATAAAATCTTCGTTATCTCTCAAGTATTCCAATGGATTCGTTAAATCTACTGCGTCAATGGTCGTTGTAATTAAGTAATGGGTTTAAAGTAAACAAGCTGGACTAAATGTAAGTAATGGGGTTAAACTAAAGGGTAGACATGCTTATGAAAAATGTTTCCTGAAAATGTAAAGTTGAAACTATACCTGTGCTTCTGTACTATATGAATGAATTATAACTGTTTTATGGAAAATTAATGTAAACAACTATTTCCTGTTCCATTCCAAAATGTGTAGTAATTAGTGCCCCGCATGGGTACAAAAATGTTGTACTTGGACCTGAACCTGTACCTGAATCATGGGTACATGGATTTTTTGAACCTGTACCCGCACCTGTACCTGAATACGTGGGTTCAATTTTCCTGAACCTGTACCTGTACTCAAACTAAATCAGGAGTACCTGTGCCCACAAAGTACCCCAAAACGTACCTATACCCGGGTATATTTTAAAAGTACCTGAGCCTACCCGGGTATTTTCGATTTTACTAATTTAAAGGATTTCCAATGTAACATCACGAATTTTTTCTTTAAAAAAAGACATTTTTTTGGATTCAAACTCTACATTTTAATTTCTGTCAATCTTTGAGACAAAAACATTTCATGATGGTGTCTCCACTTGAGAGGAGTATACACGAATGTTTATGTTTATGTTATTTTAGGCTTAGGGTATGGTTTGTGAGTGGAGTTGCGGCACTGGTTGGTGCGCAAGTGTGAATGTGATGTGAGAGTGGGAAGAGTAAGTTTAGTGAATAAAGTTAAGGAAGAACCCTGCTAGCCTTCAAAGAAAGAGGACGTACCTTTATTTCCTAGGCATAACCCACCATATTTTAAGGATAGTTTTTAAGATAGAGTTTTAAGTGTAATTTAGGAATTAGTTGTTAAGGATAGTTTTAGGAATAAGCCTGGGTCCTCACATTGGTGGAGGTTTGCGGGCGTTCTTTCTTCCGTCCTCAGCAGGTCCACAGCGAGTGCCTAAATTTTTAAATTAATTTTTAGATCATTTTTTAGTTTTTTTAGAAGTAAAAAATTAGTGAGTTAGGTAGTTACCAGGGATAACCCTTTTCTGGGTGCGGTCAGCAGCGAGTACTTCTACTTGGGTTGCCTTACCTGCCCGGGGTCCGTGGTCTTTTCAGATCCCCTGGAATCCTGTAGAGCCTGGAACGGGAGAAGAAAAAGCGGTATTATACGGGTAACATAATTTTAAATTAAAAATTTTTGAAATAGTAATTTTAGATTATTTTGTTTTATGGCCAGTCATTTCGATTGATTTTAAGGTGTGGCAAGGTGACCGACCTTATCACCCCTGGAGATGTCCTATGGTCAACCTCTGAATCCTCAAATTATGTAAAGACCTAAACATGGTGAATAATTAGTGAGGACTTCAGTTATCGTTTTAGTACATTAGTTAAATTTGTGGGTATCGCCCTCGGTTATCAATTTTAATTCAAATTTTTAAAACTTATTCTAAAGAGAACCCTGAATATTTAAATGGTGGAAGCAATTTTTGTCATTTGAAAGGTCATTCTTGGGTGTGACTAAAAATTATAATCGTAATAATCTGTGATACTCCATAATACTCTCTGTGGGTTTAACGTACTCTTTTCCTATTTTCTAGAGTTGAGAAACAGTACAAATAATTAATTAATAATTTAGTGTGTTTCTTAGTACAATACCTTCCTGGAAATTATTGGACCATTAATTTGTGAAAATGTCGATCTCAGGCGATGATTCCAAAAAGGATCTATTGGATCAAAGTGGCATCGGTACTGAGTCTAATCATGCCTCTCCTTCTAATATAGGCTGTGTCCAATGCCCACCAGTCCCACCAAGAACTTCTCCAGGATTAATTCGGAATCCAGTCCCTCTTCAAACACAACCACCCTCAGGATTTTCGGGATTCCAGTTCCCACCAACTAAATTTGGAAATGTGATTACGCCAGGGTTTTTGACAAAACCAGATCCCAAGAGCGCCGAGGTGGACTACCGAAGGCTGGAGAAATTCTGTTTGGAGGTGGGCCACTACTATTCCGAGGATGAACCACAGGGTTTTGCCAAGAAGGTCGCGACCCAACGGGTAAAACTTTTTGTCGGTTTTGATTCTGTAATTGAAGACAAGAGAAGAATGTTCACAGAGTCCTCGGACAAGTTGGTGAATATCTGGTATGCCTCCTTGTTTCCTAGAATTAGAAATTTTGTGAGTGAGGGTTCGAAATCTAACGAACAAATCTGGGAATTTGTGGTTATTGCATTATGTGTCAGGTTTGATCATTCGAAAAGAAAGGCCAAAAGGAATGCCGATGGAGGGTGAGCTAGCATAAATATTTAAACACTGCTAGCCCATCGTCCAGTTTGAGGAGTCTCTCACGATTGTAGCGAGACAACAAAGCTTACAATAACTTAGTAATAACTTTAGCCTTAGCCTTAATATAATAATTAACACGTAATTTTAAAATTTCTCTCTATTTCTAACATTAGTAGCTCCCAGAGCCCTAATATACACATCTACATAAATCTACAAAATAGCTTACTCTCGCACACATTTTTTTCTGAAACATGTTTTTACTCTTAATTTTTGTATATTTTAACGGCTTTTAGTAAATCTCTTTAGAATTATCAACGAACAGGAAAACCCAAGTTTGATCCACTTTTTTGAACCCTGTGACTACAAATCTAACCTGCTAGGTCAATGATAAAGTAAATTTTAGAAAATCTGGAATAATTAAATTTATTAAATACAAACGGGAAATCAGATATTTTGTAAATCACTCCCGTATGTGGTCTATAGCAGGGGTACAAATGATTAACTGTGTACCTATTTAAAAAGCTGTTGTTACTTGACTAAAAGCAGGTAAACACAATAAAGGGACGAACAAACCTGTTGCCAGTTTTGTTTGGTTCTTTAATTGTATCGCACTTTGTAAATGTAAAGTTACTCACAATTTAGTGGGTTGTGACTGTGACTACCTCTGGGCTCTCATAAAAGGTTGATTGTGTCTTTGAAATTTGTCGCCAAAAGCATCGCGGTTGGATTATTTCCGATAATTTTATTATAAATGGTAACAAATTCTATGGATCGTGGTCCCGGGCAGGATATTCTAGGAATAATAAAATTGTTTAGTATTATTAGTTCTGTGCTCAATCATTTGATCAAATAATAAAATTATAGCATTCAACTGTGTTTGCCAGGGTGAAAGGGGAAAGAGTTTCAGATATGGCGATTTTACTGTTTAAATTGCATAATATGTGCATTAGCACTATTTATATGTATTTAAAAACTTAAAAGTAGGGGTAAGTCGATTTTGCTTTTTAAATTGTTCGGTGTATATATGTACCAATTTTGTGTATTTAAGGACTTACAAAAGTAGTGCACTCTAACAGAAATAAAAAATATTACAGTTAAAGGATCTGGATATTTGTAAGTGTACTGTGATGTATGCATGTAAATTTTGCGTGCTTATATCCAAAAGTAACATAAATATTTTCACAAACTTTTACTGATCTTACCACTGAATTACTATTAGTGCCCCTCATGGGTACAGGTTTTACCCGGGTAATTGGGTACAGGTTCAGGTACAGGTAAGTATCAGGTACAAACCTTTTGTACCCATCCGGTTTGGGTAAAGGTTCAGGTTCAGTCGTTAGATATCTAAAAATTCAGGTTCAGGTATGCGTATGGGTACAGGCACAAAAACCAATCTTTTGGGTATAAACCCATCAGGTACGGGTACACACTGGGTAAATACCTGAACCTGAATGTAAAATACCTGAACATTCAGGTACTTTTTAGTCAATAATTATTTCCAAGTAACACATGCAAAGGTGTTGTCGAGTTTAAAACAAATCAAAATTTTTGACCGTGAAACATGTTAAATTAAAATTGATATGTGTGAGCTCAGTCATGAAAACTAATTCCACCATATACGATGACGAGGTTATTTACCCAGCATTAGCTCGAATGTCGAGATATTTTTTAGTAGTTTCTGGAATGGAGTACCGATAAAGCGAGCCTTCTCATATGGCCCAAATTGTCTGATGTATAAACTCTTATCAATGAGTGTGTGAGCACCCAGGCTTATTCCTAAAACTATCCTTACCAACTAATTCCTAAATTACACTTAAAACTCTATCTTAAAAACTGTCCTTAAAATATGGTGGGTTATGCCTAGTAAATAAAGGTACGTCATCTTTCTTTGAAGGCTAGCAGGGTTCTTCCTTAACTTTATTCACTAAACTTACTCTTCCCACTCTCATATCACATTCACACTTGTGCACCAACCAGTGCCGCAACTCCACTCACAAACCATACCCTAAGCCTAAAATAACATAAACATAAATATTCGTGTATACTCCTCTCATTATCCCCCTCACAGTTATTCGTCCGACCTCGGGCGATGATGGGTACGCAAGGGTGGTAACACTACCAGAGGTATAAATTCCTAGGAACAAGCTAACACAACTTAAAAATAAATACCTTCGTAATGCCCTACACCAGGGCTCAAAACACAAACAAAAAAAATCATTAACAAAACAAACATTTTTGCACACCTTATAATGAAATGTCTCCCAAACATGAGAGCTCCAAACAGAGTCAACATAAATACATTAATTTAATCAACATCATTAATGCTATGAGGCAACTCTTTCAGTACAATTGAGGTCCTCTTTCATAAACATTATTGAACAATTCTGGGAAATGAAAATAAAAAAACACGACCAGGCTTAATATGGGAAAGTAACATTCATTGTGTTTTTCAAATAAAATAATCTCGTTCCCCCTGTAAAGTGGACATTCTAGGGCTACATGACCTCCTTCCTCCTTGCACTTATAACACCCAGGGTGATCCGTCAGAAAATGACTCTCCTTGCACACGTGTCCCTGTCGATTCGAAAATCCACATATGCGCTTTGAGAAGTTATAAACTACTCCCGGTAGTTCTCTTCCTTCATGGTCCCACGAGTAAGTCACCTCCGTTCTCGATATGTCATTTGGTTGGTACCACTCCGGTCTGAAAGGCCTGCCATGAATATGTCTCATTCGATCAAAGACCCAAAGTTGGAATTTCCTAACCGCGTTGGGGGTCCCCATGATTCTCAGTTGTCGGCAAAGTACTCCTGATTTTTTCGGGTCCAAAATTGCGTAACACAGGTTTCTCCCGAAATCCTGTTCACCCTGGACTGTCTGGGTATGGGGACAATTTGGCCTATTATAATATAATGGAATAGAATAGAAGTGTAAACTTCCCAGTGCCACACGACCGGTGGTCTTGGTATTGCCGGCACTTCCCCCATATCTCAGCTACCGGCATGATTCGGACGTTTTTCTTAGGTGGCTCCAATTATAATTGAGTCAGCCATCCCTTCAACTCGTTGACCTGTTCGAGGAGCTTCCTTGCCTGCTCGAAGACCCAGGTCGTCTCACACGATTTACCCAGCTTCATGGTTTCTTGAAACATTTCCTGGAAGCACTTGCCCACTAGTTTGTTCTGCCCAGGGTCGAAGTCTGGGGTTGGGATGTGTTTTTGCACCATGTCCACTATCTCCTTCTACAACTCATTCACAGGTGCTTCCAGGTCCTTGGATCCTTTTTCCAACTTCTCCTCCCAGATTTGCGTGATTTTAAGAGCCAGCCGGTTGATCTTGGACACTTGCACGGTGCTTTGCCTCTGCTTACAGACATTTCCTGGAGGGCTGCTATTACTGCTGTATTGGAAAAAAGAAAACCCATGAAATTCCATTATGGTTACCCTTAGTCTCCCCATCGAGGAGTAACCGACGGATGAGTCACCCGTAAACGAACAAACAGAAACAAAAGGGGGTTAAAAAAATCACGGGTGGCCTTCGCCTGAGACCTCGACCAATCATTCACAGGTAAGTACTAAAACAAACCAAAAAAATATTTCTACGATACAAATAATATTGGGATGTTACCTGTACGTAGTTTAATAAACACTCTGGACTATTCGAGGTTAGTTTTTATTTCCTTAGAACTCAGAAAAAATGAAACTCACTTATAACGACCACAGCACTGTAAGTCACTGTAACTTCCCGGTCGACTTCCAATCTCCCTCCCTAGAGATATGAACATGGCACTCCACACTTCCATAGTTATGGCTAGAGCTGTCCTATTACCATAACGCCCCAGGACTTAGTGTTAATTATGTAAGTTCTGCTTAACTATATACTGAGGTCTGGAGTTATCCACTATTATGAGAACAAGTAACCTGCCCAGGAATGCTACAGTGAACTGTTACTATCAGGTATGTATTAATTTACTTTTTTTTACTCATTAGATAATTGCCAATTCCCTGTACGGTTCATACCGTATATACTATATTAAATATAAGTTGTAATTTTAATTATACAGGTTGTTGGACTTTGCGTGTGCCACCAGCTCTTGTAGGGTTGGAGTCTTGACGCCGCACGTAACGCACCGTGCCCAAGGGTTCAGTTTGTAAATACTCAGTGGGCTGTCCGGAGGCTCAATGCTCGGCTCCTTAGCATCGTGTGGACCCTCCGTGGCCAATTCCATCACCTCTGCCTTTGCCTGTGAAGTTGAAGTGTCAACCAATTCGTTGAGTGGCTCCCAATGTGCTTCTTTCCCCACGAAAAACTCCAGGGCGTCCAGGATGACCTGCCTCTCTCTGCCCCTCTCCATAGTAACGGCCATTCTCTTGTCACAGCCTGCTTCGTTGTTGACGCAGCTTGCCCCAGGACCACATGAGATGCATATCCTTAGTGGGAGACCATCCAGCTTTAGTGTGAGCACTCTGTAGATTGCTCGAAATTGGTCCCAGTCCGACAGTGCCTTGTTACGTAGGCCATCCAGGTCAGCGGCCAAAAGTCCCGGGCTATATTCTGAGAAGACTCCAGGTTTTCGTCTCAACTCGTACAGACGGATCTGAAGTCCCTTGTGAGCGTTTATTTTGGCCAGCTCTAGGTAAGTGTTGAAAAAATCTTCCTTATACCCGTCCAAGACTGCTTCAGTGGGAATGATCTTGTTCCGAAAATCTGTTTTCTCTATATGGAGCTGGGCCTAGTATATCACGGATGGACTGCAGCAGTAGAACTTCGGCTCCCTGATGGATTCCTCCAGAAGATAATCCAAGTCAGAATTCTTCTTCAATCTCGTTTCCATCTCCTGGATGAAAAGTTTGTTCACGACACTGCGCTCCAGAAACTCTCCTTCGACTTCTGGGTATCTTTTCGGACCAGGCTGAATGGCTGTGGATTTCACTTCTCCCTGGCTCCTGGAGTGATCTGCCATTATGGGTCCGCTGTGGCTTCTTTTCCAGAAACAAATGCAGGTAAGAAAAATATATATTTATTACTGGAAGTTAAATATGCGGAATCTTATTCTCTTCCATTTATATGACAGAAAATATGACTTGAAAATAGGCTTTTTTCATTTTTCCCTTCTTAGTTGACCTCAATTGTACTTAAGTGTAACTATATATTAAAAAAATAACAGAATTTTCTACCCTTCGTTGAGGAAACAAATAAGGGTTTACGTCTTGCCCCAAAAAGTTTACAGGAAAGAATCCAGTGACTCAGAACTCCCAGGTAACCGTCACAACGAAGTATAACTTTGTTTTTAGGAAAATACACCGAAGATGGACCAGGCTCTCTCAACTGTATCACCATAAATGAGACAATTCCCATGGCTCAGTCATCGTATTTATAGGTATTCCCAGGTAAGTATTTGCATGTTAAAAGTATTTACTTTAGTGTTTAAAAAAATGTATTTTACATCTTATGCTCCCTTCTGTTTTCCTTATCGCTCCCCAAAACAAAATTATGTATTTGTACCAAAAAGAAATTATTCTCTCTAAAAAATAAAATAATTAACTACATTTGTTTTTTCTTTAAATTTTCCAGGTCATTGACAGAGTGTTTTCCTGGTCCCGGCTTCTCAGATCGAGCAACCTGGCTCAACTCCTATGCCAATCCCAACGCGATTTGACTGTCCCTCGCGTGACAGCTCGGAGCTCTATATTGGGAAGAGATAGCGTGAAGAAACACTGGTAAGAAGGTTTTTTTAAAAGTGAATAATTAGGGTAAAGGAAACACTTCTTAGATCTATTTTAAGTACCCAAAACATTATTTTAATTCCTCTTTTCCGGTTGCTGCCGTATTTCCCTATTAGGTATAATACACAGGTACATTGACCCCTTTCTTATTCTATGTAATACTTAGGCCTAGTATCTAATTACCGAGTACTTCCTAGAACAGAGCTCAACTGTTATAACCTATGCAAACCCAGGCAGGTTTATGTTTATGACCGGCCGAGGCCCACAGGAGCATTTATCCCGGCGAAAAAATGAGAAAATAATTTAACAAATGGGACGGTCTGGGCTCCCCATCGGTTACCATACGGCGGGTCGACCTTCGGACCATAAGAAATAGCACGGACATTTCTAGATTTTCTTCTTCGCGAAACGTCTCCTGCTTGGTAAAATTGGGTTTGAGTGGTCGCTCTGTCCGTTCTCCTTGGCTCAATAACGCTAGCAACGGGGCTAGTCACTAATGCTCTCTGAGCTATTAATTTACCTGCTGGTATAGCGGGAATCGGATGCGTTTCCATTTCGGGGATGGACTGGCGGCTAGCCTTTGAGCCAGTCTTTGAGGAAACCTTCGATCGGGATTCCCTTACTGATGCTTGACTCGATCTGGAATTCTCTTCACTATCCCGGCGGAATGTCGGGACTTTAGATGGGGCAAATCCTTGATTTGTTTGGGTAAGTCCAGGATTTACAACAGAAACGTGTCTGTCAGGGCATATTCTCTCCACAGTAGCATGACTCTCTGATGAAGTTTTGCTGTGGCTTGGCACCTCCAGTGAATTATTTATGTGATTTTTCAACGCCTCTGCGAATTAGTCTCTTCGCCAATGCCTCATCCTTTCCTGAAGAATTTCGAGGAGTGTTTGACTTCGACGGCACTTGTTGTACTTCCATTACTGAGGCTGGATGAATTATCTCTCGGGGGAACATTCTCTTCGTTCTCATTGGCCTTATTCCGAGCTTTCTTCCGAAGGGTGATATAATCTTTTGAGGACTCGATTCTAGTTGGTGTGGTGCTCTTCTGTTCAGAGGATGGTACAGTCGTCTCCTCTCTCTCTTCGGGAAAGGCTGCCTTAGAGGTAATCTGAATGGACTGTGGTCCATCTTCGGCTCAAATAAATCCGGGGAGCCATCATCGTTGGCGTGTGTGAATATCGTAGAACGATTTAGTTCTTCTGTGGATTCAGGTAACGTTACAAACAATTGCCTTCCTTCTGTAGGGGTTGACGCTGCGACGGGAACGTCAGTAAATGTCAAAGGCTGGTTGATGAGGTCTCCGAGCCGAGTTTTTGGGTCTCGTGGGGATTTATGCATCCCACCTGATATGTTTAAAGATTCCTTTGAACTCCCAGATTCCAAACTAACATTCTGGCAGGAGTCCCTGTAGTTTCTAAAGAGCATCGAACTTTGTTGAGTCTCAGGGGGAAAATAATGGTTGTCCTCCTCAGTGCGTTCTGACTGGTCCGACGGTAGTTTTCCCCGGCTGCTGCTCGTTCCACTTGATCCTTTTGGAGATTTACGGTGATGGGCTGGTGTGGTCTTACCACTCCCTGACCTTTGTGAGACACTTGGTTGAAGGCATTCTTCATCTACGGGAATGACCTGAGGCTTCTCTTTTATAATCATATCAGCCTCCCCTGGTCCAGTGGGAAATAACTGGAACTCATTACTTGCTTTCCCACGGTAGTATTCTGTTAACTGCGAGTGGGAGGAATTTAATTTTTTAGGTGGGACTGCGGGAATATAAATATGTTCCACTCCTTTACTGGGAGTATAATTAGTCTTGGTAAAGGGTTTGGTGTTCAGCTGTAGTCGAATTTCCGGAGTTGTCTCATTGCTGTTGACCCTTGATTGGTTGCGCTCACTTGGAGACCTTTCCGTGACACCCGGTGAATTTGGAGGGGGTTCTGGGGTTTTTATAAAATTATCCTGTGGAGTTAATAATATTGGTGGGTCGTCTCCCAGATCTGAGACGTTACCCAACCAGTCTTGGGTTTCATCACGTAATATAGGAGGCTCGACTTGAGAGAATATTAAATCCTCCTGTTCCTCACTGGAAATGGACACAAAAGTTGGCATCACATTTAAATCCTGGGATGGGGACCTACGCTGCAGTCTTTGATCGTATTCCGGCGGGATTTTCAGCAATTCCGAAATTATTGAGCCTTCCTGTGACTCGATTAAATGAGTATCTGGTTGTGTCTGGGTCATTTTCTCCTGTCTCGTGCGGGCTCTCTTCCTTATTGTTGATCTCCCCGAAAATATTGTTGGTCTCCTCGGGGGCACAATTTCGTCACTTTGGGAGTTAGGCTGGGGATTTTGTGGCGTTTGAACTTGGTTCATTTCCTATCGTATGATAGCAGCTAAAGGTCCCTCCTTCTGCACTGCCGGTACATGACTTCGGAGTATGTCTAGCAGGGGAATGGTATTCGCTGGATCTTCTCCCAGATCAAACGACAACAGAGACTCGCTTAACAGTTGTTCTTTTAGGATTTGGAGTCTTCTTGGCTTCCTTCCGAATTTTCTGGAACGAAGTCTGTTTTTGGAATTTGGTTAAAACTTTATGTTTGAAAACTTTGGCATATTCTCTCTGCCAGGCCACCGGGGGTTTATATGCCTTTAATTTATGTGAGTGTACCCGGATCAGCCTGTGTTGATTAAACTGATTGCCTCTGTATTCCACAATAAAGGAAGTTTCTCGTGGGGCTTCAACTATCTTGTACGGTCCTATCCAGTACAGCTGGAGTCCCCTTCTTGACGCATCAGCGACCCAGACTAGGTCCCCTACATGGAAATTATTTGGCTTTCGGTTTTTATTGAATTGTTTTGCCCTTTTTTCTTGTTCTCTGGTAGTATTTAAATTAGCTCTGAATACACTGTCTCTCCTGACCTCTTCCCTTTCTTCTGGTGTGGGAGCTTGAAGTATTTGAGCTGCTGGGGTTAGCATATCCAATTTGGTCCTAGGCTTCACAACATATACCAGGCTAAAAGGAGTATATTTTGTAACCTTGTGCACATGCTGATTGTGGGACTTACAAGCCAGTCCTAGTTTCTCGTCCCAGTCATCTCGGTACTTCGACACGTACTTTCTCAGGTACCACTTGATCTCGGTATTGTAGCGTTCAACGTTTCCATTCGATTCTGGGTGGTTCGAGGAGAACAGGATGTGTTTCACGCCATGTTTCTTTAAAAATGTTTGAAACTCCTTGCCCTTAAAATGAGGGCCGTTGTCGGAGACAATCATGGGTACAACTCCGATTTGGTCAAAAATTAATTTTTTCAAAATTTTGCAGGAATCTCTTGCGGTATTGGTATAAGGCTGTGCAAGCGAAGCGACTGGTGTGGTCTATGGCCACAAAAATATACCTGTTGCCTGTCCTAGACTCCTCCATTGGACCAACATAGTCTATGGCGACCCTTGTGAAGACATCGTCTGGGGGAGCGACTATCATCATAAGCCCTTGAGGTTTAGTTGTCCTGGGATTAGCTGTCTGACAAGTCACACAGCCTTGAACATACTTCAATATATCTTCGCGCATATTGTTCCAGAAATAGCGCTTCATCAGTTTTTGGTAAGTTAAAAACTCCTACGTGTCCACCATCCAGGGAATCGTTGTGAGCTAATTTTAAAATAGGGTCTCTCAGGGTTGATGGTACCATTAATCGGTAAGGTTCACTCAGTTTGTGATCCAATCTGAACAAAAGTCCGTGAATTAGGGCATGTTTGGAATTGAAACGGTTTTGGAAATTTCCGGTTCTTTCTCCGTGAGCTTCTAATTCTTCAATTATTTTTTTCAGGGCTGATTCTTTTCTCTGGTGCTCCTTAAAAGTATCAAAATTTCCTCCGAGAACTATCTGAATAATAGGCTCTTCTCCGACTATCTGGTGGATATTCTGGTCCGAGACTGGGACCCTGATGGATCTGATGGGGTATCTTGAAAGGCAGTCTACGTGGGGGATTTTTGACCCAGGTACGTAAACTATTTCCTTTGCTTGCTGGGCCATTTCCAGTTGCATCCGGGCGACTCTGGAATGGGGGTCCTTTAAATTTGTTAGCCATTGTAAATCCGTGTGGTCCGTATGGAGCTGGATTTTTCTCCCATAAATATACGTGCGGAACTGCTGGAATCCGAAAATACAGGCTAAGGCTTCTCGCTCTCCGGTGGTGTATTTTTGTTCAGCAGGTTTCATCAGTCTTGAGGCATAGGCTATTGGGCGCCAGGTTTTAACGTCTCGGGACTGTTCACAGGCAGCACCCACTTGGTAATTACTTGCATCCGTAACTACTCTGATCGTGGCTTCAGGATCGAAATATTCTAACACTGGAGCTGAAATCATGGCCAGCTTGAGCGTTTGGAAAGCTTGATCCTCTGATTGCCCCCAATTAAAGCTGACATCTTTCTTTGCCAGGTGGTGCAGATGTCGGGCAATTTCTGCGAAATTACGTACAAAAGTCCTGTAATAATTACAAAAACCTAGGAAAGATTGGACATCCTTCAGGTTCTTCGGAACGGGAAAATTCTTGACGGCCTGGATCTTCTCAGGATCTTGCCCTGAACCTTCTCCTTTAATTACATGGCCTAAAAAGTGGAGCTCGTTAAAGCCAAAATGACATTTAGCCAACTTGAAGGTGAGGGAATATACTCGGGCTCTCTCCAATACCATTTCCAGACGTACCAGCAGCGTGTCGAAATCAGATGCGATGGTATACTTCAAATTTCCCAGGATTGTATCCATCATACTCTGGTATTCAGGAGGGATGTTCTTGTATCCGAAGAGGAGCCTGTTGTAACAACTTTCCTCGGTGGGTGTAAAAAGCCGTCTTCAATTTACTCTCAGGAGCTAGCAAGAGCTAAAGGAATCCCTGAAGTGCATCCAATGTGATAAACCAGACTGCTCCGGACAGGTGATCCAAACAATTATCAACTCTGGGGATGGGGTAGGTGTTTTCCACCAGGTCGTTAAGCTCCTGTAGATCCACACAGACTGTGCTGCCGATTTCCATTTTCGTCCCTCTTCTTGGGCACAACGATCACTGGGAAAGTTATAGGGAGACACACACGGCTCGATTACCCCCAACTTGAGGTTCCTCTCTACATGCTCATCCAGTACTTGTTTTTCCAGATGGGCAAGTCTGTACGAGTACTTATGGAAGGGCTTCTTGTCTCCGGTGTCAATGACCACTGGGGGAAAATTGACCACTCCCAGCTCACCGTCGGACCGGGCGAAGTTGTCTGAAAATTTGTTGATTACCTCCAGGATTCTTTGTCTCTGGTCCTCATCTAGGTTGGGTCCCATCTTAATTTCTTCAAGAGAAAAGGGCTTCTCCTCTCAGGGTTAGTGATTTCAGGTGAAATCCAGTTGTTCCGAGGGTCATCAATTTTAATTAGGTTGGAATCATCGAAGGGTTCGTAGTGTCCCAGGTATCGGATGGCTCGCATCGTGACATGTTGTTTAGTGGGATTCAGGATAGCCGTTTAAGCTTTCCCGTTTCTAAATCGCAGGATGGTGTTCCCAAACAAGATCCCTTTCTGCTGATGGGGGTTGGCAGTCACTGTAATGTCTCCGGAAGCCGATGGGTCCCTGTAGTAAACTGTGACTTGTCGCCAAGACATTGCGGGAATTTCATAAGGGCGTTTGGTAAATAATGATTTTGAATTTTTCGGATATTTTCAGGTTTCCCCAGTGTGCTCATGGGAATGCCCTTGCTACTGACTAGATGCCTGTCCTGGTAATTGCTGGAGAATGATTGGGTTGAGGTTGTTGAAGCCGAGGTAAAAACTTTATTTTTCCTTCTTTTCCTGTCATTTTTGAGTAAGTCGGTACTTGAGCTTTCAATTTGAGATTCTTCTTCTTCAAAAAGGATCAAATTGGAATCTGGGTTATGTTGTTGAATTTTGTCTTTGATTTCTGTCGAATTCCAGGTGGGCGTACTTGACTCCGTGAGAGGTCCATCCAAATCCCTGAAGCTCCAATCGCTATTGGTTCCAGCCCAATTTCCCTCAGAATCGTCGCCATACTGGTCGTCTGATGGCAGATGTTGCTTCCCCTGGTACAAGATGATTTGTTTTAACTTGTCCATTAGGAGTCCGAACCTCTGATTAAAGTTGTAGCCCAGGAGCATCAGCGTGTCCATATTCTCGATTATGGAAAATCAATAATTGTAGGGGGTACTGTATCCATCATCCACATGAAAAAATAGGACGGCTGATCTGTGGTAAGTTCCTCTGGGAGGACCATTGCAAAAGGTCTTGGTTCATGGTGAACTACCTGAATACGTTTTGGGCAAACGTTTTGGAGATAAAAGACGGCTGCGGCTGAAATTGTGGACATTGCTGCGCCTGAGTCTACCACAGCTCTCATCTTCACTGGATATGCTGCTATATCAAGGTGGTAGATGTCCTGGTTCTTTCGGTAAGTCTGATTCCAAAGTCGTAAGAATTCGCACACCATTTTTTCCTAATTTGAAAGAATCTCGGCCTGGTGCATTGATTCTTGTGTATCAACTCTAGCATTTTTGTCTGATTTGTGGATGGACCTGAGAGCCATCCGTTTACGAGTTCTGAGCATGGGGCAGGGGCTCGGTTCTGATCTCGTAAAATCTCTGCTTCTTCTAAATTCTCTACTGATCTGAGATTGTCTTTGGTAGGAGCACGTTGGGTGAGTGCCTCTTCTAACTCTTCTGTTCCTTCCTCTAAACTTTCAAATCTGCTATTTTTCTCTTTAGCGAAAGAAATTCGGGGGTTTTCTTCCTCTGTACTAATTTTCTTTTTGACATTTTCAGGGAATCTCTCCGGAATGTTGGTGTGTGGAAACGGATCTTCTGTGGAACCCTCGAAATTTGCTATGTTGTGAGGGAGT
Organism: Allacma fusca; assembly: GCA_947179485.1. Lineage (NCBI taxonomy): Eukaryota > Metazoa > Arthropoda > Collembola > Symphypleona > Sminthuridae > Allacma > Allacma fusca. The sequence continues at coordinate 9,293,324 of OX359248.1, forward strand.
TGGCTCAGTTGATCTGGCCAGACAGTGGGAAAATCTTGGGTAGGTAATTCCCTAAAAAATACTGGCTCGCATGTTTCCATTGACATCTGGATTCCCGGATCATAAAATTGTTGTTGAGGCTGCAACGTCCCCTAACGCCAGACCTAACAGTTTCCCTGGTTGTTTTGTTGTGGGGCGGGTTGGGGATTAGAGTTGCCCATATTGTTGTTGGTTGGTCTCTGTGGCTGGTTGGAGTTTCCTTGTGGGAAATTCCCTTGCTGTTGTTGCCCTGTACTATATCCTCTGTTAGCCCACGCGGGTTGGGGACCTTGGAATTGTTGCTGGTTGTTGGTACTAAATTGATTCTGGAATTGATTCTGGTTTTGGTTCTGAAACTGCGGTTGATACGCAGGTTGAGACTGGTTGAAGCCTTGGGATGGTTGTAGATATTGAGCTTGGTTCTGGTTGGACTGGTAATTCTCCTGATTGGGTTGCCAGGTATGGTTCCGGTTCATTGATGGGAACTGATGTTGGTTCTGATTGACATGGTATCTATTGGGACCTTGACTTCGCATCCTAAAATTGTTATGATTGAAGGATGCTCCGGGCTGCTGGTTCTGGCGCCCCTCATAAGTTCTCATGCTATGAAAACTATTTTGATTTCCAGAAACCATACCTCTGGGATTTCCTCGCCGTGGTCTTTCATCGAAGAGCTGAGCCAGTCTTCCCGTATTGCCGCTTGACAAATCCCGTTTCATATCGGCGCAGTGCTTCATTATGTGGTTGGTCTGAAGACAATAGTCACAGTGTAGACCAGTTGTAAGGGTTCGGATGGACGTCTCCTGAAGCTTAGGTGCCTGAGATCCTGATGATGTGGATGCCGTGAATTTCTGTCCGGGATTCATTTCGGGGTCGTTCAGTAGGGAGTCCAAATTGACGACCACTTCCTGTGTGGATTTGGCCGGTATGCAGGCAATGGCAGCAAACCTGGGTGGGATTTTCTTCCTCGCCTCACTGATGATCTCCTCATCGGACATCTTTGGATCCAGTTCCAGGCAGAGCCGGGTCAACTCTGCAACAAAAGTTTCAGCATCAGTACCAGGTTTTAACTTATAATGGGAATTCTCACACGATTCTAGTGAAATTGGGGTCGTGCTGACGTTTTTTAACATAGGGCCTACTAAACAGCTCCCAGGAATATTTATAAAATTTCCTACGAACGAGCGTCTAAGTGGTTCTTTTGTGGTTGACGGCGCTGCGAGTTCTATACTGTTGATGTTGATAGTGAATTCTAATTTTTCAGGATTGTGACTAACGGGAGTGACATACTGGGGAACATTGACAAACAAATAAAAAATCTGGGTTTATTCGACGTCAGGAACCATTGCAAAACCATCTCTGGTCATGGTTCAAATGATATTCGTTGCCTTTAGATACATGTATTTAATAGAAAATTAGATTTCCTTTTTGAACCAATATGACGGTTCATCGAATTTTGCTGTGGCAAATTATTATTCCTTGTTTGCTTCCTATCTGTAGTTACCAAGTGGAAGGGTCCTTATTTACTCTTACATTTAAAAGTGTCACCTTGGCATGACCATTGTCATAACAAAAAAACTGAAATGTTGCATGCTGAGACTTGTGACAGTCAGCACATGGTAGACTATTCTCAGATCCAAGAGCCAGTTCAGTTACTAGACACACCAGTCTCTCTTTACTGGAGCGCAAAGAACCCTGTCATACAACCCATGTTATTCGCAAATAGCAAGTATCTGAAATGTTACGCGAGCTTGCTATTAACCCGTTCAGCCGTTCTTGAGCTAAAGGGTGGTGTAGTTACTAAATTGGGAATGTTGTTACACCGGGAAATAATATCAACTAACTTGCAAAAGCTCGTTTCCAAAATTCATCCTCAGTACTTGTTCTTCTTCACTGACAGGGTGAGACACTACAATGATCGTGATATTAAACGCTCTCCCTACTGGACGGGACTGAAATCCTTAGCAAGCGTTTTTGTCTTAAAATACATTCTAAATAAATCCCAGATTCAAGAGGGGTGGTTTATTTGCGCATACTGCTTTCAAGCAAGTCGAAACGAAGTGAATGGCTATCCATTTAAATGTTAAAAAATCGGAGCATCGTGTTACGAACGCATGATGAGTTGTTTGGACATTGTAACTGCTCAGGGGAAAAATATACGCTGGAATAGTGATATAAATTCTGGCTATATAAATCGTAGAATCCTGCATATTATTTTCAACAAACAAAACAATTCGATTGTGTTTGTAAAGAAAACTTGTTTTTGACTACAACGCCAAAAATGAAACAATTTGGTAAATCAATGGACTCCTCAACAGGAAGCTTGGATATAGAGATATTACATTTCTCTCACCCGTGGACATTTTTCCCAAGATTTGACACATACGATTTCTAGTTCATTTCTGCAGAAGGAATTAATCATTGGATGTTGGGATAGTGGGATAGTGGGATGTGAAGTTGGGATGTTGGGATAGTGGGATGTGAAGTTGGGATGTTGGGATAGTGGGATGTGAAGTTGGGATAGTGGGATGTGAAGTTGGGATGTTGGGATAGTGGGTTGGGATAGAAATTAGCACTCACCCAAATTTCAGATGAAACAAAATTATCCTTCAATGATCCGAAATCTCTGACTACATCTGACGTGAGTTTAATATTGGTGGCATTTTTAGTGCTTTCACTTGTAAGTATATTGGCGTTCTTAATTGAAGGGCCAATCTTCGCCGGGTTACCTTTTCGATGCAGTATATATTTGCTTTCATCCGTAATTACATCAATTTCATCTTGGACAAAACTCGTACTGCAGAGGATTCGAGGATTCTTATCTAGCTTTTCGATGTTGTCTAGAGTGAAATAATTTATTTTATAAAAATCGCTTATAAATACAGCTGTAGTTTTGTTTTACGCACGCCTTCTACATCCAGGAGATAGTATAGAATATTTTGAGCTGGTCAGTGTGTATAAACAATACATAATACTGTATTTTTCGATTTTATTGTGTAGCTCATTTACCACTTTGTGGCTAAATCTGTCTTCACTTCAACGCATTTCAGTTCGAACCGATTCAAATAATTAGATAGAACATTAATGGTAGGACGTGGTTTGCGGGTTTCGTGAGTTTCTGGACGGAGGATGTCTTCATGCACGTTTGCTGCGGAATTCGGAATGATTTAGTGCGGCAATATGCGCTATCTGGCTATCTTTCCTAAATAATCCCACTAAATTCATTTTCCTCACGAAGTCGCCTTTCTCTATGATCGTGCTATGACGTATCGGTCGTGCGACCGTGCTGTTGCATGAAAATAAAAACCATACAGAAACTTTTGGTTGACAACATAATTGACTTTTTGAAAAATCAGAATGGTCAGATTTAAATCCGTGTGATCACTTGTGAATGTTGTGAACCAACTAGGCATGCAACATCTTCTAATTCAGAAATTTACCAACAACGACGCCAAAACAAAAGACTTGCACGAAACAATGTTTCAGACGATGGAAGACATGAAACATGACACTGATGGGTTCTAGAGCGGGCATATAAGTAAAAATTGGACAGAATTTTGAACGAGGTCAACCGTCTTGCTTACATATTTGTTTATTGGTAATTTCCTAACCAGAATAAAATTCTGTACAAAGAAATACCTTTTAGAGTTGGGTAGAGTGAGACCCTGGAGAACCTAGAGACGAAAAGATTGTATAGCTTAGACACAGTCTGCAAAAGAGTGAACCACAAAAATTACACCAAATACCTAATAAATCAGCTTCATAAATCAAAAAATCACAAATTAGCAAATTATTTCAAACCGTGCCATTAAGTCAATACACATTGTGTTGGCTAGGATTTGGTCACAAAATTAACATTGTGCTGACTATGATTTGGTCACAAAAAACAATTTTACGGATGAGATTTCTGCAGTGTACAAAATGCATACAAATGGTTGCGGAGCCGTACAGCATTAGAGATTTTGTGAAACGTAATCGCAAGTAAAAACTGTAATAAAGATATTTGACCCAGCTCAGTGATCCAATCGGGTGATTCCATGATTCCAAGGACTATTCCATTACTTTTTTGAATACTTTAAATAAAATCTCATTTCTGAGAATGAAACATACCCTGTTGCTGGTAGAGCTTAGTGTGAGAAAATAATGACCTCAATTGTTCATACAAAAAAAACCTACAATCTTTTCAAGTGATTTCAACTTGTCATTTGACTTTTAAGATTGATATGCACACAATTTAGCTTGTTACTACAAAACACTGCCCATAAATTTTAAATAAAATTTCTCCGATAGTTAAAATTTGCAACTTGTAATCCTACTTACAACCATATAATTGAATACTTCAGTTTCAGTTATCAGATGCTTTTTTGATAGTATTATTAAAATAAATAATACACCCGATGTCGGAAAGGATATTTTATCACCGGAAGATAAAGTATTTAATCTATTACATGAGGATTTCCAAGCCTGAATTGTTTATTACAATGTAATTTCCTCAGTTTAGTACTGCAGAGTAGCCGAAGGACTGTAGCAGACATAACTGGAGTTTGCCTTGACATATTCCTTCAATTGAGGCAGGTTTTCGAATGCCTGAACGTAATTCTGCAAGGCTGGATACGGTTTCAGGAAATTCTTGTTAAATTTTTGAAACTGGAATAATACTTCATACAGGTAAAAGTCCACGTAAGTGATCTGTAAAACAAATTATTGGCGTAAATATACAAAGAACACAATTATTTCTTCGGTTCAAGTTTCTTGACTAATTATGTACTACAGCAGAATCTCCTCATTTGTACCTCGCTCCTCGAGTGTAAATAGACAACCGTGCAATATGTATCCATATAATTTATACGTTCATCATCTAATAAGACAACCCTTTTAAGATGATAATATTTCAACATTCGTTAAAGTTGTCAAAAGAGTTCTACACTACTCGCTACTCATAACTATAGTAAAAATCAATGACTACCTTGTCTCCAACTACCCACTTGCGTTTGCTGAGAAAAGTTTCCACATACTCGAACTTTTTGGCCAGCGCGACTTCTAATGGAGTTTCGGGAATTCCAGTCTACATTCCAGTCAGTTGAAGTTTATAGGAACACACAAAACATTAAAAACCCACAGCCACATGGATACATCCATTACATGTACATAAAAAATGCGATGATAGTTTACCAGTCCTTATTTATGTATATCAAAACAAGTTACCTGGGAGTAAGTTAAATCCTGCAAAGCCGTCTGTACATCATTTGCCAAGCCTTCCACCTGATCTGCAATAGCTTGATCTTCCACATTGTCTGGAACTGTTGCTGGACCTTTCGTTTTGGCGAGATACTTTAGAATTGCTTTCGATTCTGTTAATTTGATTTTGTCATCAATCCAGTATGGGATCTAGAGTTACATAAATAAAATGTATGTACATACATTTAGCTTTCCCTAACAATTTAACGGAATAAGTTGACTTTACTAGCCACCCAACGATTTCGATAAAAATTAGTACTGAAGGAGTACTTTTAAGAAGTCGATTTAAGAGAATTTAAAGAATTTGTATCAGCAAACTCATGTTCCCAAGTTATGAGACATGATTCTTAATCTACTCCCCACATAGGCTCCTAGCAAATTATCCGAATCCGTAAGGTTATTTTTATAAAGGTCTCACGTTCGGGAAGTCAAGACCAAGAGTGAATTTTTCACTGGTCCAAGATTCGTCTTCTGGCCCCGGCCCGGAGCTAAATCCATACAATTTGTTCTCGTAATCCACTCCAAGGTATTGCAAAAGGAGACGAATCGGCTGTGCTAGCTAAAACATCAAATACAACGTATCAGATACTTTTTCAGACTTACGACTTAAATTTGCGGTGATTTCATAATTTTATATTTTTAGATAAAAATCTCACCCCACGAATATCCCAATATCCCAATATAGGCTTTCCCATCTTTGCAACCTTATAATGTTAGGAAATCCAGTGGAAGTGTAACGTCAAGTTAGGCTCACAGAATCGCAATAAATGAATGCAGTTGGTTTGAGTGACAGAAGAGTGCAAGCGTCCAAGGTTACATTCCCACGGTCTTTATCGATTGTGGGACCGCATATCGTCTCTATTAGAAACGGTAGTGTTTAGGGGCCGTCCAAATATAACGTTATCAAAAGTCAGCAAATTTTGGAATCACCTACCACCTTACAATTAGTTAACCGAATTTCGGCGTGGTAACCGCCGTTTAAAATTCCAATACATAAAAAATCCAATTTGCATTCTTGTGAACGCAGGTCCCCAAAATGTAACGTTTAAATAATGCAAAAACGTCTTGAAAGTATTAATAACCCTGCATCCCACTTCCAGATTCTTCGGTCACAAAATTTGAATTTGACTGATTATATATACATTATTTATAACCAACAAATTTGCTGCAAACCCAATGGTTTGGGCGAGTTTTCCAACTGCTAGAACTAAGACGACAAAATGACAATGTCAGGATTCTCAAACCCTCGATAGTTCCTGAGACTGCTCCATACTTAAAATCCACATATGTCACTACGTGGAGACCTATTTGAAATGCATTGGAAATTTAAAAACGTTCTTGGGCTCAAAAAATTGGGCTCATATTCTTTGAAAAAATTAGGAGGGAATAAATAAAAACTGCATTAGAAATCCGGCAAAAACTGTCTCCGCTTCGTATTTGTGACATTTTGTAACAAAAAATTACTACTCGTCCCCTAGTCTATAAAAGCAGCAATGGTAAAACTACTCATTCCCCCGTTAGCAAATTTTCTTCCAGATTTTTCAGAATTTGCTTTCACTGTGCCCTATATTCAGAGTTTTGAGCTAGGTTTGGAACAAATACTGACAAATCTGGGGGAAAATTTGATTCAAATAAGGGAAAATCAAATATGTTTACCCTTGCCATTTCTATGAGCTAGAGAGGGGAAACTTAAATTTTTGAGGTACCGTGCTGCTGACGTTAAACATGTACGGCCCCTTATCAGTACTTGTTGAGGTATTAACTACAGAGGTGTGGAATATTTTGAAATATTGTATTTGAAATAGTATTTGAAATACATTTAGTATTTCGTATTTGGTATTTTTCTAGTCGTAAATTGTTTATGGTATTTTGTATTTCGTATTTTGGCAGCACCAGAGATGCGCAAAGGAAACAGCCTTCCTTCAAGCCTTCGAAGGCGAAAATTCAATCAAAATTTCCCCTTCAACATGTCCTAGAATTAAGCCCTCTAAAAAATCTGCCTTCCTTCACCCTTCCTTCCAAAATACATATGCTCATTTTTGCCTTCAGCCTTCTTCTAAAAATAGCCTTCCTACAATTTTATACTACAACCCGCTTAAAAACGTTTTGCACTAGCAGGATTCAGTGCAGTGAAGATAGCTGCACACATTGTCAATTGACGAATTGGCTGCATTGTTGCGCTAGCAGCAAAACGTCGTTGCATATGCTATGCTTTCACGTTATAGATATTTCGTGTACCTGGAAGCCTTCACGGCCTTGGAGGGCTAATATTTAGGAAGCCTTCCTTCACAATCCTTCACTGCTAGTTTTTGTGAAGGCTTCCTTCAGCCTTCAGAAAAAAAGTATCTTCATCCTTCATTCCTTCTGCAACGTTAAGAAAGTTACCTTTCCGCCTTCAAAGAAGCCTTCTTGGAAGGCTAGCCTTCGAAGGCTGCGCATCTCTGGGCAGCACCAACATGTCCACTGTATTTTATATTTCGTATTTTGAAGATTATGAACGTGATAGTATTTTGTATTTATTTATCTTCTAAAATTTACCCAGTCAGTATTTCAAATACAAAATATAGTTTTAAAATACATGACTCTGGCAATTGCTAAGATCGTCTCTAAAACATGCTCAAGTGAATATTTTAAATGTAAAAGCACTAATTTAAAACATTTTTAAACGAGTTTTTGAAACCTGTTGGACGAGTTTGAAGAAATTACTGTATAAATACATAAAATTCACTGTATCTGAGAACTATTAACCTAGCTAAATTAGCGTTAATTTACTTTGATACACACAAATGCACAACTCTAAAGTCTAATAACATGCAGTTAACTTTATTAAGTTGATTTATTTTTAAATATCGTATTATTTGGCTAAATTATACAAAATATTTTGGCAAAACAAACTTTAGATACAGAGATATCAGATATGTACTTTGAGATAAATATGAGAGTATTCTCAATATGTATTTCGTATTTCAAATACGGTATTTTTATTTCATATTTTCTCTTTTTGTTGGAAGGAAAGTATTTTATTTTGTATCTTGCCCAAACGACTCTGGATATTTGTATTTTATATTGTATCTTAACTAAGTTACACCTGGTATTTGTAGTTTATATTTGTATTTTAGCTGTTCTGAAAATATATTTGTATTTTGTATTTCAATAATAAATTTCATGTATTTTCCACACCTCTGATTAACTATATACTATATCCTTCCTCCTTTAGCACCTCCAGATGTGCTAACACCTCCCCATCCCAGCAACAGTGATGCTCACACTACTCCACTTTTCCGTAGTGGAATAGTGGTAAAGTGTAGAGTATTTCTAATAAGTACATATATTAAGTAGTAGTTAATTGGTAGAGTAGCACCGCACTGAGATAGTTTCTGCTAGGAGTAGTGGTAGGTAGAGGTAGCGGGTTGCTGTACTTATTAAAATAGCACATTGTAGTACCGTCAAATTATTGCAGTGGCAATAGAGTAGAGGTAGAGGTATAGGCATCCGTATTTCATACATAAGTAGTGCTAACGCAGTAACCATTACTTCCTCAAGTGAAAGAGTGAAACGCACCAGTTATGTAATATTAAATGTTATGCCTAAGCGTAAGCGCGCGTAAAATATTTTCGAAGTAATCATATTGGTGCCCCCGCCCCCGGATGTTATCTGTTCTGACTCAGTCTAGTCTACCGTCTACCAGCATCAGTATCACCGGAATTTATGAGAATTTCACCCATCGAAATTCATTCGTAAAAATAAACTGATATAGTATAGTACCTTTGCTGTGTTCCACGCATTAGGTGATTAGGTATCGTTTGGAATTTCCGCTTATTAGTGTCAGTTCAGAAATTTATTTCCATAGTTGGAAGCTAGAAGCTATCGATATGGACAAAAGGTGTAAGAAAGTGGCAACGGGCTGTCCGTGCCAAATATAACAGTTGAACTCGGCTCAAATCAAACGGTATTGCTGAAGAAACCCAAAACAAACGAACAATGAAGGATATTCTCGAAATTCAGGGTATTTATGGGCGATCCAAAGAAAGTTTGATCAGCCGAAGCCGGGAATTAAAGAGAAAAATTCAGAAAACTAATTTCAAAGGTAGATTACGAATTCTCGCTTTCTAATAAATTTTTGAATTTAATATACGTCCAGCCTTATGGGAAAAATTCAACAAGCCTCCCTTTCTCTAATAAATAGTACTAGTACTTCCATAACCAGTTTTAGAGTAGCACCGGACCGACCGGTGGTAATTGGCTGTTTTGACATATGTAGGGCTGTTCGGTTTGTTAGCAAATGCTGGTAATGAAATAATTTCTGAGACATTTTTTAATCTGAAATGGATGGAGGTACTACATTTTTAGTGTTAATTTTGTTTGGTTCTAACGTTTTATTAAAAACTACTTTTAAAATTCCAACATCTTGCATTAGCCAAGTGTAGAGTAGTGGGTGGCGAATATAATTTTTTTAGAGTAGTGTTTCGGTAGTGGTTAGGTAGGCGCCAACAAAAGTACTGGTAGTGGTAGTGGGTAATGTTTTGCGTAAATATAAATGTGTTGTAATTAGAGGTAGTGGTTTACACTGTCACATCTGAATTTTGTAGTAGTAACGGCAGGTGTAACTGGCGCATTTATACATAGCGTATTTTAGAGTAGTGGGAATTCGAATGAGCACCACTGCCCAGCAATAATAAATTGGAGCACCAGATTACTGAAATTTTAAAATTGTTAACGCGGGCCTTGTTGTTGTTTAAGTGTTAAGCTAAATATGACAGGAACAATTTAAAAGCGTTAGAACAAGAACAAACCATACGAGCACTGCACAGCCTGCATTTGCTGGCTCAGAAAGGCAGATGTAAATAGGGAAGGCAGTGTAGTTGAATGCAATAGCTAGCTGCGCATAGCTATGGTCGTCTATACAGCTAGAGCGCGCGAATATTTGATTCTTACCATCAACCTCACTTTCACTATCACTATCACTATCCACTCCTTCAAATTAGAAGAGAGGATAGTGTGTTATGTTCTCAGACCATCCATGCAATCAAAACTATTACCATCGATAATTCCATGAATTACTAACTCTCATGAACATTTTGAATACAGGGTGAGCTCACATGGAACCTTAATTGCTTTAGGAAGGATAGTATATGCGGACACAGTATAATCATGGTCAAGTACCACTCGAAGATCATAAGACTGTACCGGACAGTTTATTTTTGTGTTCAAGTTGAGTGTTTGTCAGTCCGTAGGAAAATAATATGCATTAGACTTTGTATAATTGCTCCTTTTGTAGCTAGCTGGTTTAAAGCTGTAACTGCAAAAAAAGGAAGCGTGTTAATTTTATATCTGTGTAACAAATAATAATTAATTGAAACTGCGCTATTATCCTAGTATTATGTAGTATTTCTAAACCAGAGGTAGTCAGTTCGTACCCGTTGGTAACTACATACATATAATCAAGAGCTCCATGTGAAGTAGTGGACGGGACAATGAAATGCATAATGTCACATCTGGCAAATTGCCAGTCTACATCTAAAGTAATCACTCCAACTCCGTGTCATTTTTAACTGTGTCAGTTAATTATGTGAGGTGCTGAGCATATCTAAAACTTGACCATAATCACGATCCTATTCTAGGAGAATTAAATATGGAGAATAGTATCGTACATTCCATGCACCTGCTTTTTTTAGCGTAAATTATATTTAAGATGTTTTGTAATATGTACACAAATGTTAAGAATTTCAGGAATCTGGCTTTATTGCTTTAAATAAAGCAAAACCCGTTGTTCCCAGTGACCACCTTTTGGAAATAATCCACAATCTTCCCTCAAATTTTTGAATGCAAAGGCCCCAATTTTTTAGATGGACCGTTGATATTAGAATTAAAGGAATCCCAATGAAATTGGATAAAGTCACATGACTTGAACAAATTTTTATCTCGGTCCGGTATCCTCTCTTCTAAGTTGAAAGAGTGGATAGTCTCCGTCTCCGTGATGGTAAGATTCAAATATTAGCGCGCTTTTTTATTGGCTGAGCCAGCAATACCTGACTAAATAAATTATGAAAATTATTCTAAAAAAATTAAAAGCATTATACGGTAGCAAGGGCGGCGACATTGCACGGGCAGCCGTCCACAACCAAGACGGTCCACTCTTTCAAATTAGAAGAGAGAATCGGTTTAAAAAATTTAAAGCAAAATTAAAAGAAAAAATTGTTTTACCGTACATTAGTCTACACTTTTACTAGGGTTGTGCAGCTAGCTATTGCATACAACTATTTACTGCCGTCCCTATTTACATTTTCCTCGCTAAGCCAGCAATTTGCTGGCTGTGCAGTGCTCTAGTTCTATAATAAAATGACAACATCAAAAAATCGCCTTCCTTCGCATTTTCTTCAAATTGGGCTTCTTAAGCATACATTCTCCGACCCTGCTGCCACTCACTTCCAGTCATATTCGCAATTCTCAACGTGGAGATCTTTCAAGTAGCTTCCATAAGTGATACGCCAAGTTCCAACTTTTGCCTCATTGAATAATTTGGTCCGAAAATAAAATTAGCCTAAGTTGTAACTAAATAACTATGGGGTTTTTGAGTAAGAATGTTTGTGTTAAAAATATTTGTATGAAGATGGTTTTACTTTGTTTAACAACACTTAAAATTGTAAAACAGTAAGTTGGTGAAGCAAAAAAATCACCTATCCTTTATACAATAATTTGGTCATGCCATAAACTTTTTGAATTTCGCGCAAATGGAGGAGATTAGCTCTGTGCCGAAGCTCATCGAACGGAAATAAATACGAAAAAGTATTTCAGAAAAGAAGGACATTATATACAAATAAATTCGATTTGAAAAAAATTATTTCGGCAATATAATTTTAATAATAGCGGATCAAGCCACTAGACTGCGTGGGTGTTGTTATTGGGAAATATTGGTTATCCACCCACGTAGGCGGTGGCTTGATCCCATATTTGATAACATAATTTTACGTTTTTATGAAAATTAAATCTTTGCTCTCCCTCTTAAAGGCTAAAAGCTCCTATTGATTTGCGATTAAGATTACCAATTACCTTAAAGGCTAACTACCCGGCTTATTTGCAGTATGTAATATGAATGTATTTACAATGTGCGTGTATGCATTTTCCATTGACGAAGCCGATGGGTGTTTATGCATCTCATTATACGCGAAGCACCATACAGTGATGCAACAGCAATATTTAATAACAATCGAATGTTGGTATTAAATTGATCAAGCGATTAGTTAAATTCCAAATGTATAGACAAATATTGAGTTTGGGAAAAAACCTCGGTGAGCCGGAGCGTTGTACCATAAGGGAGTATGCACATATTACGTTTCATTTTTTCACGATTTTTGGACCCTACCCTCCCTATCGTCATCCTAAAGTCATTTTTCCGTGACCCCCCCTCCCCTGTAAACGTCATCAAAGCAAAAACGCAGACAAAAACTACTTGACCGATTTCGTTCAATTTTTTTTATCATTGTTTGTGTCGAAAACTCGTAAGAGTTAGTTATTGATTAAAATCGGTTGACGTGTTCGTGCGAAAAGCATAAATTTTGAAGGAAGAAAAGAGAAATAATAAAAAACACCAACAAATGATTACCTGTGGGGAAACTAGAGATCATGGCCATATTATTTTGGTTTCCCGTTCGCGGACAAACGCACAATAGCAATTGGTGTTTTTGCGAAGAGCCTAATACTATTTAAAAATAAACTTTTAACGACAGTAGTATGGTCAAATTCGCTCTGATTCCAGTTAGCCATATTTCCCATAATTTCCATTCGTAAGCCCGACGAATACTCCGCTACACATGCTGTCTGAAACTACATTTTATTACTTTGAGCAACATACTCGATGCTTCTCGAGATGTTTTCTAACGAGCTTCTATGAGCAGCTCTTTTGTGGGATTCATATGCAACAAAATACAAAACAGCAATTGCATATATGATAGGTTTGGCTTTCAAGGTTGTCTTGAATGTTCGGGCAGTAGTAGACAGGGGATAGTTTTCAGACATTAAGCATGACAAACCGACAAATTTATCAGGTGAATCAATGGTTGCAAATTAGAACTTCGGAAACATGCTGCTTAAAGAGCAATGTATGACTTACGTGTGTATATAAAATGTATCAGTGGTCTTTAAGCAATAAAAGTTTGCTACAAAAACACAGAGTCTAACAACTATCCCTGTTTATTCGTCATATTTTTCTGAGAATAGGCGAAACATCATCAGCAAGGTTATCCCCACCCTCCCCTTGGTATACACAAAATCATCAGCTTCAAGACCCCCTCCCTCCCCCAAAAGTGAAACGTAATATGTGCACACTCCCTAACTGTTTTGATGATGTAGTGCCAACTTGCTGTATGAAACGAATTGTTATTCTTACAATTAATAGTTCATGTCTTATATGAGATTACTTTTCCCGGCGAAGCGGGCTATTAACATTAAGCCTTCTCGACAGGCCTTGATACGGGATCTACAGCCATTTAAGGTAGGTCTTAAGTTTGTGTACTCTCACAATACTCAAGTACTTGCCCCTGTGACGCACAGGGCTTTTACTAACTAGTACTAGCTGTCAAGGAAGGGTTCCTAAATATTAGCCCTCTAAGCCCGTGAAGGCTTCCAGGTACACACAATATCTATAACGTGAAAGCCTAGCATATGCAACGACGTTTTGCTGCTAGCGCAACAATACGGCCAATTCGTGAACTCACAACTGACAATGTGTGCCTGCTCTCTTCACTGCATTGAATTCTGCTGGTGCAAAACGTTTTTAGGGGCGAAGCGAAGCGAGAGTCCATATTGCGAAGGTCGGGCTGTCTGCCTGTCTGTAGAGGTTGTCTTGTCCGCACGATATCCGCAGATTCATTACTACTACATCTTGCAAAAGTTTTACCTGTACAGATCAGGCAAAACGGAAGAACCCTATTGTTTTTGAAGGACATCGTGTCATTCACTTGACCTCAGAAAATTAAATGAGGTCACGTATAAACTCATAGTAATACATGTGTTCACATTGGGGATTACAGCTTGTGACATCTATTGTAGGATTTGTTGTTTCATTAAATTGTGTGTTCTAACCACCGGTAGAGGTCGGGGGTACTTGTACATGGTGTTTTAAAATTCAATATTAAACGTTTTGCACAATTTACTATATGCGTACGGAATATAATACTATGCACATACAAGGAAGCACATGTATAAACAATTTTTTTCTTTTGTCGCAGTTAACATCTTTGACCAATACATATAAATGTGACCTGTACGGGGAGAAATTAAATACACGTTTCCTTGTACACACCACATTACTGTTAATAACCCTCGTTGCAACATTCCGCTGGCGCGTCGCCCCCTGGTGACTTAGCACGTAGTGCTGATCACAGATGATTTTTAAGCTGGTTGTAGTGTAGTTGTAAAATTGAAGGAAGGCTATTTTTAGAACAAGGCTGAAGGCAAAAATGAGTGCATGTATTTTGGAAGGAAGGGTGAAGGAAGGCAGATTTTTTAAAGGACTTCATTCTAGGACATGTTGAAAGGGAAAGTTTTAATACATTTTCACCTTCGAAGGCTTAAATGAAGGCTGTTTCCTTTTCGCATCTCTGGGATACTGGGATGAACACATCTGCTATGTATACATGCTCGTGGACCTTTCGGATCTTTACTAATACTTTTCATATATCTAGAAATGAAAAATAGGTTTACCTTTTGATTTTATCTGTATACAAATTTTGCTACCAACAGAGAGATTTTTTTACAACTTGAAAAAGAAGCTTAACATTTTAAAAACACTTTACGCTCGTCAAGTGTTTGTTATTGGGTTCTGCAAATACATTCCATGAAGAATTTGTATGCATGCATACTGAGCACGAGTGCAATAGTGCAATCAGCAGTGGAGCGTTGATACTATCATGATATCGTTTTGAGTAGGTGATACTGAAGGTTGAACGCAAACTTCTGAAAGGACCAAAACTCATTGGCTTGTCATAAATAAAAACACCCATAAAATCCTTGATAAAAATTGACTTCTGAAATTTTGCTTAGATATTCACACTTGTAAGCACAATAGAGCTGTAGTACAGCATCGGACTGGTACTTTTAATAATTGTAATTTGTTTAGTTTTCCTTTGTATAATTAAAGCTTCATTCAACTTTCTACCATGTATGTTACTTATTGGTGGTAATTTACTCGTCCCATCGGAAGGAAAAATGCTCCTCACATTGCAAAGTGTAAGCATATCGATGTGGTGTTGTAATAACAGAAGAACATGCTGCGACTTGTGACGGTTAATAATCATCACATAGTTGATTATCAATTATTCCACAATCCAAGAACCCATCCAATTACTAGATACACCAATATCTCGATACTGGAGTGCTGAGAATCCTATCATACATCCAAATCTATTCACAATTAGCA
The DNA here is from genome assembly GCA_947179485.1 of Allacma fusca. Taxonomy (NCBI): domain Eukaryota; kingdom Metazoa; phylum Arthropoda; class Collembola; order Symphypleona; family Sminthuridae; genus Allacma; species Allacma fusca. Next base: position 9,308,997 of record OX359248.1, read on the forward strand.
GGTATTTGAGATGTTACGTGAGATTGCTATTAACCCGTACATCCGATCTTGAGCCAAAAGGTGAAATACATTCTTTTGAAACATTACTGTACAGTGAAATAATATTAAATAACTTTGCAAATATTCATCCTCAGTACCAGTTCTGCTTTACTGACATGGTCAGCCCCAAACAGAATGATCTTAATGTTAAACTCTCATCACACTGGACGGGATTGAAATCCCCCCTCCCTTGAATCCCCAAAACAAATATCTTTGTTTTAAAGTATGTCCAAAATGAAGGACGGGTTCAAGAGGGTTGGTTTATTTGCGCTAGAGTTTCTTATCGGGACGGGAATACCGACGGTATCGGTAACGGTATCGGAACGGGACGTTACCGGTACCACGAAAATGTTCCGTTTGCACTACCGGGACGGAAACGGGAAAACTGAATCAGATCCGATAAAATCGGAACGTATTCGTTTTAGGTTTCGGTACCGAAAATGAAACCGGTAATGTAGTACCGATCGGGAAAGGTATGACAAGCTAAATTTCCCGAAACCGAAGTGTTCGTACCGATAGTCCCGAACAAGTAACATAGCCTGGTTGAAAAAATGTGTAGCAGATAATGTGAAACCAAAATGTACATGGTTCTAATTAATTACCATGTGCGCTTCGCATTCAGCAAAGATGTGAACTCTTCTCTACATCCTCTTATCTAGTATTTTTTTGCATGGCTCATAAATTAGGATATTAATTAAGATGAAGCGAATTCTGCTTTGTCATAGAAACCCAAGACCCAACGAAAGAATATTGGACGTCGAAAGCTAGGAAACCAATTAAGAAACCAGGTCTAACATGATACCGATACCAAGGTATTATTTGAAAGCATGGCTGGGTCGAAAAACGAGGATTCGACCGTGTAAAATAAGTTGCTTAGAGCACCTGGGAATTCTAGATTAGACTAATGCGTGGAAAGTGTGAATTGTGGTTTTGTTTATGTGTAATAAGGACTTGAGCGTAAACCTATGAATATATGAAATCTGAACTGATACTTAACATCTGTTATCGGTACTGATCCGGAACGGTTCGGGAAAAAATCAGTTCGGGATAAATCAATATCGGGTCATTCGGTTTCGGGATAGTATCGGTACCGAGACCAAAAAAAAATATTTTTCCCCGTTTCGGGATAATAATTTTCCGAACCGAAATTTCCGGTACCGGAACGGTACCGGTTCCTGATTTTCAAGATTTCATTCGGTTCGGAACGGTACGGTGGTCGAGACCGTTTTTTTTTGTCTCGATAAGAAACACTAATTTGCGCACACTGCATTCCAACTGAACCAAATTGAGTGAGAAGCTACCATTTTGACTGAAAACACTGGATCGACTTGTTACCACCGTATGATGGATACCTGTGAAACAGCCACTGATCAACGTGGAAAAAAGTCTGAAAATACCTGTAGAAGCATCCTAACATGTATTTTCGACAAGAAACATTATTTGAATACTTGCAAGTTTTCTCTTACGGAAATTCTTTCGTATGGATTAACATTTACACATTGACATTTCTATAAAGCAAGTATTTGTTATTGGGTTCTGCAAATGCATTCTATAAATTTGAAACTGTAAGTATTGAGTATGGATGACAGAAGACCAATTGTGTCATAAGTGGTTCAGCAGTCGAGTTTTCACACTATCATGGTATCGCTTCGAGTGAGTGATACTTGAGGTTGAACGAGAACTTCCGAAAGGACAGAAATTCACTGTCTTGACATAAATAAATGATAAATGAAATCCTCGATGAAAATTGATTTTTGACATTTCATTTAGATCTTGACACTTGAATGTACAATAGAGCTGTAATACAGCATCGAACTGGTACTTTTAATAATTGTCATTTTTTAGTTTTTCTTTGTATACGAAGGTTTATGTAACTTTCTATAGCGTATCCAGACTTGATAATGAGACGAAAACGATTTTGAACTAATAGCACCAAAATTACATATTAAACTTTGGCTTACCCTTGACATCAGACGTATAGTCTGAGCTGGTTTAATTATTCCACAAGAATTATCTTTTTAAATTAAAACTCATTATTAAGTCTAAAAAATCCGTCTTAAAAATTCTTATGTCAGAAATGCTTTTACTGTGGAAAATTATTATTGTATTACTTTTAAACATCCCATCGGAAGGGAAAATGTTCCTCACATTCAAAAGACTAAGCATTGATATGGTGGTTGTAATAACAGGAGAACTGAAATGTTGCGTGCTAAGACTTGTGACTGTCAATAACCATCACGTCGTTGACTATTCCCGAATCCAAGAGCCATTTCAATTACTCGACACACCAGTCTCTCGTTACTGGTGTGCGAAGTGTCCTGAAACACATCCAATGTTATTCACAAACAGCAGGTATTTGAAATGTTATGCGAGCTTGCTAATAACACGCCAATCCGATATTGAGCTTAAAGGAAGTGCTAAAATTAAAGATTTTACCATGTCAAGAAACGAAATAATAATAACTAACTTGCAACATCTCATTTCCAAAATTCATCCTCAGTACGTGTTCTTCTTCAATGATGCTAGTGTTAGAGACTACAGTAATAACGTAACATTCTCTCCCTACTTAACTGGACTACAATCCCTTGCTGGTGTATTTGTTCTGAAGTACGACGTCCAAAACCTACGAGTCCAAGAAGGATGGTTTATTTGCGCATACTGCATTCCGAAAGAACCAAAGGGAGTAAAAACCTACAATTTTAAATGTGAATATGAAGGAACAACATGTTACGACCACATGATGAGTTCCTATGCAAAAGTTACTGCTCAGGGGAAAAATATACACTGGTATGAGCAATTAAAATCTGACGGGACAGAAAGTCTAATTCTGGATTGTATTTTTGGCATGAACAATTATTCGAATGCGTTAGTAATGGAAAACAAGACTGGTCTTTATCCTTTGACACCAGAAATCTATCAAGTCAGTTCAGGGATAAGTACTACAGCAATGCACTCTCGTGCATTGCAATCCTTAAGTCCTTGGACGTTCTTTCCTGTGAGTAATACGTACGATTTTACGTTCATTTCTGTGGACGGTGTAGAAAGGTTAAATGCGGCCTTCGTGGATTACTTGTTAAGCCCTCTAGAACTTTGTGTGTGGATAGTTCTGGGACTAACCTTAGGAATTACTTGCCTTGCGGTTACAATTGTCAATCACTACTTCAAAATTTCCGGCTTGCTCAACGCCGCAACAGAAACGTTTCTGTGGATTTATGCAGTGTTGGTAGAAAATCTTTTCCGGGAATATCCAACTGTCCTAAGGAAAGATACGAATAATAAGAGGACATTTTTGCGATTTTACAAAATCATATTAGGGGTGTGGTTGCTCGCAGGACTGGTCATCACAAATGGGTACAAAGGTCTGGTCAAATCCAATCTTTCTGTGGCATTCCCTTTCACAAGCAAATTCCAGTATCTGAGCGATTTAACAGGATTCAAGTATTACATCCCCATGGAAACCTGCAACTGCACGAACGGGATCGATTTACATGTAGTTAGAGTTGACAATTTGTCTATTTCAGATTATCTACAAAAAGTTCATGTTTCCAAGGACGACAGTAATCTTAACTTGCGCAAGTATTGGACTATTCTAGGAGATTCGTTTTGGAGGCATCATAATATCTTTGGAGATAATCATTCATTGATCAAACTGGAGGAATTGAAAGTCAAAATTTGGAGTTTACATTATTTTTGTGAAAATGAAATAAATGGTATTGTTGACAAAATCCTTGTGCGCCCTAAAACAGCATTGGTAACAACGCGTCGATCTCTGAGTAAGTACTGGAAAGTCTTCAAAGCCTTCATGCGAAAAATTCCAACCACAGTATTTGTCAATAATGGGAAATATCAAGACCAAAGTTTAGCGGATACAACATCTATGCCGGATATATTTTTTACGTCGAAAATTGGACCCTTCAAAAATTGGGTTCTGGACCGAATGAAAGTTATATTTCACTCGGGGTTATACAACCATTGGATCAGCACAAAATACCGAATTTCTGATTTGGGTGACTGCGATGAGACTAATGTTTCATTCGATGTCCCAAAATCGCTGAAAACGTCTGATGTGTGGTTAATTTATTTGGCGTATTTTATTCTAACACTTACGTGTATTGTGGAATTTTTCATTGAAGTAATTCTTTAGGTGGGATTACCAATCTTAATGAGCTTGTTTTATCGTTTGTTTCTGCGATTGCGATCATCACGTTCTTGAATTGGGCTAAATTCCTTATCGAAAGAAATCTACATTCTGTAATGCTTCTAATTTAAGTCGTTTCAAGATTGATGGTATGTCTGGGGCATGAAAGTTTCTTGGCGCACGGGCTAGCTTAACATCAGCTTTCTGTCCCGAGGTTTTCGGTACGGGACAGTTTCGGGACAAAAGTTTTGTCCCCCATGTTATTTCGGGTCTGAATCGGGACGAACGGTTTTGTCCCGAAGATTTCGGGATGGGACAGAAGAATAGATCGGGAGAAAAAAATACCTGTACAGTACACTATTGCTGTAAAAATGAATATTTATGGAATCGTTCCGTTTAAAATTTGTTGCTTTATATGTGAATACTTTTTAAAGTAAACTTTCGCTATTATTGGAGGTATTCTTATAGAAATAGTGGAATTTTGAGCATTTCTTTAAGACTGGGATTATAATCGGGACGGACGTCCCAAGGTTTTCGGGACGGGGCCGGGATCGGGACAGTTTCGGGACAAAATTTTTGTCTCCATGTAATTTCGGGACTGATTCGGGACCAACTTTTTTGTCCCGAGGATTTCGGGACTGGAAAGAATTGTCGGCAGGACAAACAAATTGTCCCCCAGTAAAAGCCCTACTTAAAATGATTGGCGCCCAACACCTAGAGTTGTATAGCTCAGCTAGGGGACAAGGGAGTGAATCATAAAATATATGATTCCCTCAGTTTGTAGCAACTTGATTTCATATTTCTTAAATTCGTATCATTGACCTGGGGCAATATTTGGGATCACAATATTTAAGCAAGATTCGAAAATCTTTTCGAATTGGAAAGCTATTATGTTTGAAAACTAAAAATAAGTTCCTAGTAGGGAGGTTATGTGCATTGCCAAACTGTAACAAAATTGCGTGCAATATCTGCGCAATCACTTGACAGTAATAGTAAAAAAAATCATTTTTTGAATTTTCTTAATAAATGTTTTAAAAAACTCCCTTAATTATTACTAATACCAAATTTAATTTAGGGTAAACACAACGGTTACAGTGAGATATTGCTCGTGGTTCTATGTTCAACGTTTCGGGTGTTATAATAAGTTTTTTTTTCTCACAAAATATGTATCTGTAGAGGAACAAGCTTTGAAAGAATAGTTATTCTTATTTTAAAGTTTCACTTTTCCAAAATAATCCTGGCATCTCACTTATAAAGCTCATTATTCATAAGTACATATGTTATGATGCTTTGGCAAAGGCAGGCATTCATGTTGTGCATTAGTGCATCACATGGGGTCAGGTCGCACCCGGGTATTTGGGTTCAGGTCTAGGTTCAGGTTCAGTATGGGTGCATGTAGTGCCCCTCATGGGTACAGGTTTTACCCGGGTATTTGGGTACAGGTTCAGGTACAGGTACGTATCAGGTACATACTTCTTGTACCCATCCAATTTGGGTTCAGGTTCAGGTTCAGTCGTTAGGTACCTGAAAATTCAGGTTCAGGTTCAGGTATGGGTACAGGTTCAAAAACCAATCTTTTGGGTATAAACCCATCAGGTACGGGTACGCACTGGGTAAATACCTGACCTTGAATGTAAAATACCTGAACTTTCAGGTACTTCACAGTCAGTAATAATTTCCAAGTAACGCCTGTATATGTGTTGCTGAGCCATAGATGCACATTTTCTTTCACACTCGCACTCCACTCGCACTCAGTACAAATTGAATGAACTGTGCTCATCCTCACACTGATATGCTAAACATTATCTAGGCTGCACTCACACTCGTCCTCATGAGGACAGAAGACTAGAATTTGATCCTCGCACTCACACTCATGAGTGCATTTGATATCTATATATGTATGCAAACCTGACTTATCCATTTGCAATACATTCATATAATTTTGTTCCGTATTTATTTTTACATGTAATTTTATTATGTTAGAAACTACATGTATCACTTTCAAAGTCCACTTCAAGTTGGAATATTTTTAGGAACAGAAAATGATCAGTTTGAAATGATTAACACACTTGAATAAATAACAAATGCTTGCAATGGCTACGAAGACGATAAAGGCTAAATGCTGCAAATTATTATTTGTAAAGGTTTAGTTCAACGATGCGAAAATCACAGTAACACAAAATATTTTCAATACTCATTTTGGAAATCATAAGATTGACACAAGGCTATTATGACTGAAATATTAACGGATGCAATTCTCAATCATACCCACTGAACGATTTTGTTTCGTTCGTAATTGTACAAAATTGTATATATGATATATTCAAACCTAACATTAAATTTCATTTATTACACTAGATTGCAGAGTATTACATTTTTTTTAAAATGAGTATAATGAGTATATGTAATAATGAGCTCCTGTGTAAAAATGAGTATATTTTTGTGTTCTCGTCCTCGCACTCATTAATAAACATATCTGTGGTATGTACTCGCACTCATGACTATGAGTGCACGGTTGTAATAACATGCACTCGTCCTCAAAGTAAACTCGTGAGTACACTGAGTATGAGTGCGAGTGCTGCACTCTGTCCTCATGAGGATGTGCATCTATGTGTTGAGCTTTAAAAACTCCTCCCAATTTTTGACCTTGAAACATTTTACATTAAAATTTTTAGGTATAAGCTCAGTCAGGAAAACTAATTCCACCGTATTGGAACACGTAACTAGTTACCCTGCATTAGCTGGAATGACCAGAGATTTTTTAGATTTTTTTCCTGGAACTGCTAAAGAACAGAGATCTACAGATAGAGCAAGCCTTCTCCTATGGTCCAGATCTTCTGACGCATAAACGTTTATATAAGAGTGGAGTTACGTTAGAAAATGTTTTTGTCTCAGCTTGGCTGAAGTTAAAATCTGAGGAGTTTGAATTCAAAAAAATGTTTTCCATTGCATGGTGCAAACCAAATTCTTAATCGTTTAATTTCTCGGCATTATTGAAAGTTTAGAAAATATTACACTGCATTTGCATTGTTGGATTGAACTTATTCATACGTTGATTTTGCTATCTATTACCTTTTCAACCTCTATGTACAGATAATCATTTATAACTACTGAAAATTCTAGTACTTAGTCATGCTTTCGAAGAATAAAAAATATAAATAAATCTAATCTGATAAATAAATTTACTAACAATAAGTCAAAATGTTTTGGTTCAGATATTTTAATTTTTATTTCGCGTAATATATTTTATTAATCCTTTAAATTAGTACAATAGAAAATACCCGGGTAGTTTCAGGTACTTTTAAAATATACCCGGGTACAGGTACCTTTTTGGGTACTTTTTGGGTACAGGTACTTTTCAGGTTCAGGTACTCCTGATTTAGTTTAAGTACAGGTACAGGTTCAGGAAAATTGAACCCAGGTATTCAGGTACAGGTAAGGGTATAGGTTCAAAAAATCCATGTACCCATGATTCAGGTACAGGTTCAGGTCCAGGTATGACATTTTTGTACCCATGCGGGGCACTAGGTGCATGTATTTTGGACCGAATAATTTTTGGTCCTTTCTGGTTACAATATTTTATACCCTTGAAATTGGGTAAAGGTTCAGGTTTAGGGTCAGGTACAGAGAAAAAACCGTTTTGATTTTACCTGTCAGGACCAGGTGTAACACATGAAATACCTGAACCTGATCCCAAAAGATCTGAAATGTTTGGGTTCATTGAAGCTTCCAAGATGATTTCCATCGCCTAGGGAAGCGCAAAGGTACAAAAACTTGGTTCCTGTTCCTGTTCCTGAACACGAACCCATAAATACAGGTACAAAATTTATGTTCCTGTACCTATGCTAAAATTTTACAGGTACAAATTTTCCGTTCCTGTACCTGTTCACTCTTCCAAAATCTTGTACCTGTTCCTGAAAAGTACCCAAAACGTGTACCCATTCCCAAAAGTTATGCAAGTACCCGGGTGCGTCCCCGGGTACTTTAGTTTAAACATATGAATTTAAGCTAAACATTTTTTACAATTTTTGTGCTTTTTCACTAAATAATTTCATTGTTCCTGCATATTTTTGTACTGTAAAATATTTATTGTACCTTAACTTGTTTATTACTTTTAAGGACGGAAAAGCAACTTTACTTTTAAGCTTTTTGCTGCTAAGTTTATCTTCGTAAACGCTTTCGAATGTTTCCAGTGGATAATTTTTATATTACAGTAAAACCTACTTGCAGTAATTGCACTGGAATTTTAGATTTTCAATGTCACATTTATAATGACTGTACACGTCAGACCTTTGTTTTGAGTTCACATTTTCTTCTGTGTCACTATCAAGATTTATTTCAATGGAATTGTTTGCTGAATTCATGTTTAAACTGAAATAATTACTTCAATGCAAAATAAGTCCAATGAGGTAATTAGTTTTAAAGCAACTAACGAGCATGACAAATGATATTCATAGCTATGCATATACAATTTTCGCATTCTTATAATCAGGCCACACTCAAAATTCATTTCGATTGGTGCTTTGGAAATGATCGAAGTTCAAAAACATCAAATTACCCGGGTCCACAAGTTTAAATATGGGTCATTCCACAGTGTGGACCTGTTCCTATTGGGAACAGACAAACAGGAACGACTTTCGTTCCTGTACCTGTTGGTGATTGTGGTCACAGGTTTCTGGGTACAAAATAAAAGTACCTGTATTGTTCCTGTTACAATTGGGAACTTTTAAACTGTACCCATTTTGGACCTGTTCCTGTTCCTGTACCCAAATACCCGGGTTGGTCCTGTTCCCATGAGCTTCCCTACCATCGCCAAAGCTATGGCAGGGTGTCCCAGGAACCAGTTAACATGCATTCTTATTCATTTTAAATATATTTTGTACTACAAATACCCAATTGTACTTTTAATACAAGACAAAATAAATAGGCTCTGATTCTCAAGTACCCAAACATGTTCAGGTCCGGTCCAAAAATACCCGGTTCAGGTTGTCTTTTGGGTATCTATATACTTTTTCGGGTTCAGGTACTAATCAGGTGCGGCTACAACAAAAATACAATTGGGCCAGTTCATACTTTTGAGGTACCCAAAGTTTGGGTTCAGGTACAGGTTCAACTGTTTTGAACCCATGCGATGCACTATTGTGCATTGATATGATGTTTTGTTTTAATATCAGAATCTTTATACATGTACAGGGTGACAATAATCATTAGACGCTCTCCTCTATGGCACATCATGGAGTAACTCAAAATATTCGACTCCCCGTTTGTAGCGAATTAGTGCCACTCATTGGTACAAAAATCCTGTTCCTGGACCCATCTAACGGATACTTTAAAACTGTGTACCTATGCCCGGCCCTGTACCCATATTAACAGGTCCAGAGTTGTTGTACCTGTACCTTATCTCAATTGAAATCTTTGTACCTGTACCTGAAATGTACTTGTACCCAAAATGAACCCAAATACTGGACACATGGGCACAGGCTGTACCTGGACCTGTACGCAGGACCTTCTTTTAAGATTCTGACTTCGTGGTAACTAATAATACACCAGAGCTGCGTTTAAGTCAAGTTATCTTGGACAACTTGACTTGAACTTGAAAAGGTATCCGCACTTGCACTTTATGAATCAAGTTTCTCAAGCAACTTGAGTATTCAAGTACACGATTTTCAAGTTTTCTTTATAGAACTTGAACTTGATAAGAACTAGACGTTCAAGTTGGACACATAACTTGACTTGAACGTGAACTTGAACTTGTACTTGATTATTCCAAGTATCTTTTTCGTAAATGAATAAACAATACTAGAAATTTCATCCACAATAAGTTATTATAGCTGATAATGGTTAGGTCGTAATTAGGATAAACTAAACGGCATGCGGATGATATTCTTTACTTTAAAATTGCTACAAAGGTTTAACTGTACACACCAGACATGGAAAACGTTATCGGATAACATTATTGAAAAACGTTATTAACCGAAAATTTGACCTAACGGTTTTTGATAACCAAAATGGAAACCGATACATACAAATTCAGTTAAACGAAAACAAACGATAAACTCGGTTAATTAAAAACGGAAATTATAACAGAAACGGAAAATATACGGTTATTTCCCGTTTTCAAGCAACTGTAAAATTGAACGGTAATCTATCTCCTGGTCGCCACTGGCACCAGCGTGACGGCAAAATTATATGAATGCATGGCTGCAGTTTATCGTATTATCCGTACATTGGAGCAGAGCTTCTGTTGGGGACAAAATTCTTGTCCCGTCCCGATATTTTTTAAAAACCTTTGTCCCCAGTCCCGTTCCGACAATCGGGACACGGTGACAAAAACCATGTCCCCGTCCCGTCCCCAAAAAATTATAAAAACGTTGTCCCCGGTCCCGTCCCGAAAGTCGGGGCATGGGGACAAAAATCTTGTCCCCGTCCCGTCCCCAAAATTTAAAAAATATTGTCCCCGGTCCCGAAAATCGTGGCATGTGAACAAAATTCCTGTACCGTCCCGATAAATACTGAAAACAGTTGTCGACAATCTCATACCGAAAATCGGAACATGAGGAAAATTTCGTACAAAAAATATTTGTACCAAAAACATAAAAAACACATTTATAGAATCGTGGCTCCAAGATTCTTCCTTAACTTTTTGAGCAACAAGCCTCATTTTCTACAACCTAAAATCGAATGTCTTACATTCGGTGAAATAGTGTTCACAGAATAGTTTACTCATGAGCATTAAAGCTGAAACGTTATCCTTGTTCTGCTATGCTTGCTCGTCCCGTCCCGTTATACACACAACCAAAAAGCATGTCCCGTCCCGAATATAATGGGGACAATTGTTTTTGTCCCCGTCCCGTCCCTGATATAATGGGGACATTTTTTTTTGTCCCCGTCCCGTCCCGAATACGACATGGGGACAATTATTTTGTCCCCGGGGACGTCCCGTCCCGGTCCGTCGAGTGTCCCGACGTCCCGTCCCCGGCAGAAGCTCTGCACCAGATACAATTGGTCCAGCTTCAGGACCAGACCTATCACAGGACCATGGTCTCAAACGTACGCAAAATAAAAGTTTATGAGTTAACGAAATCCCATGAAACAAGTTAAAACTGACATTTCTGGGGATAAAAGAAGAATTTGACGGGATAAAATGTAATTATTTAATTGCTGTCAATGGTGTTCTGGACCATGGTCCGGAGTATGGTCTGGTCTGGTCCAAACGACTGGATCAGTCCAGACCATTGGCATCACTAGTTTCTAGAATGTGTGATGCACAAGTGCCGACGGCGAAGAACGCGCAAAGTAATCAAACGTTGGAACTAAGATACTTGTATCGGTACTTGAAAGTCCAAGTTCGGGTTCAAGTAAAATCCATGCCCAGACCCGAACTTGAACTTGATCCTTAGTGCAAGTAAATTCTGTGGGCTTGCACTTGGACCAGAATCGACTTGAAGTTTCAAGTTCGGATCCAGCAAATACTTGAACTTGACCCGATTCAACCAAGTAGAAATGATCCCGAACTTGACCTGACTTGATACTTGTCAAGTACTACTTGAACTTGAGCGCAGCTCTGTCACCAATATTTTCAAAATGCACATCTCCATCTTGCAGAGTTGATTTTTGGAGACTAGAAAAATTTCTGTATGCCAACCCATTTTTACCGATTTGGCGATTGTTTTCGGGTCAACGAAGTTATCCCAAAGCGTAATTATATCTTAAGATTGATTTTTTGGGAGTAGCTGTGTTTTTACGCCATTCCATTATTGAGAAATGGCAGTCACAAGAATTTGTAGTTAATATTTTTAAAGGTCAAACGGTTGACCACAGTTCACCAAAGTTATTAAACATCTACAACGTATGACTGATTTTTTGGTGGTAGAGCCATGCCCATAAGTCTCCGGCTTTAGGGGCAGCGCTGGGGCCCCGTGTATGTAGTTTTGTCCTGTCTTCACCTGTATTTGGATACGTTAATTTAAGAACCCGTGATTGGATTTTGTTGATACTTGGTACACATAGTTTATATGCATAAAGCCTGAATGGCTTCATAGATGAGCTCAATCAGTTTAACCATTTCGTAGATAACCGGGTTTTTACGGGCAGCGCTATGATAACTCAATAATTCGTTATTGGATTTTTAAAAAAACTTGGTGCAATTGTGCACAATGAAGTTTACGTAAGTTTTTACTTCATTTTTCAATCTATTTCGTGTTTTAGATAATTCAAATACCAAAGCTGAGAAACCCCAAATAATTATATATAACTCGTAATCCTTACAATAGCAAGTCATTACGAAGTGTCAAATTGTTACTAACAATATACTGGATGCACATGTAATAATACTCATTTGCCGGATCGTAAATCGTAATCATCTTTAACACACGACATCAAAGCTGGGCACATATCCTACATTTATGCATAAATATGTTAAATAAATATTAACATACATATTACATAAATATTTTATGTATGTTCGTACATTTTCCGAATATTTGTATGTATTTTATGTAGGCTGCGTGTTTCCACTAAAAAAATATATGATATATGTATGGTATCAATACTGTATTTACGAGTATGTACATATGTTTAAAAGGCCGGGGAGATTTAGGTATGTATGCACCGTGTATGTTCGGCGAGCTCCATCTGTATTTTCTTGGCACGGTCTGTGTTTATTGGTGTATTCGCATTTATTATTTCCTGCTGCAATGCAAACGATTTCTATACGTTATGACTGAAACCTACGAAACTAGAAATTAATAATTTTAAACTTAACTAATTAACAATATACACGCACGAAGCCATGCTTCATAAGTTTTTATAAAGGTTCAGAACGTTCTACGTGCACTTTTATACGCACGTGTACATGTATTTATGCATAAATTTATTTATATGATGAATATATGTATGATTACATTTCGGGACAAATTTATGTATGCATATATGTATGATTGCATTTCTTTACAAATTTATGTATCCATATATGTATGATTGCATTTCTTTACAAATTTATGTATCCATATATGTATGATTGCATTTCTTTACAAATTTATGTATGCAAAATGTTTGCTCTTCGTAAACTATAAAATGTATGTAGGATTTAGGATACGCAATCTTTTTGCCCAGCTTTGCACGACATCAAATATGCTTGCTTGCTATATGAACTAAAAACCGTGCCTGGATGCATATTTATTTGACGTCCGGGAGGAGGAGCGCGAGTTGACATGGTTTCAACAATAAAAAAAACCTGACATATTTTTCGTTAATAACGTTATACGATAACGTTTTCCATTCATATTTATACTTTTGAGAGGGGAAAATCAGCTGAGTAAGGTGTAAAGCAACAAGACCGGAATTATGGTTAAATTATTTTATTAGGCAAAACACAAGCCAAAGAGTAAACCAAAGAGTAATGTAGTTAGGTTAAGAACAATAATATTAGATTTTCCCAGGAAATGTAGCAAGACAAATCTACAAGTTGTGCACACAAACACCAAAAACCAGAGAGTGAAATCAGTCCATAATTTTAAGCATATCATAAGATCCATAAGTATAAAAATAAAAAATAGTTCTTAAAATAGTATGTAAGTAACGTATTTGTCCTTAGTTTATTTGTCATTAGGTTAGGGAAGATGAAAGAGGAAAGGAAGATGGGAATAAGGAGGGAAGTGAGGAGATTTTAGTGTTTGGAGAGGGAAAGGAGTGGATTGGGTGTTGGGGTGTCATGGTGTGGTAACAAGTTCAGCGCGGACCACGGAACTTGTTACCATACCAGAAGCAAGTGGAGCAACATGCCCCGGGGGGTTGTTGCCGTCTCGGCGACAAAACCGTAATTAGGACCGGGAGCATATTCCCTACGACGCGGAATTTTTATTATTGATTCCTGGTTCTGATTCAGTATGGGTGAGTAAGGATTTGAAGGAGAATTATAATTAGGAAAAGCATTCGGTGGGTGAAAACTATTTGGAAAAGGTTGTGGAGGGTAGCAATTATACGGAAACGGAATTGGAGAGTGAGTGTTATTAAGAAAGGGGGTTGGGGGTAAGAATAATTCTGAAAAAGAGATGGATGGTGAGCATTATTGAAAGAAAAAGGTCGTTTACGGAGTTTAACAGGAGGAGGTAGGCCTACATCTAGAGACATGAGAGGCACCGGATTAGAAACAGGAACTGAATTAGGTTTTGGTTTGACCAATTGGGGAGTAACCTTAATAGGTACCGGTAATGTTGGAATAGGAGGTTTTTTAATGAGAGGAAGAGACACAGAGGGTAGTTGCAATTTAGTCAGTTTAAGAGTAATAAGAGGAAGAGTTGCTTGAGTAGTAATATTAGAAATAACAGGGTCATGAATAGGGTGAGAAATTGGTATCAGTTCGTCAATAATTTCGGTAGGAGTTGGTGAAGAAGGAAGAGAAAAGTCAGACAAAGTCGAATTAGGGTCACGTATAGCATTTGAGTCGTCAGTAGAATTAGATACAGGGTTTTGAAACATAGGGAAAGGATCTTGAGGTGATGATGGCGGATCTTGTAAGAGAAATAAAGGAGGTAGTTGGTCGTCAATGCCGAGATCTTCAGGAGAGTGTGGTGATGTTGGTCCAGGAGAAAAGGGAGGAGTGTACGGAGGAAGATCTTGGGCATCTTCGAAAATCTCGGGAGAGAGAGCCATTAGGTCAAACGGGGAGTCCATTACCTGTAAGTCAGAGAAACAGAACAAATTAATTTTTGGCACAGGTTTACGACTACTACGCCGAGGGGTTTGAAAAGGGTTATGAAATTTTTGAAAAGCAAAGGAAGTGAAAATGGTGGAGGGGTCAGAAATTAGAAGATTGGGAATTCCTTGACGGAAGATAAGAATTTCAAGAAGAGATTTAATGGCTTCATAACTATTTTGTTTGGGGACGGGTTTAAATTCTTCAAAACGGGTTAGATGATCAACACATATTAAGAAATAAGTATTGCCACTAGGAATCTCAGGAAATGGACCGACAAAATCAATCCACAAGTTTCAAAAGGGTTATGCGGAGAAGGGAAAGGAATCAAAGGGTCATGAGTAGGAGTAGTTCTATGTTTAAATCCACTCCTTTCCCTCTCCAAACACTAAAACCTCGCCCAATCTCCTCCCTTCCCTCCTTATTCCCATCTTCCTTTCCTCTTTCATCTTCCCTAACCTAATGACAAATAAACTAAGGACAAATACGTTACTTACATACTATTTTAAGAACTATTTTTTATTTTTATACTTATGGATCTTATGATACGCTTAAAATTATGGACTGATTTCACTCTCTGGTTTTTGGTGTTTGTGTGCACAACTTGTAGATTTGTCTTGCTACATTTCCTGGTAAAATCTAATATTATTGTTCTTAACCTAACTACATTACTCTTTGGTTTACTCTTTGGCTTGTGTTTTGCCTAATAAAATAATTTAACCATAATTCCGGTCTTGTTGCTTTACACCTTACTCAGCTGATTTTCCCCTCTAAAAAGTATAAATATCCTTATTATTATTGGTCTCGACCTGTCCGTTGATTTAAACTTTCGCGGCTTTGGCTTTACAATTCAAACCTTCGAGGCTACTATATAGCAAGCCGCTATGTACTACATTATTTCACTATATAGCCAAGCAAGTCGGTGGTATATTGTTAGGTATGTATATAGAAATTACATAAATTAGTTAAGTCTCACATGAATAATTAATTAAGTTGTGAAATACACAACCTTAGGTTAAGTCAGTTCAAAGTTACTTAAACACTTATTGTAAAGGTGCAGTGTAAGCACTTCCCATCGGCTAAAGCCGACGAGTGTCAACGTCCCGTTACATCCGTTATGATGTAACGTCTAGACTTAAGATTGTAAAAATAGGCTCAAGTAGCCACTTGTTAAGTTTAAGATTCTTCCAGACTCTTCAGTGAATAACTGAGAGTCATTCCAGTAACACCTATTTTTAGTTGTTAATCTCCATTTCCTTTTCCTTTTGATTTCAATTATAAATAAAAGCAATTAGTCCTCGGATTAATGTAAAATCACACTCAATCGTTTATTCATAATCATTCCTTTCATCAGCACGATTTCCAATTATTTACAATTTCTCGACAGTTACATAAGTAAATAATCCAGGAGTTAGGATTTCATGGTATAACCATAACCTACTCTTACATGGTGGCCTTTGTAAAACATTGCCAAAATATTATTTCCCTGGCGATGCTCCCGAATTACTCTCAATTATCACTCCCCTTGGGAAACAATCGATTTACTTTAAGAATTGATTTCATTACCAGGCAAGTTTGACTAATGTGTCATATTTCGTGAGAATTTTTGAGATTTACAGTTTTGGCCACGCAGAGATTACATTCCTGCAATTTTGACGTTGCAACACGCACAGTTCATTCGGGACTACCCCCAGTGGAGTCAACCAGTATTGACTGTGACCGGTCGAAGAACCCCTCGTAAGTTTTTATTGATAAACGGGGTTATTATTTCTTGTTCACGGAAGGCAGACGGATTTACCTGCGCTTCACCGACCGATGCCCTGAGGATTTGGGTATACTCAACGGACAGCCACGGAGCTCTGTACCGTTCCCACCTCATCCAGGAGGAATTTTATATAGTAAATGCACAGCGTTAAGTTTCATATCCATGAACCACCGTCACGGTACGTACATACTTACGTTATAATTTATGTCCGATAAAAAGAAGCCCTCAGCATCTAAACCTGACCCTAAACCTTCTACAAGTCGCGTCACTCGTAAAAATTCTGACCCTGATTTAAAGGACGCTTCTGAATTAGCCAAGGTTTTACAACAAGCAAAAGCCAAAGCAAAAGCTACCTCTAGCAGTAGTAAAAAGTCACCTCAATTACCTCCGCCATTACCTATAAGTACACCACCTCCACCGCCAGTTCCTCCAGTAACCCCTCCCGCACAAGCTTCTCCTCCGAGAACTCCCAGTCCACAATATTCTACTCCACCAGGCACTCCACCGCCGATCTCTTTACCTCCACCACTCCCTCCACCGTTACCTGCTCTTCCATTAGTTACTCCAGTTACACGAACAGTTCCATCTTTTAAACGACAAATATTAAAAGCCCGTAAACTACAACATTTTTCACGTCACGGACCCTCTACCAAAACTCGCAAAGTCAAACCATTCAAAATGGCCGCAGCAGCAGCAGCAGCAGCAGCAGCAATTCCAGTCAATGTCACGGTAAATACCGCTCCCATTCATTCCATTGTTGACTTCCAAAAGATTAAACAATTCCTTCCAGCAACTCATGACGTTCATGATTTTATTATTGACGTTCAACGTGTCGTGGCCCAATACCAATGGGATTGGCCCACTCTCCAAGGACACACTCCCAATTTATTAGCTCGTGACCCTTATCAATGGCTGCAAACCCAACTCGCCATTGCTCCACCCATTATTATTAGTATTGATACATTTTTCACGGCTCTCCGTGAACGCTATGCAAAACCCAGACAGGTTTATCTCAATCAATTAATTTCCCGCAAACAAAAAGATAATGAGACGAGTGCCAAATTTTTGTATGATGTTGATAGTATTTGCACTCGCTATGACCCAACCATGAGTCAACCTGACCGTGTTGCTTGGGGAATGGAAGGCCTACTCCCCAAATTCAAATCGGCAGCGGCAGGTTTTCCATTTACGAGCATAGCTGCTCTCGTTCGTTTTTGCGAACAACGAGAATTTGCAGATACAACTGCTGGTCCTTCGGATATGGCAGCAAAAGTTAAGTCTTTGGAAGAAACCATCCAAAAACTTACCTTGTCTGATGCGCCTAATGCCCAAGCTAATTTTGCTTTTGTCCCTGGTCGCGGACGAGGTCGTGGCAATGGCCGCGGCAATTCTCATAATAATAATAATAATCACCGCGGTAACCAAGGCACCATTCACCAACCGGTTCCCCATCAGCCCAGAGGTAACAATAATAATAACAATAACAATAGAGGACAGGCTCAAAACCCCCATAAGGGTATGCAATGTTATAATTGTAATAAATTCGGTCACATCAGTCGTGACTGCCGTTCGGGAAACCAACAGAGGGGGCCCAACCAGCGTGGTCAGGGTCCCCGCCCGAACTTTCGGAACAACAATTTCCGCGGAAACAACAATGGCTTCCGCAACAATCAACAAAACCACGGCAACAATCGCCGGAACGACCAAAATGCCCACAGATTGGAAATTTCATTCAATCCCAATCCGCCCCAAAACAATCAACCCCCCCAGAATCACTTTGCGAATCTTCAATATCCCTCCATAACTTACCCACAATAAATCTATCACCCGCTTCATCAATGTGCCCATATATTATGTGTTACTTTGATGATGTCTCCATTGATGCGTTAATTGATACAGGAGCTTCTCATAATTTAATTCAAAAGAATCACATCCCCTCCAGTGCAGTCATCACTCCTTGCCCACAAAGATTTGTCATCACAGCTGATAAAGCTCGCATTCCTACGTCCCATATAGCCTCCTTAACGTTCCAACTTGATAACTACTTTTACACAACAGAAGCCCATGTCCTTGAAACGCTCACTCCTCCACTCATTCTTGGCTGTAAGTTTATTACACAATTTGACTTTCATATACATCTGAACTCTAACTCACTATACAACTCTCATGTATGTCATTACTTTCGTAAGCATGCATACTCAGCCACTTGCTCATCTGAGTGTGGCTGTTCCTCTCCCGTCAAAACATTATTTACTATCCAACTTCCCCCTCGACACCAAATGTATGTACCGACTACATCATTACACACGTCTCACACGACATTTTTCAACCCTCATCCACTCATTGAAAAACAATACAAAGTAATTTTTCCTCCAGTTATCAACCCAGCGAAAAATGTTTTGCTCGCCACAAACATTTCCACATCTACACAGATTATTCCCGCTGATACTCTTTTAGGTCATGCTCAACGCTATGATTTTACCCAAAGCTTAAACACAGCTCCGGTAATTCCTCAGAATCCCACCCCTTTTACTCCAGAACAAATTCAATCATTAAATATTAATCCAAAATTACGGCCCGCTGAACGCGCCTCGATCATAAGCCTCCTTAATAAGTATTCATATTTATTTGCATGGACACTTATGGACCTTCAAGTTTGTACCCTTCCTCCCATGCGAATTACGTTAAATTCTGACACTCCAGTTCAGGCTAAACCCTACCGCTTGAGCACAACGGAGCGTGAGATTTTAAAGCAAGAATTAGATAAATTAATTCAAGCAGGTATAATTGTTCCCTGTGAAAACTCCAATTATTCCACCCCTGTATTTTTAGTCCGCCAAAAATTAGGTAAATGGCGACTCGTCTGTGATTTTCAAAAACTAAATAAAATCACAGTAGACGAAATATTCCCTCTCCCAAGGATTGATGACTTGCTCTTTCAGTTACGAAGTGCTGCGTATTTTTCCCCCTTAGATTTATTTAGCGGTTATTACCAAGCCCTCATCCACCCGGATGATCAGCATTTAACTGCTATTGTCACTGAATTCGGACTATATATGTACCTACGTGTATGTTTTGGTCTGAAAAATGCCCCTGCTTACTTTCAAAGGCTAGCTGCTCGTACTCTCGGTACTTTAAGATACACACACGCTGTATCTTATATTGATGACATTATTCCCTACAGTAAAGACTTTCCCTCTCACCTGGTCGCCATAGAACTTGTATTTCAGCGCTTAGCTAAAGTTAATTTTCGCATGAATCCCAAAAAGTGTTTCTTTGGTATGCAAGAACACGTAGTATTTGGATTCTTTTTGTCACAAAAAGGTCTATCCACTGAATCAGCAAAAGTAGCTGCAATCATGCAACAGCCCAAACCCAATAATTTAGAAACACTACGTAAATTTTTAGGCACTATAGGTTATTATCGCAGATTTATTTGGAATTTTGCTCAAATAGCTGCTCCACTCCAAGGATTATTGAAGAAACATTCACTATACCATTGGAGCCCTGACTGTGATAAGGCATTTTTGACTCTCAAAAATGCTTTATGCACAGCTCCAGTACTTAGGCATTACGATCCCACACTCCCATGTATTTTATATACGGACGCAAGTAATTTAGCCATAGCTGGCATTTTACATCAACACTTTGAAGATGGTGAACACCCTATTTATTTTATTTCCAGAGCTTTGACTCCAGCTGAGAAAAATTGGGGTGCTACCGAAAAAGAATGTTTAGCTGTAGTATTTGCCACAAGAAAGCTTCGAGAATTTTTATATCTCAAACCTTTCATAATTGTTACTGACCATCATGCTTTATGTTATTTAAAATGCCAACGTAATCCCACCGCCCGACTTACTCGTATGGCTGTAATTTTAGAACAATTTCGCTATGTAATTAGGTATAAAAAAGGTACTCTACATAGGAACGTAGATGGTGTCTCTCGTTGCCCCTACGCTCTCTCCACTACAAAAGACACGGAAGATGATCTTACAATTCCAGGTCTGACATCCCGAATCTCCCATGCCCTACCCAGCGCCTACTTCATCAATAATCCCCGCCCACACAACCATGACCCGTACCCACCCATCGTGGCCCTCAACAATCTATCCAACCAGCTGTCTGCCCGGACTCCAGCCTAGATTTAAGCCAACTTTGATTTTATATCGATAAGATGTACTAATAAAATATTGATTTTACACCTGTTATCACCTTCGCCTTAAATGATTCCAGTGTGTGTACTAGCTTGTAAAGAAAAACACAAAAATAATTTTTTTTTTGAACTATCTCTTCTTTATTCTACCTATCTTTTGTTCAAATATACATACCAATTGTACTAACACAATATGAATTTTAGATACAAATTATTAAATTTTGGGGACAAAATTTTCCCCGACCGACCGGGATGTTAGGTATGTATATAGAAATTACATAAATTAGTTAAGTCTCACATGAATAATTAATTAAGTTGTGAAATACACAACCTTAGGTTAAGTCAGTTCAAAGTTACTTAAACACTTATTGTAAAGGTGCAGTGTAAGCACTTCCCATCGGCTAAAGCCGACGAGTGTCAACGTCCCGTTACATCCGTTATGATGTAACGTCTAGACTTAAGATTGTAAAAATAGGCTCAAGTAGCCACTTGTTAAGTTTAAGATTCTTCCAGACTCTTCAGTGAATAACTGAGAGTCATTCCAGTAACACCTATTTTTAGTTGTTAATCTCCATTTCCTTTTCCTTTTGATTTCAATTATAAATAAAAGCAATTAGTCCTCGGATTAATGTAAAATCACACTCAATCGTTTATTCATAATCATTCCTTTCATCAGCACGATTTCCAATTATTTACAATTTCTCGACAGTTACATAAGTAAATAATCCAGGAGTTAGGATTTCATGGTATAACCATAACCTACTCTTACAATATATAGGAAACCGAGAAGCACCGAGGGCTGAAACTCTGTCGCAGAGGAGAGCTTTTTCAGCTCGCTCAGTTTGTTGTGCTTTTCGGCTATATACCATCGCCTTGCAGCATACTGGAAGCTCGCAATATTCTGTAACTTTAGAGTATCATTTAAAAGCGCTAACCAAAGGTGTCCAAATGACTCAGCCTATCCTATATCCTTTCTATTTATAAAATTTGAACAGAGCCTACATATATGCCTACATTTTAACCGCCGAATAGATCAGCCTATCCTACATCCTTCCTATATGGAGTCTACATATTAGCCTACATTTCACTAAAAAATTATCTCAACGAATTCTACACCCTTCCTAAATCTTATGTGCTTTTCGTTTCATAACTGACAGACTATTTAAGACCATTCTACTCTAATAAATTCAAAATCCTGACTCAAGTAAGTAGGGTTGAAATAAAATAGTTTACGTTTAGACACCTTGAAAAAAGCCCTAAGAGCAAAATAGTATGGATCTTGATTTGGTTTACACCGGAAATAGTACGCAAATTTTACAACATTGGTCAAAAGGGATGTCACACTTAAGATTTCCTTAAGTTCCCACTTTACCGAATATTTAGAAGTTTTGATTTCAGTGAGGTTTCAGCGCATATCAAGGCGAGATATCTGTAACACATACTTTTCACGCTTGAACCACTCCGTAAAACAATTTGCAAGTACCAGGCGCTGACTATTCTTTAATTTATTTTCATTTTGTCCATTCCATATGCCATGAAATGAAGATGACATGCTTCAATAGCCCATAGATGCACATTTTCTTTCGCACTCGCACTCCACTCGCACTCAGTACAAATTGAATGAACTGCACTCATCCTCACACTGATATTTTAAACATTGTCAAGTCTGCACTCACTTTCGTCCTCATGAGGACAGAAGAACAGAATTTGGTCCTCGCACTCGCACTCATGAGTGCATTTGATATGTATATATGTATACATACCTGACAAATCATTTTGTTCCCTGTTTATTTTTACATGTAATTTTAGTATGTTAATTACCAAATAAAATTACATATATCACTTTCAAAATGCTTTTTCAAGTTGGAATATTTTTACGAACAGAAAATGATTAGTTTGAAATGATTAACACACATGAGTAAATAACAAATGCTTGCAATGGGTACGAAAACGATAAAGGCTAAATGCTGCAAATTGTTATTTGTAAAGGTTTAGTTTAAAGATGCGAAAATCACGGTAACACAAAATATTTTCAATCGCAGACCTTTTAAGCCTAGATTTTTTTTTATTTGAACAAGTCTCCGTGGTTTTAAAAACAGTTGAACGATTTATATTGTTCTCATTCATTTTTGAAATCATAAGATTGCCACAAGATTATTATGACTGAAATTTTAACGGATGCAATTCTCAATCATACTCACTGAACTATTTTGTTTCGTATCTATTTTGCGTAATTGTACTAAATTTTATATACGACATATACAAACCTAGCATTAAATTGCATTTTTTACACTAGTGCAGACTATTGCATTTTTTTAAAATGAGTATATTTTTGTGTTCTCGTCCTCGCACTCATTAATAAACAAATCTGTTGTATGTACTCGCAGTCATGATTATGAGTGCACGGTTGTAATAACATGCACTCGTCCTCAAAGTAAACTCGTGAGTACACTGAGTGCGAGGTGAGTGCGAGTACTGAACTCTGTCCTCATGAGGATGTGCATCTATGCAATAGCCTACATATATGCCTATAATTCTACGAAGGCTGAGCCTACCTATTTTGTAGGCTAGGTTTTAAGTGTATATTCTTGCACCCCATTTTGCCTACAAGCCTCTTTAATAAAATCCTCGCACCCTATAAATAGCCTACAAATAGACCTATATGTAGGATAGGCGAACACCTTTGGCGCTAACCGTAAGTATTATAAACATTAGACATAAATCGTCAAATTTGGATTAAATTAAGACTGGTAGTGAGAAAAACCACGTTCGGTTACAGCTCTGAAGAATTTGATAAGAGGAGAATTTTTATGACTGAACTTTGTACATAAAAGTGTGGGATTCCTATTAGGAAAAAGCAAATTGAATTGGAAGTACTTATTGCAACAGTTTTTATATTTAACGTCAGATAAATTCTCAAAAGTATTGCTGAAGTTATTCGTTCACTATTTTTTAATTACAAACCTTAACATCCATACATTTGATCTTTATATCCCCTAAAAATATCATTAGGAAGTAAGGATTGATTTGTAGGAACCATGGACTTTAGAAACTATAGCAAGTGAAAAGTGTTGCGCTAACAAGAATTCCTTTCATTTTTCCTAATTTAAATAATCAGTGCGTCCAGTGTCTGATGCTTCAGTCAATGATGGGCAAGTGGATTGCATATCCTTTAGCCTTCTCTATAAAATATTTGAAAAACAGTCCTACCTTCTGGGCTATAAGGGTGCCCATTCCCTACAGCCCAAAACTAGGCAGATACAGCGCCTACCTTTTCCTCCCCTATTTTGCTCCGACCGCCTAGGTAACACCTTGATAGTTTTGAAGTGCGGTGGATCTGTGCTACGTAAGTTTTGTTTATTTATCAACGGTATACATAGCACAAAATACTTCTTTTATTCCTTATTCTGTATTTACCAACAACCCCAAAACAAGATTCCAATAAAACGTTTAATGCGGCCCAATGTACATTTAGTCAGCGTGATGCATTAATTTGCTCTTACTTGCCTTATAAAATCACCGATAGGTACCCTTCAACATCATATTCTGACATGATCGGCAACGCTTGACACCCTTCCTTTTCCTTGCCTATATAATTGGTTTTATATTTGCCTTCCTATCCCGTAGCCCAGTATTTATACAATGCCTACCCTTTTTTGTCAACCTCGCCTACATGCTTTCAGCATTTTCCAGCCCGCCTATACTATCGCCTATTTATAGGGACTATATATAGGCGAGCTGCCCATCACTGGCTTCAGTTACATTTTTACGGTACAACTGAGCTATATACAAATTATAATAACAAAAAATCATATTTGATCCACTAAGGGGTGAAGCACCATACAGTGATTCAACAGCAAGATTTAATAACAATGTTGGTTGGTATTAAGTTGATCCCCGTGTATAGCCAAATATTGAGTTTGGGAGAGAACATTCTTGAGCCGGGGCGTTGTACCATGATTTTTTGATGATGAATTCCCAACTAGCTTTTTGAAACGAATTGTTAGTCTTATAATTAACAGTTCACATGTCTTATATGAGATTACTGTGCCCAGCGAAGCGGGTTATTAATATTAAGCCTTCTCGACGTGCCATGATACGGGATCTATAGCAATTTAAGGTATTGTGTATACTCTCACAATTCTCAAGTAATTGCCCCAGTGCGAAGCACAGGGCTTTTACTAGTATCATATCATCAGCGCAAGTCAAAACTTGCAGCCAGAAATTTGGCACATACATGACAGGTTTCGGATTTTTGTGGGAAGACGGGAAGATTCTTCCCAGGGAAAAAATATCTCTGGCAGGGAAAATCTCAAAGGGAAGAGATTCCCTTTTGCGAACAGGGATTTTTTATTTCGTCGACCTTTTTTGGCAGCGATTTTAAAATTTGTTGGCGTGTTTCTTGGAAATTTGCTGGGATTTTTAGATTGGTTTACCTTATTTGGCAGGGAATTGACACCTTGTAGGAAAATGTTAGGGATTTTGAAAATCGTTGAAGGGATTTTTGAAATCGTTGAGGACCTCCACGCAGGGATATAGAAATGAACAGGGAAATTCAGAAATGATACCACTAAAATCATCTAAGGGAGTGTGCACATATTATGTTTCATTTTTGGTGGAGGGAGGGGGTCTTGAAGCTGACGATTTTGTGTATACCAAAGGGGGGTGGGTGTAATCTTGCTGATGACGTTTCACCGATTCTCACAAAAATGTAAGGAATAAACCCGGATAATAATTGTTAGACTAGTGTTTTTAGTAACACAATTTTATTGCGAAAGACCATCAATACATTTTATAAACATACGCAAGCCGTACATTAGTCCAAATGTCACCAAAAACTCATGGCTTACGCAGGAATTGCTGCAAACCCTGTTCCGTCAATTTCAGTTTTGAAAATAATTTGTTCTCATGATCCCAGTTGCTGTAGCCCTTTGCGATGCAATTTGGACGAAGTTTTAATATCGAAGTTTATCCAGGTTCATGTGCTCTTTAAGCAGGATGTGTCTGGAGTTCGTATTTGCAACCCGGACGATTCATCTGCCTACTTTGGCGGTTTGTCGCAACATATCATGCTAACTGTCTGGAAATTATCCTCTGTCTACCATTGCCCCGGCATTCAAGACAACCTTGAAAGTCAAACCTACCGTGCATGCAATCACTATTTTGTTAGCAACATTGCATATGAACATGAACCCCACAAAAGAATTGCTCACAGAAATTCGTTAGGAAGCATCTCAAAGAGCATTGAATCTGTTGTTCAAAGTATCACATGCAATTTTCCACAGCATGTGATTTTTGCTTTGATGACGTTTACAGGGGGGTCAAGGAATAATGACGTTAGGATGACCATAGGTGGGGTATGGTCCAAAAATGGTTAGAAAATGAAACGTAATATGTGCACACTCCCTAATTGGAATGTAACTGCGCGTGTATTTATACCTCGTAATTCTTGAGAGGTGATAAATTGTACCATTAGAATACAGAGATGTTCACCCGTCGACGGGCACCCTTCAAAGAAGCCTTCCTTCAGGGAAGCATGCGCTTCTTTCGAAAGAAATGAAGGGAAGGGAAGGAAGGGTGAAAAAAATTACGAAGGGACAAGTAAGGCTTCAGCGCGTTAATAAAAAAATTGAAGGGTGCTTCCCAATCACCCTTAGCGCGCCGAATGTACCTTTCATGACAACTAACTCTAATGCAGTCAATAAGCGCTTTCATTCACATGTAACGTACCAGGATACATATAATACGACGGAAAGATGGTTTCTGGCGGGTACTGTAATTTTTTGTATCTTGACTTTGTTGTCTCATATATGAAAATAAAATATTACGGAAGACGGAATTTGGTGAGGGAAGAATATTACTAAAGGCTTAAGGAAGGATCTCAATAAAACAACTTCGAAGGAAGGGTGAAGGAAGGAATTTTGTTTCCAAGCCTTCAATCTGAAGAGGATTGAAGGAAGGAAATGAATCTATTTTTTTGCATTCGAAGGATTGAAGGAAGGGAAAATCATTTGAACATCTGTTAGAATATGCAAAATCACATGTCCAACTTTGGATGACATGCACATATTAAAACTGACCAAGTGGCCAGTTCCTTTAAATGATTATATTCCTTTTTTCTCTTTTGTATTTCACTCGTTTTCAAGTTCTCAAATACATAGAAGTAATAATTCATGTGTGAACTATACAATTTGAAGAACAAAAGCGTGCTATAGAGTACTCTTACTCCTGACATCCCGGCACACACAATTAAATGTCAGTTCGATTATTTCAATAATTTCTTTGGAAAAAGCTGACTTGGAAATTACCTTTTCAGGAATTATAATCTTTTACATTTAACAAAATTTAATTCCTCAATCATCCTACGACAAAATTTAGTAATAACCATAACATACAACCTTGCTTTTATGAGAGCCGAGACGTGACACCACTAATTATGAGTAACTTCACATTCAATAAACTAAGCATTATAAGATCAAATTTGGCTTCACACTTTCACAGTATTTATAACAGTTATTTCTAAAATTTGCTTCATTAATCAGCGTCAATGTTTCAGCTCACAAGGTCCAGATTC
Source organism: Allacma fusca (assembly GCA_947179485.1). Lineage (NCBI taxonomy): Eukaryota > Metazoa > Arthropoda > Collembola > Symphypleona > Sminthuridae > Allacma > Allacma fusca. The sequence goes on from OX359248.1 coordinate 9,336,362, forward strand.
GTTATGCAAGTCGGTATTGTTTAAATACTATCGCAGGACAATCTTTGGACATTCGTCAGATGGTAGTCGTCAACAAAATGATCAGATAATGTAAATATCTTAATTCAGAAAAAGTTGGTTTAACTATTTGGAAAATACGTTATATTTTAGCTATTAACTATGTAGGTACGTATGTTATACTAAATTAGTATTCTTTTTCCAACAAAATTACCCACACCAATATGACGTTTCAGCGAGTGAAGCTGGTGAATTTTATTATTCTTTATTTACTAAGCAATCAAGTGCAAGGAAAAATATCTCTCGCATTTAAAAGTGCCAGCCTTGATATGGCGGTTGTAATCACCAAAGAACTCAATTATTACATGTTGAGAATTGTGACGGTCAATAATCATCACATGGTTGACTATTCCACAATCCAAGAACCAATTCAATTATTAGACCCACCTATATCTCAATACTGGAGGGCTGAGAATCCTATCATACATCCAAAGCTATTCACAATTAGCAGGTATTTGAGATGTTAAGCGAGATTGCTATCAACCCGTACATCCCATCTTGAACTAAACGGAAATGTCAAAATTAGATTGTTTGCAAAGGAAATAATATTAACTAACTTGCAAAAGCTCGTTTCCAAAATTCATCCTCAGTACGAGTTCTTCTTTACTGACAGGGTCAGCCCCAAACCGAGTGATCTTAACGTTAAACTCTCATCCTACTGGACGGGACTGAAGTCCCTAGCAAGTGTCTTTGTCCTAAAGTATGTCCAAAATGAAGGACGGATTCAAGAGGGGTGGTTTATTTGCGCATACTGCATTCCAACTGAACCGAATCGAGTGAAAAGCTACCATTTTAACTGTGAAAATACTGGCAAGACCTGTTACTACCGCATGATGGAAGATGGATACTTAGGGGCCGTTCAAGTAATTCATAACGCAGGGGTAGTGGGTGGCCTTACAAACTAACGTTATGCTTTGTTACGTGCATCGAGGGTCGTAGATCACCTTGGTATGTAACGCAATGTTTTGATGATCCTTCTTACCTGCAAAAGCTCTGAAAATTAAATGACTCGTTTTTAAAGCTTCGAAGTTTACGACGAGTTGTTGGTCCTTTTATACACACGTAACGTAAATTTCATACATATACGATTTTGCACATATACCCTTGAAAACATTTGTCCAAGGAAAAGCCGAATTCGCCTTAAAGATTTCAAGCATTGTGCATCATTTATTGAATTTTGTTTATTAATTTTAATATTTTAAATGACAATTAATTGCATGTGGAGGATGTTTCGAACCCCTTCGGGGTATCCCGGAGGGGTTCAAGGAAGTGATTATCACGCTGTAGCTTTAAGCTGTGGACATTTACTTCATAAATTCTGCCTGACTTCATTTTTTCAAACAATTGAAAGTATAAACGCGGGACATTCTTGAATGTGTTGTACGTTGTAAGGGTATGCAGTAGGCATGATATTAACGATCTAACGGTACGATATTCTCGTTAATATCGTACATTTTTGACGAACGATGTTGAACGATAATTCTCGTTTTTTTCAAACGATATATCGTCACAATAAGGTATCGCACAATCTAGCGATAATCGCTGAAACTGTATGTCCACAGCCAAAACGCCCTGGATCATAGCGCTGGAACCATTAAAAACTCACTATTACACTGTTTCGTTGCTCGGTACTTTATTTAAGAACAGCAACAACAATTAGCAAACCGTAAGACGCCATCAACCCATCTTTTTTATGAATCAAATTTACTATTTTATCAAATTTGCAGAGCTGGAAATTTGCAAGACATATCTGCATTATTCCTGACACATTTAAAAACTTATAAAATGCCGAAACGAATTCGTCCAATAATTATTGAGATAATTTATTAATAATAATAAATAATAATTGAGGATGACGAGATAAAAGTGAGCCAATGGTTGAGAAAATTGTAAACGAGGACAGTGACGGGGTCGCAAGTGGATTTTGCATATTTGAATGACAACTGTTAATATCAATTGATTTTAGGTATTTTTACCATAACAGTAAATTTTGGTTTCCGAATAATATTTCTGAAATATGCACCAAAAAATGAATTTCACGTCAATTGTACACATAACAGGTACCTGGAACCACTTTAAGAAATTTACTTGCATTGTTTTTTATAGTACCCACCATGCTTTTACGGTATAAAAGTTTATCGTTTATATCGTTCTTCAAAATCCATATCGGAAATTTTTGTATAAACAATAACGATATTAACGAGAATTTAAAAATGAACGATAATATCATGCCTAGTATGCAGACAGTGATGATGAAGACAGTGACATTGAAGTTATAGAAAGTATTCCTGACCGGTTAAAAAGTCCATTTGTTGAATGTGAGGCTGAAGCCACAAATTGAATAAACCTAGTTTTACAGGATGACTCGTAGTCTTTAAGCAGGCTTACATATATTAATCTAATGTATTTGCTAAAGCAGCATTTAAAAAAACGCGTTACGTCAGGTAGGGGGTAGTTTTGTCAGCGTTACCATAACGTTACAGCATGTGGGTGGGGGTGAAATTTTGACTAATTTTGCGTTATGAATTACTTGAATGGCCCCTTATCAAACAGCAACTGATCAAGGTAGAAAAATTCGTTGGACTGTGGATTTAAAGTCTGACACTACCAGTAGAAGCATCCTAACATGTATTTTCGACAAGAAAAATTATTCGAATCATGAAAGAAGTAAAGAATTTATAGATTATCATCCTATGTCACCAGAGATACTTCAAAGTGGTGCACAATTGACCGCCGCAATGATTTATGCAAAGACATTACAAACCTTAAGCCCGTGGACTTTTTTTCCTGCGATTCACACGTACGACTTCAAGTTCATTACTGCTGAAGGCGTGCAGAAAATAAACAGTATTTACAGAATACTTAACCCCTCTTTAGATTTGGGTATGGATATTTTTAACCCTAACCGTAGCAGTTATTTCTATGGTAGTTGCAGTTAGTGGTCCCAATCTTTCAATTCAATTCAACAAATTCGTTTTGATTCAATTCAAATTATGAATTGAATGAAATTCAATGATTCGATTCAATTCACGATTCACAGGATTCACTTTGATTCATTTCTGCGTGCTGAATTGAATCGAATGATGATTCAAATCATTCAGACAGTAAAAGGTGGTAACATAAACATTTTATTTCAGGATTTTATAATGACTGGATACATAAAACCGCGAAAGATTATAATTCAAAAAATTTCACTATCACTAAAATTGTCAATACAGTATACTCTCGCTATAAGGGATACCCTTATAAGGGATTATTTGATATAAGGGATTGGGATTTCCATTCCCGATTCCCATTTACACAACATATAACACTATGGTCAGAAGGGACAAATTTTGCAAATTGAGCATCGATTATAGCGAGAGTTGACTGTAACTTTAGCAAATTCGAGTTGCATATCCTGCTAATTAATTGTCACATTATGATCTAAATTGGACGGTTAGTAAATGCTGTAATAATAAATTATAATAATTGATGTATTTCATGTATAAAAATTATTATTTACAAAGTAGTTGATAAGTCGGTTTCCCAACAAAAATCAAAAATGTCTCTCAGAAACACGTACGAAATTTTTAATGTGATGCGTTACTTGCTGCATTTTTAGCGGGATATGCAAACAAATTCGTTGCAAGTGAATCATTTGAATCGTGATTCAAGGCATTTCGTGTGATTTCATTCATGAAGTGAATTGAATGAAATGATTCAATTCATGCTTTGAATTGAATCGAAAAATGATGAATCAGAATTGAATTGAATCGAATCGAATCGAGTTTTTTTGATTCAGAATTGAAAGATCGGGACCACTAGTTGCAGTGGTCAATTCCTTCTTTAGAATTTCCGGCTTCCTCAAAACAGGCATACAGATGGTTTTATGGCTCTGTGCAATTTTATTGGAAAACCCCTTTAGGGAGTATCCCAATGTCCTAGGGAATGACATGCCTAATAGGAGATAAAAATTTTTGAACATGGACGTGTTTTATTTTCTACGTACACACCTGTCACACGGAGCTAGTGGTCGGAACAATTCAATTCAATTCTAAATTTACAATTCAATCCAGTTCCATTACTGAACTGGTTTAAAATTTGTGTTTCAATTCGGTTCAATAAAAAACAATTCAATTCAGTTCACTCTATGAACTGAACTGAATTGTAAACCATTTGGTTCGCCGGGCATATTTAAATACTGCAAAGGTGGCTAGGGTGGCGCGTCAGCTAAGGCCATCTCTCCTTACCCTTTTTATAGTATTACGTTGAGCTGATTTAAAAAAGGCAAAATTTTGATAATTTTTGAAAAAATTAAGCTAGTAGTACTGACTGGTAAGTGTAAAAAAAATCCATTGAAATCGGTGGAACAGTTAGTCGTTTTTGATTTTTTTACGTACGAACACGCATCACGATTTCAACCAATAAAGAATAAATCCTCCAAGAGAGTCGCCTAAAGAATGTTCACAAAAAGTTTGAACAAAATTGGTTCGGAGGAAAACGTCGGGACAAACAGTTCCAAGCATCCACGGACAACACCATCTTATAAGGGGGCTGACGCCACCCTAAAAATATTAACACATTTTAATGCTGGTTATATTGACGCAAAGATGGTGCTAATCTTATCCTTACAATGTTACAATATCGGTTTTGATTCAGTCTGAAATTGTTTTGAATTGGAATTCAAAGAAAATAATTCAATTCGATTCAAAAGGTGAATTGAATTATTTGGTTCAGTAAACGATCAAATTGAATTGAAAAATCCCTGAATTGAATTGAATTGTAAAATTGCAATTTAAACTGAATTGGTCCGACCACTAAAAGGAGCTGAAAAACATGTATTTTGATTTTTAGCTTTTATGGAATGCTATAATGGAATATAACTTCATGATAAATATTTTGACTCTAGCTCTACTACATTGTTAACAGTTACACTGGACATAATTTGTTTAGGCAAACTGGATTTGGTGCAAAAATGTTTGCGCTTTGTTTTATGGATTTTAACATGTTAACATTACTCTGCACGCTTCGACAACGTTCCTTTTTAAACATTGCATTTACAGTAGGGTTGGTCATACCGATATAACGATACGATATTATCGTTAATATCGTCCAATTTGGAGGAACGATATGCTACGATAATTCTCGTATATTTCACACGATATATCGGGCTATCTTAATATCGTTCTAAGAAGGTAGGATCGTCAAAAATTGCATGCTGTGGTCATCTGACGTATTTCGTGCCCTAGAAAGTGTCATCTGAACCGGAAGGAGTGGTCAAAACCGTTCAATTCAGTTCAGTAAAAATTAATTCATTTCATTTCATTTCATTTCAGTTCAAAGTTTTGAATTTAACTGAATCGAAAACAGCGGTTTCCGCATGTTAACTTAAAGAATACGCTTTCTAGACACGAAAGCAGTATTTTCCAAGCGCACAACAAAAGGAAGTTAAACTAAGGGTACAGATCGTTACTTTTAGGATCTGGACAGCTTGTAAACGGTAAATCTGTTTTTGGGGCAGAATGAATCGTTTGAACTTTCAAGGAAAACGATTCAATTTAATTCAATGTTAGGAACTGAATCAATCGATTCAGTTTCATCTTGAATTAAATCGAAAAATTAGTGAATTGAATTCAACTGAACCGAAAATTTCCAATTCAGAATTGGATTAGTCCGAGCACTAGAAGGAATGGTTAAACAGATATTTGGAAAAATGAATAAGTGAAATTGAAGCATTATTTCGGCTTATTTATATTGCTTATGTAACTTTTAATAAATTAAATACTTATTGAATACTTTTACTGCTTAATTTCATTATTATTTCAATTTACATTGTATATCGTTTTTATCGTTCTACCATATCGTTAACGGGATTATTTTTGTGAACTATAACGATATTAACGATATTTCGAAAGGTAACGATATGACCAACCCTAATTTACACACGGAAATCTGTATTCAATTTTAATTACTTCCGGGGCCGTAATTTAAACCCATGTCATAGCTTCAAAAATTATTGATAACAACATTAAAAATAGTCTGGTTTCGAAACAAACTCACAAAGTTTGCAATGTTATAATGGAGAAAATCGGATTCTTCTTAAGTTATAGCTAATATATAGCTTCTATAGATATATATTCAAAAAAATAACTTTAATACCTGCATAAATGTGAGAAAATATGAATGTGTAAGCGTAAGCCGGAAGATTAACAAATTTTGACACTTGAGTAAACTACGTACTTCAAACCTTTATATACAGTTTCCGAAAAAAACCTGACAGTGTGACCAAGTGTTTGAGTCAGAGGGATAGAATTAATTATTAAAAAACTGAAAAAATATTTGTTGAGATGGGACACTCGAAGCTTTACGCAACGATATAGTTTTACGCTAATTATATAGTCGAACTAGTTATATGGTGGAATCAAAGTTTTCGTAGCGCACCCTGTCTTACATAAAAAATTGAAAGCCACGAAGCTTCTCCCCCTTCGTTTCTTTTAATGAAATATTTATCCCATCGTCATTTGTATTTTGTAATGGAAAAATAATTCCACCTACTGTTTCAAAACAATGAAAAGCGATTGTCATGTCTATTTTTAGACATTTTTTAGACTATTTTTTTATACCTGATACCATGCATACATCTTTTCGATCAACTCAAACACTATAAATTAACACCTTAACCGTGAAAACCAAGCCGAACTTACGACGAAACTTATGGCTCACTGAAGATATGATTATCCCGAAAAACATTATCTGTAATTCAGAGTCCTTGTAATTTTATGTTTTTTACAACGAGAATAAAATATTGACAGCATGACATTTAATGACGTGATTACCATTTCCAAAAACTGTTGACAAGTATTTGTTATTGGGCTCCGTGATAATGACATTCTAATTAATCCTACCAACCTATGCAAAAAAAGCTGGATTACGTGTTTAATGTTTGGAATCAGTTTATTTTGCTAAGCTTTCAAAACTCACAGTGCTTCTCTTCAGGGCTCTTAAGGGTGGACAAAAATAATTATCAAAATTTAACGATTGACCGAGAAATCACCTTATTTTTCCTTTAGTTCAGCTTTCAAGCCCTCATTATATCTACTGTTACAAATAAACATCGTTATCTGTCTACTAAGAATCCAAATGTGAGTGTACGTACCTGGCTCATTGTCCCATCACGCATAAACGTTTTGGCCACCTCAGGCTGGTCTGCGCTGGAAATCACGCCTAAAATTAAAACCCCTATGCGAAGGGGCATGGCCCCCTGTCTAACTTAAAATTTACCATGGTAAATCTTCTAAGAAATTTTTATTTGCAAAATTTGATGAAATATAAAATAAATAATATGAGAAATAGTTTACAGCATATTTATTGCCTTTAGTGACATATTCCGCTGCTGCTACAATTTAGTTAAAGCTGCACTACACCACGCGTAAATATTTGCGCATTAAAGTTCCACAGGGGGGAACGTCGGAGCTAAAATTGTTAATGTTATTTCCCATAATAAATTCAGGGGTTTTCATTTCGAGTCACATTTCAAATCCATTTCATCATCATTAACAGCAGCATTCAACTTTTATATTAACATTACTGGAATATCATTTTGTGCGCAAATATATTCATCCGACATTCGAGGTTTGAACTCGAGTTTCAAAACTTAAATTTCATGTTTAAACTCGAGTTTCCAGTTTGAACCTAAGTCTCAAGAATTTGAGATTCAAGTTTATTTCCGGCTTTCAAGTTTACACTCGAGCTTTGAGTGCTTACAAAATATGAGATACACTTGGAGATTGAAGTTTGTTACCGTTTGAATTCAAATCGGAACTCTTACTCGGGTCTAACGTTTGCATTCCTTGACCAAAACGTGAGCGTCAAATCTAACTTGAAAATTAAGTGGTCCCTTTCAAGTCAGTCCTGATCAAGGTCTGGGAAACTCGAGCGATTCCTTGACATGGATTGGTGAAGTGTGGATTGCTGTTCGACTTATACAATTTTTACTCTCGGTGTGCATACCAACATTACAAGTACAGTTTAGTGTAGGGTCGAGTAGAATACCTTAGTACTTGAACCGACTCACTTTTTCAACACTATTATTATTGCATACGATAAATGGTATAGACTTTCATTTTCCAAGAAAATTATCTCCCACCAAGATGAAGTTTGAGAGAGTTACACTCTCGACAATTATTATTCCTTTTTTGTTACTACAAACGTTTTTGTAAAAATTTGTTACAAAATTTGAGTGTTGTGCTCATTAGACTAATATGTTAGATAAATAAATCTCCATTTTTGTATATACACTGTGTTCTGAAACATATGGTTCTCAACGCCATAGTCTGGTAGGTAAAATAATATTTAAATCTTACAAAATTTGCCGAAATTAGGCTTTCAGAAATCTGCTCCTCCCTGACTATTGTAATCTTAAGGGTAACCTTGGTAAAATCATATATTTTTAACGCATCCCTGTGCACACCATGTATTAATTTAACCCGGAAGATATGAGCTTAATTACGTATTTGTACTAATTGTAAGCACACCTTGAGCATGTATTACAGAACATTTTTTTTGAAAAATATCTCTTCATAACTTCCTGGTGTCAAATAATAAAATTTATATATTTATTTAAGACAAGTCACTTCATGGCTTAGAATTATTATACTTCTGACTAACGAATTCGACATATTAAGGAACTGCTTTAAATCGGTCAATTGTTCAATTTCAACTCCTGTCACTCCCAAAATTTCGATGATATTTGCTTGTAAAATTAGCAGAGCTTCCATTTTGCAGCACCTTGAAGTTTTAGTATAAAAACATTTAATAGAAACGGCAGAGTAGAATCTTATTGTCAATAACTACTGATACACAAATCTCACAAACTGCTGGTGGTATAAAAGAAGGTCAGAAAACAACTTAAAACATCCAATATGCTTGGCGTGGCAAATCTACAATAATAATTATTCACATTATATCTCCTCACGGGTCGAGTAGTTATCCATACCGTACTCGTACTTGGAACCGTACTCGAATTGTCGGCCCGAATTTCCCCTTGACCCGGACTTGTGTCTTCAAGTACAAGTAAAAAATCCTGAACTCGGAGTACGGTATTATATTTCTGAATTTTTTACCGAACTTGGACCGTACTTTCGAGTATAAAACGTTTATACCGACCGACCCGTACTTGAACTCGTACTCGAACCGTACTCGAGTATCAAGTACACCGAAAAATTTTTTATAGACGTTTTGTTAAAGAGAGATTGACATAGAAAACAAATAGTAGATTCAAATAACAAGAATTTGTAACTGCAACTTACGAACAGTGTTTTCATTGAAAATTTTCTCCAACGAGATTAAAATACCGATGAACAATAGATCAAGATTTGATTCTGCCAGTCATATCGACTGGATTCTCTTTAGTCAGGTCAATCTCATTCTAACCTCCATTAATTCTGCCCTATTCTCCTGTTCCATTACATTTTACGGCGATAGGTAAATACTTACAAATAGTACCTACAGTCAGAGGTGTGGAATATTTTGAAATATTGTATTTAAAATAGTATTTGAAATACGTTCCGTATCTTGTATTTGGTATTTTTCTAGCCGTAAATATTGCAAGATATTTTGTATTTCGTATTTTGTTAGCACCGAAATTTCTACGGTATTTTGTATTTCGTATTTTCAAGATCAACAAACGTTCTGATATTTTGTATTTATTTATCTTGTAACGTTATCCCTGCCGTATTCCAAATACAAAATACAATTTCAAAATACATAGCCCTTGCAACTGCCAAAATTGCCAAAATGTTCAAACAATTATTTTTAAGATGAAAGCACTAATTTGAAACATTTTGAAACCAATTCTTTGACGGTTTTGGTTTATTTGCAATTTGCAATATTGGATAAATACATTAATTTTATGTATGTGGGGGCCATAAAAAAAATTATTGAAGCCAACATAAAATCAGTGAAAAGTTACCCAGGAGTTATAAGGTTATTCGTTTTAAGGACAAATATTCTGCATCTAGGGTCATGTTATTTACTTTGATCTACACAGATTAACAGCTCTAAACTCTAATCACGTTCCTGTTACCTTACGTTTCCTAAATAATTTTAGGATATCTAAGTATTCCTTGAAATTGTTCAAGATACTGTGCTTGAGAGAATATAGTTATCTACATCTCAGACGTATATTTTGAGATAAATTTGAGAATATTTTCTATATGTATTTTATATTTCAAATACGGTATTTTCATTTAGTATTTTCGTTTTTGTTGGAGGCAAAGTAATTTATTTTGTATCTTGCAAAAATTCCTACGGATAGTTGTATTTTATATTGTATCTTAACTAAGTTGTTCCTAATATCTGTATTTTATATTTGTATTTTAATGTTTTTGGAAATGTATTCGTATTTTGTATTTTAATAATAAATTTCACGTATTTTCCACACCTCTGCCTACAGTGATACTCAATTCGGAGATGTAACAATAACTTACGCTGTAGGTGTAACGTTTCATGCTATTCGTAGTAATTTTGAATTTAACCGCTTTTCCTTTCTGCTTCGGAATAACAACAACTTTTTTATAATCAGAAAATATGGATGTGAACTTTGTGCTGGAGAAAATTACTCGAGTATCAAATGTAAATCCAAGTACGGGTTCAAGTACTTTGAAATTATAACCCGAACTCGTACTCGTGCTCTGGTTCAAGTATACTTTGAACGTACTCGTACTCGCTCTGATACTCATTAGAAATATACTCAAGTTCGAGTACGAAAACGGATACTCGACCGACGAGTACAAGTACCAATATAAGTTGATACCGTACTCGACCCGTACTCGTACTCGAACTCGAAACTCGAGTATCTACTCGTACTCGTGAGGAGCTATAATTCACATATTTGAATTTGATTTGCGAACCTAACTGGTCCCAATTTGTTCACCAGTTTGGTAAAAATAGTAAGCCGACTCTGGTCAAAAGAAGTGTGAAACGCCGAGTTATTTGGCTACATATTTATTTGAAGTATTCTTAGAACGCTGCACAATCTCTTTTATTTCATCTTCATTTCTCTCTTCAGTTCCACCAGTTTCCGCCATACCATGTTTTCCTTCAGTTTCTACATTCAATAGGCCTATTGACACAGTCCCGTACTCAAAATTATTCAATATAACGATTTCGCATGGTGCATTGGAATGCCGTTAGCACTCCTATAACCAACAGTGTCAAGTTATTGTAGTTTGAAATTTCATCAAACAATAATTAAATTGTTTTTGGTAAATAATATTGACTTTTAAATCTTTTTCAACAATGTGGAGATTTCTTCGGGCTAGTTGAATCAAATACTCTTATAAAATTTGAATGAAATTGTTTACAAAATGATGGACAGAAATTTTTCCCATTCAGATATTAAGCGTTTGAGAGTGAAAGTATTTGATTTCCATGGCATTCCCAATAATCGAATTGAGTTTGGCTATTGGGTGGGGTGGAAAGATGAGGATTGACCAAAATGCCAAACAGTAGGTCCAACCACCATTAGTTGAGACTAATTGTTCTCAGATAGAAGACCAAATATCCTCAGTTCAAAGACAGGTACCTTGAATATACATATCATGTTGGATATTTTATATTTTGGGTAATCATTATTGATGCGTTAGGAAATCGTGTGATCCATTTTACGCCAAAACCATCGCGACACAATTGTCCCGATTTACCTAATATTTATTGGGTTTAGTTATTTACAAGGATATACAACGAAATCTTTAACATAACAATCCCAAATAAGGAGGAATGATAAAAATATTCCATTCAGTTTTACAACTTTTCTCGGATTTTTAAACAATTTGTTCCAACTAGTTCAAAAATTTGGTGGTCAATGAATAGAGGCAAAAGCAGGATATTTTATAAACTGCTCTTTATCAAGCCTAAATCAGGTTATTCAAACGTAAATTTTAATTTTTGAAAATTTTGTTTGATCTAGGAGAAAATTTTACTGGCTACACATGGTGCAGCCCGAAAGTTGACCAATAAATACCGGAAAAGAGTTTCAAAATGGTCAATACCCGGGTGGGTATACTGCAACCCGAATATTTCTAAAAATATTGATATAACCTCCTATAATGCTACAGAACTAATTTCAGTGTGGTTATTATGAATTGAATTGAATTGAATTGAAATTTATTCAGGAATCTTTTCGGGCAGCGCCCATATCATCCATATCATATTGTTATACAGTTACTTACATATCATCAAACAAATAAATTCTTGTTGTACAATCAAAGCTGGGCAAAAAAATTGCGTATCCTAAATCCTACATACATTTTGTAGTTTACAAAGAGCATACATTTTACATACATAAATTTCTCCAGAAATTTAATCATACATATTTATATGCAGCATATAAATAAATGTATGCATAAATATATGTACAAGTGCCTATAAAAAAGTATGCCTTCTGTACCTTTATAAAAACTAATGAAGCATGGCTTCGGCGTGCATATAGTTACTTAGTTAAGTTTAAAATTATTAATTTTTAGTTTCGTAGGTTTCAGTCAGAACGTGTAGAAATCGTTTGCACTGCAGCAGGAAATAACAAATGCGAATACACCAATAGACACAGACCGTGCCAAGAAAATACAGATGGAGCTCGCTGAACACACGCGGTACATACCTAAACATACATACATACCTAAATCACCCGGTCTTTTATACATACATACTCGAATATTCAGCATTCATAGCATACATATATCATATATTTTTTGCAGTAGAAACATGCAGCCTACATATATTGCATACAAATATTCGGAAAATGTGCTAACATACATAAAAAATGCGTATATTTATGCATAAATGTAGGATATGTGCCCAGCTTTGTGTACAATTGTAAATGAATTTGAATATATCACATAAAAAATCGCTCGAAGGGTCTCTGAAAAGACGTTGTAATGAGGTGATGTTATTAAATTTAGAAATATTATATTTAAGTTCAAGGAGTCTTCTGGGGGTTTCAAAAATGCGGCATCTAACTAACAAATGGAGTAAGTCATTTGGTTCTTGAAGGTTACATTCGTTACATATATCTGGTGAGGTAAGTTTGTATTTAGCACTTATCGTATAGTGTGGTTATTATGTAAACATTGAATTAACAATTTAGCCTGCGGAAACCATTTCCCCTTCATTTCGGTACGTAATATATATTATATGAACTTTAATAACTTTTATTACCATTAAAAACAACCCTTCATGTAAGCTTCATTAAAAAGCAAAATGAGCTGGCAAAGTCTAGCCAGATGGCAGACTTATGTTAAAGTTAATATACATATAATTACATTAACTTTACCGTAAAAAAGACGTACAGATAATTGTATCATGAAGAGAATGATATTTAATCCAAGATAATATATTGTAGGTCAACACTACACGTTTGATCCTACCGTTATCAGCCAGAGAAGGTTCCACAAAAAATAAAAACGATTTCAATCTTGCAGGATTTAGACTTCAATGTGTGCAATTATAATAACCTGGACACACGTCAATTTTTGGACAGACTCATAATCAGCAAATGTGAGTGAATAAACTTAAAACTCAATTTTTTCTTGGTATTTTAATTTAAAGTAATGTACACCAAGGGGTTGCCATAAACAAGCGTAAGATTCCTCATGTCTTTCCTCACGCTTACTTCAATTTATGGGGTGTATGTAAAAATAATTAATAACATTTCCAGTCAGGGATGAAGATCACCGTTTAAGAGACTGTCTCGTCGTGACTATAGTGACCCATGGGGAAAAATTACATTTACGTTTAGGATGAAACAATGATCTCAGTGCATCTCATCTCGAAGAAATTTAAGCTGAGAAATATCCCAAGTTGGCAGGGTACCCAAAATAATTTATTATTCAAATAAGTGTACTAGTGTACCCTTTATATGTATGTATTATTAACTTATAATTATTAAAGCCTTATTCAAAAATTAAATAAGAGAACGTAACACCCCTGTTACTTGAAGCCCTCTAGTTTTCTAAAAAGGGAAAATTTAAAACAAAACAAATAAGACTTACAATTAGCTGCTTGGGAGGGGGCGGAAGAGCTGTTGGCGGGTCCTGTTCCTAACCTCAGCAATGCATTAGCAGGCTGAACTACAGTAGTCCTATATTAAAAGTATTTTGTCTATAGGGATAAATCATGTGAACTTATTTCCATTAAATACTCTTATCTCTACCGTAACATCTTGCCTCACAAACCTCGACGACTTGTTGCCAAAAGCGAAATCAGATGGTAAAAATATTGAAGCTTGGTTAAATGAAGATGAAGGCAAGCAACAAGAAGTAGGCGTAGCAACTATTGAATTGAACTATTGAGGTGGAGAAGAATGGGGAACAGAAGGTGGACGAGGAATTGAAGGTTTCGACTGAGACGAAGATTGATAAGTTCCTAGCCAGGCAAACCATTCCAAAACAACTTCCCTACTTCAGCGGAGAGGTCTCAGAGTGGATGATGTTCTCGACACAATTCCATAGGTCAACGAAGCTGTTGGGTCTTTCCAATGACGAGAACTTGATGAGGCTACAGCGGTGCCTGAAAGGTGTGAAGGATTTTGGAGATATCTCTATGCCTTTACAATAATCCAGGTAATGTATGAGAAATAATAATATAAATTGATAAACAAGCAATAAAGTATGTAATAGACTTCGAATATTTATTCGACAGAGGTTTTGTGTGACAGAATAACAATTGACCCCGAACCTTTGTGGTTCTTCTATTTATATACTCGCAGAGTCCCTTTCCTCTGACTCACAATCAGTGATTAGCCTAAAGTAGCACTGGACTCTTATTAACATTCCCTGAAATTAGTTCACAACTCAGTTTACATAGTATATGTATTTAATATTTATGTTCCCCTTGTACATGTATAATCCTTTACAACACTCCCCGCTTTATACTGGGCTACACACATGAATTTCATAATTTTAATTCTACAATTCGTTATTGTATTAAATGACACTATGAACCAGAATTAATACATATCAGTTCCATTTGTATATATAACTATGATCATTCAGTGTACATCAATTTTAATCAGACTTCCTCATCGGCAGTTCCAACTGTAGTAGCAGTACTAGATTGAGCAAAAACATTTTCAACAACATCATGAAAATTGAACAAGCCATCTACGTTTGTTGCACTGGAAAGACTGAGGTTGATTGGGGGTGCATGACGGAAGAACTTTGAGAGCTTGGGGCTCCCTCTGTCGGCAACCAACTATCTTTGTATAGAGAAAGTGTGAGAGTAGAATGACTTTTGTCTACATATGATTTAGGAGTGAATGTTTGAGAAGCCTGTATTCTTGATTTTAAACAGTTACTTTGACTTAACTGACGTTCTTTGTGAGATTTCTGTTTATGATCATTGGGGTTTGTTGCGATGGTTGGGATTGGGATTCAAGGAGTGCTGGTTTTGCCTTTGCTCATGATTGTTTTTCCTGCGATCATGGAACTGCATCCTTGCTACATGTGGACCTGGATTCTCCCCTTCGATTCTGAGTTATCTCCTGGCTCATCTTCTAGAGTAACATAAGGACTTAATTCATTAACATGTACTTTGTGAACTAGATGACGGAAACACCATGCTTTATATCATAGCAGTTCAGAGATATTTTTTCTATAATAACATGAGGACCTTCTCTCTTCTTCATGAGACGAGAGGAAATTCCCTTTAAAGTATCCGACAAAAAATGAAACTTCATCCATTCTGTATCCCCAATATGCAAATTTCTGGGAATAGACTTATTATTATATTTTAAGGACTTAGCGTTGCTGTGCATCAAATTCACACCAGCTACATGATGTAACAAATTGATTCGTTTTCCCATTGTAATAATTTACTTATGTACCGGAAATTCAATTTGTAATTTGTTATCGAACGGTGTTCTAAATTCTCGGCCTGTTGTCAAATAGGCAGGGGAAAATCCTGTTGCATCACTTACACATGTTCGTAATACAAAAGGTAACTCGTTGAAATTGATATCCCAATCCTTGCATGTTTGGATATATATATAACAATCATATTTTTAATTCTCTGAATATGTCTCTCCGTATAGTTTGATTGAGCGTGATAGGCTGAGATATGGAATATCTGAATATCTAGTGACTTGGAAAAATTATGAAAATGGTCAGAGGTATACTGAACTCTATTGTCAAATAAGCAGAATTTTGGCACGCCCCACTTGCATATGAGAGACCAGAACTTCGTTACTACATTAGATGATGTTGCTTTCTTTAGGGGGTAAAGTTCTATGAACTTTGTAAACAAACATAAATACTAGTAAGTATTGGCTTAAAGTTTTCCCCTTGGGGTAAGGACCCATTATATCAGAGCATACAACATCCCATTTGTCTTTATGCTTGTTGCCGGGGCAGGTGGTAATCTAGGTCGCTTTGACTCTTGACAAGAGAGACAAGAATTGACAAACTTAGCAACGTCCTTTCTCATGTTGCGCCAGTCGACTCTTTGCTCTGGCCTTGAGTATGTCTTCCGAAATGTCTGAAACGATGTCCTGATGTGAATCAAATTATTTCATTATTCGGGTTTTCAAAATATTGGGGACTGCAATTCGCCACCAACAACTTTCCTTATTCCAAGGTTTTGATTTTAGTCCGACATATTTCATGAGGCAATCATCAGTGAGACTAAAACTATAGGAACTTGATTTAAGGTATTCTTTGTCGAATACGTCATTCCCGGTTTCCTCTCCTGTGAGGTACAAGTAAATACACTTGAGTGTTTCATCGAGTCTTTGATCGCTTATGAACTCCTCCCTGGAAAAATTATCAGCCTTCAATAAAATAAACGGAGTGAATTCTTGAAAGAGCGTCAGCTGTTTTCATCGTAATTGATTTTTCTGGTCAATAGACTATGTCAAAATCATATGACTGTAGTTGCATGAACCAACGAGCTAATCGTCCGCTTGGTTCGTTCAAGCTTAACATCCAAGTTTTGGCAGCATGATCGGTCTCTAATGTGAAATGGGAGTACTCGATATAGCTTCTGAACTTGTCGCATGCCTAAATTACGGCTTGCGTTCTGCTTAAGTTCTTTTTTACTAGTAGAATATTTTTGCTCTGCAGGTTTTAACCCTCTGCTTGCAAACTAAATGGTGTATTTAAGTCCATCATGATCTTGCAGCAGGACCGACCCTAACCCTAAATTCTTCAATAAGCTAAACGCTATCCCCGTATCAGTTGACCAATTTAAACTATTTTTACATAATTTTCTCATAGGAGTAGATATTTTATTAAAATTTGGCATACATCTGGAATAAAACTGGCCGATTCCTAAAAATCTCTGAATTGCTTCTGCATTTGTTGGTGTATGAAAATTGTCAATTGCAAAGACTTTATTGGGATTGGGGGAATACATATCTGGTTCTATAACAAATCCACGGTAGGCAACTTACTTTGTGACGACTGAGTCTGACCTTTGCAGGCTTGATTGTAAAGCCAGCTGTTCAAATTACCCCAAGAATTAGCGTTAAGTCCTGAACGTGTTCTTCGAACGTGTTACCAAACACTATTATATTGTCAAAATAAACTTCCACACAACTGGAGAAGTATGGTTGTATAACTGGGACGATGGCTCTAATGAAAGTGGCAGGTGCGTTTTTTAAACCTTGAGCCATATCAATAAATTGAAAAGTCCTCGGTGGGTGAGGAATGCAGTTTTTGGAATGTCTTCTTCCCTTATGGAAATTTGGAGTCAAGTCAAAAGCTGTAATGTAAGTGGCTTTTGACACAGAATTAAGAGCACTATCAACCATCGGCATTGGAGTCTGATCAGTTACGGTACAATAATGAAGTGGCTTGAAGTTAACTATACAAATATATATGTTTTTTGCTCCTTTTTAGGGAGTAAGAATGCATTGCTAGACCATGGGCTCATTGACGGTTCGATAACGCCGAGATCCAATAACTCATCTAAGGTTTGATCAAACAGTTTGCGTTTGCCTGGAGACATAGGTCGGCAGCGAGCGATTATTGGTTTTGTATTTCCTGTGTTATATTCGTGCTGAAATAGAATACGTTTACCAGGCTTATTTGTGAACTTTAGAAAAAATTCAGATAAAGCTTGGGCAAGTTTTGTTTGTTTCTCTTCAGTCAAATGAACTGGAATCTTTAATTCAGCAGGTGGTATTTTGTCTGAATTGATAACAGGGAAATCTATCTACTTTTCAGGTATTTCCTCTAATTTTACTTTAGGTTCAACATTACAGGTTGCAAGAACCTCTGTGTGACGTACATACTTTATAGGTACATCTTCATTATCCTCTATAATTTCTTCAATATGGACTGTAGAGCTCACAGGTGTCTCATTTAACATAATGAGGTCATGTTTAGAGCGTGTTTGGAAGCTACGATTTTATTATTGACAAATGGTATAATTTGTTGCGAATCTAAATTATACATCCATCCACCCATCCATGTCATTACCGTTATTTTTTGAGAATTAATAAAATCCCTTCAAAGAAGTACTTGCTTGTGTATCTGTGGCGTTAAATAAAATCAATGTGTAATTACATATTTATTGTATGTAATATGAAGTTTAATTGCTTCACGAATGGTTACAGTGCCTACTGAAGACAGAAATTTAATTTCGTAGCGTTACCAGTCGTAAGCTTCACCGCTTAGCGCCAGGGGTACTTGTTCCATAAGCTGTTCATTTGAATAGCCTATGATTGACTTGTACTTTTCAAGTTCAGTGATGAACTCAAATGGAGTCTTTTGAGTATTATGGAGTACTCACATCAGCTGATTTCAAGTGAAATCTACTGGGACCTTGGTGTTGTAAATAAAATGTGTGTATAATGTTTACAGAAAGTGCACATAGGCAAGAAATGTCCCGATAAAAGAGTTTCTGGTATTGATAACTGCAACAAGTATCACAATAAAGGGTACATAAGAAGACGATAAATGAGAATGTTTCTTTTCCTGTGAATAATTATGTAGGACATTCCTGGAACGGAATGAGAGAGACGCTGCTTAAAGTTGTACCGGCTACATTATCTTTACCAGATGGAAAAGTCAGTACATATACTTCTTGACGAGGGATCCACAGCGACGATGATGGAAGCAGCAGTGGCGGAGAAACTGTCACAAACTCGAAACTGTCGAAACTGTGTGGAGGAAATTCCATTTTGTATACACTGGACAAATAATGTATCAAGAGAGCAAGTCAAGGAGGGTTTCTTTAAAGCTTACTGGCGAAATCTCAGGAGCAAAGTCGTACAATTTGGAGAATGTAAGGTTGGTTGAGGATCTATCCTTACCCAAACATACCGTGGACGTGGAAGCTCTGACGACGTGGTATAAGTACCTCCACGACGTTCCGAATGAATCAATGAGAGATATTAGTTCGTGAGGACAACATAATATAGTCCTGTAGCAAGTTTAACTCCATTGGGCTGGGTCATCCATGGGAAAATTCCCATGAAGAAACGCATGGATGGCATTATGATGTTTCATACTTGTGCAGGAGATCAGGAGTTAAACGAACAAGTCAAAGAATCTTTTTCCACGGAAACATTCGTGGTTAACGTTTCAGCGAAGAGCTTGCAATCCAAGGATGATGAAGCAGCCCGGAAGATAAGAGTCTGCTTCCACAACATCCTTGATGTCGTCAACCTCGATGTCACTTTCCACTGAACTTGACTCACCTCCACTAATTTGATTGGAAAACAGTACCTCCAACAGTCTGACCCAAACCTCCAACTCCTTAATCTAAACCCCAGCAGCTACGTTCCCCCCACCCACACATCACTCAAATTCCTCACAAGATACTTTAAATTATTACTCTAGTTGCCTCAAATCAATTAAAAATTATAAAACTAAAAAAACCAACTGTTCCAATTGGGAACGGGTTCTATATTATATGAAATCAGGAAAACCAAATAAACCGTGGATTCACCAAATACAAAATTCTCAAGTGGTCTTGAATTATTATTGGAGTGAAATAATTACAAACCGATACACAAACGGCAAGAAGGGCGAATAATCACTCAGATTTTCTTGTCCCATAATAATCCTAGGCACAATTTTCTTAACCAATAATTTTAGGTCGCTAGGACGCTACGAGAACATTACACATACCGATTACCAATCAATACAAATAAGCATTGTCACATGAAGAACTTGATGACTCAAAAATATCAACAGAATTATTAACTTATTATTAGGACAGAATAGCCACCTAATGTGCCTATTGATCTTGTATCATGATACCATGTATCAATTAACAACGATTTCCTATAATTTTGCTGCAAATTTTGTTGTACAAGCGTATAATATTTTGCCAAAGTTTTTAATATTATTTATTAATGTGATATGTATTAAAATATTTTTATACGTAATTAAAGAAAATACTTCAAAAAAAAATATTTTAAAGGCTTATTATTTTATGATTCAACATTTAGTCAAAACATTTGGTACATGTAGTTCTCAGTCCAGAATTATTCTGTTGTATATACATTTATTGTACAGGCATATATGTATTATGGTATATAGAATTAGTATTATTTATTGAAGTGATAATAAATATGTTTAAATGTTTTGCAATATTCTGCATGAAACATCATCATCAAGAGTTTATACTCTGGTTTAAAGGCTTTCAGGTATTTTATTAAATATATACAGTCGACACATTTGGAAGGCGGGTTTCAATCAATATTTGACATAGTTAAGCAAAACAGTGGTCGTATACTAGGGTTTATTTGAATTCTTTCCTCTCGTGGTAACATCATAATAATTCTTCAGTTTCTATGTAGATACGTATTCTAGCGTAACATTTGGTTGTGTCGGAACTTTGTTTATGTTCAAGTTTAATTGTAAAATATATCCTGGCATTTTCAATCACAAACAATAAAGTTCTATGTTGAAATATAATGGATTGTAATTTCAATCCGACAATGCGTCTATGGCAGGAGCGATTTCCTTTGTTCTTCCGGATCCGCTGCCTTCCACGGACTCAGTTGAATTTTGTTCAGGATATAAAACAATTAAATTATCTTGTAAATAATACCTGCAAACGTTTATTATTATCGTTATTATTTCAAATATTTAGTATACGGTACTAATGGTTGTACTCACAATGGATAGATCTCCCGCGATTACCTTCTTTTTAGACTTGCGATTCTTTTTTTTTCGACTTTTCTTACTCCGTTTCTTGCGTTTCTTTGGTGGAGATACTTCTACGTCACCGTTTCCGGCAGCCGTAGGACCGAGGGCCTAGTTTGTTTTGTGCTTTTCCAAGAAGTCCATATTGGCGGGTGTTGGGATGAGTCCCGAAAAAAATCCTGGGTCGCTCTGCGCTGACTGGCTTGGTGCAGGTGATCCGGAAATCCATTGCTATTCAAATAACATAGGTTTTTCAGGGTAATAACAATGTTATTTGCGCTAACGATTATTCCCAAATTCTTTGGAAACATTTTACCGTTTTCTAAATAACCTAAACCTGAAAGATATTTCCAAGCCCATCATAGAGATGCACAAGTGGGTTTAGCGACAGGGAAAACCTTGAATTACCCGATAACCGAGAATGAAATAAAAACGGTTACCAATGGATTGACCCATGCCACCAGTGAATCTGTGGTAATTGGAAAAATTACTCGAGTAATGGTTCTGGGATTCGTGTACAGCTACGCTTTCAATGGGAAATTGTTAAAATCTCCATTCAACTTCCAGGACCAACTAAAATATTAGCAATAATGCTATACGCATATAATACAAAAATGGCATGTCGAAATTACTAGTAATAGACTGCATGTTCTCAAAACGCTACATACGCCTTTGCCCAAAAATAGTCGAAAGTTTCAACGATTATTTATTTCGTCAAAGAGTCCCCTAAGAGAAATCTCCTTTCGGAGACGCGCGAGCTACTACAAAACAAAAGTCGTTAAAACACACTATTCGCGTTTTAGTCAACGTTAAACGAGAGCTTTGAAAGTGTGAAAACTAAAATATTGAAATTAATGAAACGCACTAAGCAATATCGGTAAGATATCAATAATACGATTTTTTAAAGCTTTGCATTCATTCTCGCCCGGAAGTATTCAAAAACTTCGTAGCTCCTTGG
Source organism: Allacma fusca (assembly GCA_947179485.1). Lineage (NCBI taxonomy): Eukaryota > Metazoa > Arthropoda > Collembola > Symphypleona > Sminthuridae > Allacma > Allacma fusca. The sequence continues at coordinate 9,358,511 of OX359248.1, forward strand.
GGAGACATGCGAGGTACTTCAAAACAAAAACGTCGAACGCCATAACACGCGAGCGGCTACCCTGTCAAGATCGAGTGCTCGTTTTAAATATGTACCAATTATTTGAATAACTATGACTCCGATTCATACTAAAAATCAATAGCGTATTAAATACCAATATAGTCTGGACTTTCGATGCAACTGTATGAAATATGGTCTGTGAATTTGCTGAATATTATAGTAAATCCTGAAATAGTTGAATAGATATTGATTCAAATTGAGTTGATCAATGTAACGTGCTATCAAATAATTCTACTTCTTATCAAATAACAAAGTATAATGGCTAAAGTTTCTCCAAAAAGAGTTTCAGACACTGTAAATCATTTTAGCATCAAGAACATGAAAAAATTGTTCTTCAAATTTCAGATTAAAATAAATACCGTAAGTAACAAATAAACTCCGTCACTGAATGCACGGTAGTTTGTCAGAGGATTCCATTTTTATTTCTAGGTGACTTCTTGAACCATCTTCTGAATCATTTAAAACAATGATTTTCTCCTTTGCCCTCGCTCATAACGAATACGCTGATTAAACTAATGAATGATGTTATATAATATACATTGTGTATGAACTAGATTTCGAGAGCTTTGAGTTGCCAGGCGCAGTATCTTTTGTTCATTAAAACAGTGATTAGATTAGCGCAATTCACTACAAAGCTTTTCCCAAAATGCATGTTTAATTCGTTCAGAAATTGTCAATTTATCAACTTCAACTTTTGTATTTCAGTCACTAAAAGTCGAATTGACGATGGATTACATGAAAAGCTAAAATTGAAATATGAATTATTGACGTTTCACTTGAATGTTCAACTAATATTTAGTTTCAAATTAAAGTTGACTTCAATTTACAATTATTATTTTTTATAAATTAAAGTTGACTTCAATTTACAATTATTATTTTTATAAATTAAAGTTGACTTCAATTTACAATTATTATTTTTTATAAATTAAAGTTGACTTCAATTTACAATTATTATTTTTTATAAATTAAAGTTGACTTCAATTTACAATTATTATTTTTTATAAATTAAAGTTGACTTAAAGTTGCAACTACTACTTAAAGTTATGAGGAGCAATATTGATGACTCATTAATATCAACGTTTCTAATATAGTCGTCTATCATTAATTACCTTTTGTCCTGTGCTCCGATTTCTGAATGCCGCAACCAAACTTGTCTATAGAAGGGAGAACTCAACGATTTCAAAATTCCTTGCTGAAAATAAAAATATTATTTGGTTTAAAAATCCCTGACGACACAAATAATTACATTAGAAGATGCCAAATCTCCGTCAAATAAGACCGACCAATCAAAAAATAATCCAGAAACCAACGATCCAGATAAGATTATCAAAAATATGACTAGGCGTCCGAGGTGGAATGAGGAACCCTTGAGTTTTCCCTCGCTCGCTAAAGGAAATCCAAGGGTTCCCCATGCAGCACAAAAGGTGGCTCGAGTCACCCACGCACAGTTTTGTTCCTTCATCGTAACAAAAATACCGACTGGAAAGCTCGAAACGTTTCTCTGATAACACCTGCACCATTATGCTAATTATAAGCGAACGCTTGGGCCATCTAATCGATAATTTACCAAACGTTCGCTCACTATTACATACTAATCGTGTGAGCCGACAGCACACTATATCTCCTACAATGTCTCCGGTGCGAGATTTGGTCTCACCCGCTATTTACAGCATCTCTTTTTTTGTGAGATCCAGCCAACCGGAGGAGACGGGGTAGGATGGCGGGTTTTCACAGCGCTGGCTGGCTTAAAAAACATGGCCTGTCTTACGAGGCTTGTCATCTGACCAGTTGGTGGAGACAGGGAACTATGGCGGATTCTCCAACTGGCCAGCACCAAAACTTGGATGGAATTTATCAACCTCTAATTTCGAACTGCGTTTTTATGCACAAACGATTTTCTCCTCTTGTATGATTTTATCATCCAAGATTTTTAAAGCTTTGGTTTAGTTTATTCTTTTACGCAAAGTACGCTCAATCTCAAGTGATGAAAGCAACTGATATTCTTGAGAATAAATTACCGTTACACATTAGCTTGGAAAATTGTTGCCAGGTGTAGACCTTATTCGTACAAATGTTTGCATGCATTTACAATACGAATTTGTTTTCATGGGGCTGAAAATATAACGCGAATATGCCAAAACAAATAAACATGTTTAGCTTACATCGACAATTATGCAAATCATGAATATATCAATTGGTCTAGCTTGCAAGCGGTATTTCATAATTATTTCTCCCTTGATAACCCTTAAGCATCCCTCATACCACATTTCATCAGTAAATTGGTTTGCGATTTGTTTTTATAAATTGGTATTAAATACAAACAAATGGTCCATTTGGTCAAAGCATCAATTGGTTCAATGCTTTCATGTTATATTATGTCTCATTCCTATCGCAAAATAGTTGCAGCATTTTAAACTCTGCTTATCCCTCCGTAATAATGTTAAAAATATCCGATTTCCGAAAATTCAAAATCACAATTAAAAATGTCAAAAACAAATATGCAGTTCCGTGTATTATCTCGGTTGGAAAGCCCTTATTTTTGTCATTACGTGTCTTTGGAAATTTTCCTTTTTCCATTTCAGGAAATTCGTAAACATAAGCAAACTATTTCAGCGCACCATGTCAATGGACATTATTGTATTTTTCACTTTTATTTCTGACAGACAAATTTATTTTTCAAATGCATGTTAGGATTTTATACCGGAGCGTTTACGAGAATCACCAGAAAATATATATTCTAGTTTGAAACCATACTTATGATGGTCTTCAGTATTTTTTTCAGGGCCTATAAAATTATTTCCTAGAAATCAGGTGAATTAATTTACTTTAATTCCCAGGAACTGAAGAGAGTGAGAAATAATTTTTCTTGAAACCACTTACACATTTTTACTCAGATTGTGAGGAGGTAAGAGGAGTAAACAGCTGGGATTACGATATATCTTCCCATCCATGTGGAATTCAATTTCGTGCTTGTTTTCGTCTCTATGTTTGGTCAATTTCATCCAATTACCCCAGTTTGAGGATGAACTCTGGTTTATACAGCTTGAATTCCCGCACGTCATGGGTGGGCTTTGGGACTATGACTTTCGCCCAATCCGTGTTTGTGTTCTGGAAATCCGACTCACTTTCGTCCGCATCTATATGAAAATCTGTGATTCACCTTCACTCTCAGAAGCCGAGAATGCTTGTCGCCTTGATTTGAGCATTGAAATAGGATACACGTTTGTAAACAATATTGGTTTCTTGATTCCGTCCTCGAAGACTAAACATACCTAACTTTGCAGCGTTTCTTTATAATTGTCTAGAACATTTTCTAGTCTGCATGAAAATAAAATTTCACCCCTCCATCACTCCTTGCATTTAATTCTCTACACCGTTCGTCTTTGAATCTGACGATGGCATAGCTTCCAAATAAATAAAATTTGTATTACTTCAACAACTATAAGCTCTTTTCCCCTGTGGCTCGTAGGAGTCATTACAAGGCTTCGTTCCCACGATCATCAAGCTCCAGTCCACAAGAAGAAGTACCTACTTTATTGACATTTGTGATAATAACTACAAAAATTCCTTTTTTAAGTATATCCCCCACACTCCCCACATTCATTTTCAATTAGTACCTCACCTTAGAAATAACGGCAATAAATCCAAAAATTGATTCAGCATGGGACAAAGATTTTGATCACAGTCAATGATACATACCAAATTACTACCAGCAAGTACTAGTACAAGTACAGCTTCAAAAAATAATTACTGTAAATGTTTGTTATACAAAGTAAGTAGAAACATTTGCGTATTGATTCTTTCCAAATTTACTAGTTTTTGTTACGGGGTGCTAGTACACACATCGCCGTTCTTTGAATATCAATACTTCGTCATCAACGGAAAGGTCACACAGTTACACATATGTGCAGGTCAGCATGGATGGGCACCCCTTCGAAGGGGATGCTGTAATACTCCCTCAATTGAGGCACTTTTAAGGCACATTCAAAACTTACGGCTTTACATATTGTTGCACCCCTTGCTTCTGGCATGGAAACAAGTTCCGCGGCTCGCGCTGATTTCGTTACCATACACCAAAACCTTCCCAACCAAATTCCATCTTCTCCCTCCCAACACGGCACTTGTCGGCTCATGTACGCAAGGAGCGCCATGTAATCAAATGGCGCCCCGCTAGGTACATACGTAGAGGAAGGATATCTTCAAGTTATAGTGCGTCTGGAGGCAAAAAGGTGGCAACTACTCACTTTCAGAAATCCTTGCTGAGCTTAGATATAGTAATTAATGTTAATGTAAATTTCCGACATCCAGAGTTACCTTGCTCTTTATGTCTTAGCCTATAGAAATAAGTTGTTGTCACAGAAATACTCATTGTACTTATTTATGCTACTTGTTCGCTAACTTATTATTGATCATTCTATTTATGTTGTATCTATTTTTATTCGTTACATTAAGATGCTATGAAATTTATTTCTAGTTTGAATGATTATTATTTTTGTTTTCACTCACCTGGCTTCGGTGTTGGTGTGCACATCGTGCTGATTTGTCTTGCTAACATTACCCTTTTCTTGGAGAATCTGTTATTATTACATAACTTAACCATTCTAATATTTGGTTTGATCTTTGGTTTGTTTCACCTAATAAATAACATATAAGTACATGAACTGAAATCACAACATATATTGGTTATATGTGTACTTAAAGTACTTAAAGTGTGAAAGTTTAGCATTCGTTTAAAACTTTCTTATCTATTGCTATTATTAATGAAATAATCTCTGTAATATCGTCTGAACCACCGTTAAATTTAATGCTGTTTACAAGTACATCTTCGTACATTTTAGCTGCAAATAAGTACTTGCATTTGTTGGAAAGTTGTTGAGGAAGCTCCTCCAGTTTTAACTGTAAATCCTAGTTCAAATAATGAATACATGAGAACTATACATTCTTAATGAGAGAAGATAACGTTTTTCGTTTCAAAACCTGATTCCAAATGGTCGTTTGTACATTGTCTCCTTTAATTAATGTCATGTGAATCAAAATCCATTGCAACAACTAGTGCATTCAACTACTTACATAACACCATCTTGAACTAGGCTGTTAAGCAATATTGCGAGAAATTACTTTATTGTTTCTAGTTAACATTCACATGAGTGTGTAAATGTACATGTAAGGAAACCACTGATTAAATCGTGTAGAAACATATGGACAAGATGACACACGAGATTATTACAATTGCCATAGTACTTCCCGTTGCCATTTCATGAACGAAATATTTCATAATCTGACATTGGCTTGAATTTTCGAGTTGAAAATAAACGGAGGATTAAAGTACTGAAATAAATAGAGATTTTTCTTTTGAGCCTGGAATTATTAGAGCATGCAGTACCAATTTATAGAAGTTGAACTACTACTAAATAGGATCGCAAACAAAAACGCACAAAGCTCCAATACCAAGGCAAGAAGTTGCACATAAAATGTGGTGCTCCCTATTAATGGTGCGCCGGTGAGCGAGGTCATGGTGCACGGGGTGGAGCAGTCTGGATAAAAGATTTAGGACCAATTCAAAAAAATCTCTGCATGCGTAAAGTCCAAACATTCTGTTTTGAGGGTTACGGCCAGGGTAAACATTATTTCTACATTACATCTTCAGCAGAAGCTATGACCGTTATGGGAAATAAACTACAAGCAAGGTACCTTGACAGCAAAGTGGTCAAAATGGACCTTTCACTACCAATTTTGAAGACACGTAATGGAAAAATATCATGGTATATAATTTAAATAAGACAAGTGATTGGCTTTGTCTCCAGTAAAAAAGCACGTACGTATTTATGCTCAGACCAGGAATACCTATTGATCATAACGCTTATCCTCGAAGGTTGTTCTTAACCAGTAGCATTTTATGACGGACCCGATGGCTTACTACTTTCGTAAAGTCGAATTCTTTAGTCACAAAAATTCATTCCGTAATCGGACTGTAATTGAATTATATCGTGCCAGCCCTCAATCTTCATATCATATAAATTCACTCTTCCTGCATCAAGGATTTTTGGAATATTTTAGAAATGGTGTCTTGGTATTGTTTTAACCAAGTCGCTTTGTTATAGTCACAACCGCCACTACTGACGGTACAAAAAAACCGAGCCTGCTGTCTGGTGGTGTAGCGAATCTGTAAGGTTGCAGAAGGGTCGTCTGTCGACTCTAGCTCACCCCAAAGTAATTTCAGGTCCTTTCAATCTTCCTCTATACACTTGAATACACAAATGAAGGAGTCATGAGACATGTCGTGCTCAGTTAAAAGATTGCATGTAGAGGTAGTGTGTGGCGTATACCGGCAAGGACTCTCAAGGTGAGTTGATATACGTACATGCACTGCAAATGCAGTTATATCGGACATCTGAGTATCGTGGCTATAAACCCTTGTCTCTATCCAACATTTGCATATCTCTTCTCTCTCCTCATGTAGTTTCTGTTTCTTTCTCTACCTATCCTCTAAAGACTGCCTGTGGCGGTGATATACATACTACGTGACTGTGTGGATACTACAGGTATGTGATCAAAACTATATGCCCTCATATGGCGGACGGCATGCGAAAGCGGGGACACTTCGTCTCTACCTTTGGTTTGAGCTACAAATTTTGTGGCAAGTAGACACATAGGCCGACAGTCGTACGGGTATGGAATGGATTCGTCCCACCTCACAGCATATAGCTAATGGGCCAGAATGGCTCGAAGTTGTATTAGGTTTAAGGCTTTTAAGTTTTGGTTAGGTTATTTAAGTTAAACGGGCTGCGTCCCAACCACTAATAACTAAATACATGCAATGTAAATAACTAGCAAAATTGTTATAGGCAAGACCTGAAAGACAATAAAGATACTTTACTACTGACGTTACAGTAGATTCCAGTCGAATCGGACGGGAGGTGACACGATGTCTGTTCCAGTCTGTGACAGTGAGGCCATATTCCATTTAAATTAAAACAATGTGAATAACGCCCTACAAATAATACGTTTTAGAGTTGTCACTTTAAATGGTATTTTTATTAGAATGGAAAAAGATTGAGTGTTTGTTTGCAAACCGAAAAATTTCCTTAATCAAATATTACCCCGTGTTATTTGCCCCACTCACGGGGTGCATAATTTTGTCCCGAGAATTTCGGAACAGTAAATTCATTCGATAAATTCAGGTTGATGCATGGTGGAGAGCTGGCGCGACTGGGTACGGGTAATACTCGGGTAAATGGGTATTGGTACATAAACGGGTACAGAGACTGCGTACTCGCAAGTCCGCGGTTACTATCTGGGTACTCTGGATTTTAGACAATAAAGTGGGTACGGGAATGGGTACTCACCCAGTGGCAATCGGGTATTACCCAATAGATACGGGTATCATTACGTAAAATATCTGTACATGTTCATGCTGTACCTAAGTATTTGTGGGTACTTTAAGGTTTCCTACGGGAATTGATTGCTATGGCTTAGACCTGCCAACCCTTAAGTTGAGCTTTAAATTTACGTTGCTCCTTTGTAAGGTTCCTCACGGATAGGATAAATGGCTTATCCTATCCGTATCCTATCCTATCCGCAAATTCTCGGATAAATTAAAACTTAATCAGATTGTAATTTCAAATACAATGTTTATGTTATCCGAATCCTATCCGAAAATTTCGGATCGGATATAATATGTATCCGGAGATTATTATCCGGACCTAGGAGATTATAAAGATGAGTAAAAGTAGCAATATATTGCGCTTTCTTGTGTTTGTTGAAATAGAAAAGCGTATTTTCGTCGTTTTGCTATCAATTACTGCATTCTACGGCGCCGAAATTTGTTAGGCCCGTAAGACACAGATGGCACATGAACTATCCACGGATAACCGCAGATATCCGACGGATTATCCGAAGCTCAAGATTCTATTATCGTATCCGTGTGGATAATTTTAACCTGGTATCCTATCCTATCCGCATTATTTTAACGGATAGAATGTGCCTATCCGATCCGGGCGGATAAATTCATTAATTATCCTATCCGAAATTTATCCGATCCGCAGATATGCGGATATATCCTATCCGTTGAGGAAACTTAAGATGTACACTGCAGCATTGTAATTTGCGGATGTGGTGTTCAAGGTGTAATGAAAGTTTACAACCAACAAAGTCCATTAGCTTACGGGACAAAATGCTTTAGTCGTATTATTTGTACCTAAAAAATCTGCAAGCAAACAGTATCTGTGAAGTCTTACGAATCACAAAGACTTGTTGTTGCTTGCCAGCAGTTTATAAATACAACTGGTAAAAGAGCATTGGTTTTATTATACGTAGTAAAGTAAGAGTCGTAAGTAGAAGTTGGTTCAAAATACCATAGAAGACTTTATGTTAACGTCAAAGAAGTCATTTGTTGGGTTGGCACGCTTACATTCCAATTGGTTTTGACAATAGTGTAGAAAGTACTTAATGCGCATCCAGTGCTCGCAGGGTGTTTTTACATCGCTCATGTTTGCAATGCGAACAATTAAATCAGGTGACCAATTGAGTGAACACTCGGAATCAAACCCTTTCATAAGGCCACAATACTCTTCACCGTGGACGGTTTTTATTCCATTCAACAACTGCTCCTTAAAACGAACAAATGTAATTGCTGCTTGCACAACAATATTTTTCTTGCAACCACTGTAGATGACTTCACGGATTTCACGTTTCAGCGACATTTTTGGTTTAAATATGCAGTTATAGAATCTTGTAAGCTTCTCAAAATATGATATTACGGAACCAGGCCAATCTTTAATCAAGTTTATTTCCAGTTTGCTTTTGTAAATAGTATTTTATTGAAGGTTAGAGTCGACTCCATTCATTTGAGGGTTGACGAAAATCTTAAAAACCATAACTTCCTTCGAAAGGGATTCCTAGGCTGCATTTGTAGGTATGTCCACAACCGGTTATTATTACTTATATGAGCTAACGTTTTGATTTATTGAAAGCTTTAAAAGTTTTTTTGCTACGTGGGGTTGCGATTCCGGTTCGCTTACTGTGTAATTTATTGCACATTATTTGTTCTTAGGGAGTATGCACATATTACGTTTCATTTTTTCACGATTTTTGGACCCTACCCTCCCTATCGTCATCCTAAAGTCATTTTTCCGTGACCCCCCTCCCCTGTAAACGTCATCAAAGCAAAAACGCAGACAAAAACTACTCGACCGATTTCGTTCAATTTTTTTTATCATTGTTTGTGTCGAAAACTCGTAAGAGTTAGTTATTGATTAAAATCGGTTGACGTGTTCGTGCGAAAAGCATAAATTTTGAAGGAAGAAAAGAGAAATAATAAAAAACACCAACAAATGATTACCTGTAGGGAAACTAAAGATCATGGCCATATTATTTTGGTTTCCCGTTCGCGGACAAACGCACAATAGCAATTGGTGTTTTTGCGAAGAGCCTAATACTATTTAAAAATAAACTTTTAACGACAGTAGTATGGTCAAATTCGCTCTGATTCCAGTTAGCCATATTTCCCATAATTTCCATTCGTAAGCCCGACGAATACTCCGCTACACATGCTGTCTGAAACTACATTTTATTACTTTGAGCAACATATTCGATGCTTCTCGAGATGTTTTCTAACGAGCTTCTATGAGCAGCTCTTTTGTGGGATTCATATGCAACAAAATACAAAACAGCAATTGCATATATGATAGGTTTGGCTTTCAAGGTTGTCTTGAATGTTCGGGCAGTAGTAGACAGGGGATAGTTTTCAGACATTAAGCATGACAAACCGACAAATTTATCAGGTGAATCAATGGTTGCAAATTAGAACTTCGGAAACATGCTGCTTAAAGAGCAATGTATGACTTACGTGTGTATATAAAATGTATCAGTGGTCTTTAAGCAATAAAAGTTTGCTACAAAAACACAGAGTCTAACAACTATCCCTGTTTATTCGTCATATTTTTCTGAGAATAGGCGAAACATCATCAGCAATGTTATCCCCACCCTCCCCTTGGTATACACAAAATCATCAGCTTCAAGGCCCCCTCCCTCCCCCAAAAGTGAAACGTAATATGTGCACACTCCCTTAGTGTACCTTGTAATTCTGTTCAAACCGTTAGTCACTGGGTCAGTTGTGCAGAGTTTTTGGAATATGTTGCTGAGTCGGCTGCTGAGTCAAGTGGCTGTAATTCGTCAAAGTTTGTTTAAGTAAATTATTTTTGACTAATGTAATATTTGGTAATTTGGTTTATGCCCACACTGGTATCTTGATCCAAGACAGTTATTGTAAGTATGATAAACGGTCTCAGATACAATATTGGCTAAATTATTCAATATCCTTTCCAACTTCCTGTAAACTACAAAATTGTTAATTCTAGCAAATTATGAAAATATTTGCGATTTGAAATTCATTGTTGGCTCAAATCACAGAATTCCTTACAGCTTTTGTTGGTACCTTTAATTTGAAAAACAAAACGTGGTTAATTTTATGCTAGCTTATTTATTTTACCTGATAATTTTTGCAATCGTTACACAAATAAAACACTTCAAAATTACTAACATTTAAACATCGGTTCAGCAATTTTAATAATTTAAAACTGGATTACGTGATAACATGATAGAAACAAACTTTTTCCACGAAAGGCTTATATCTGGCGACCACTAACAGTTGATACTTAAAACCAGAAACCTTGTTAGCTGCAGACACCGGTGTTTCGTCCTATTTGGGACTCGTCAGTACAGCGCAAACAGAAAAAACTGACTAGCGACTGACTTCGCGAACCGTCAGTGGCAGAATGAAGATTGACGTAGAAAATAAAAATATTATTTTCTCAACTTCAATTGCTGCTCGAAATAATTCAATGTTTGTTTTTTGGAAAAGAGATGGTTACATCTCAATATCCATGGTGCTCAACGGAGCAGCTATTTACAAAACTTGAATTCCGACCAGTGCGGATTGATTATAAAGAGGCAGAGTTTTTCATATCACGAATTTGATAATTTTAATAATTTAAAACTGGATTACGTGATAACATGATATAAACAAACTATCTGTTCAGCAATTTTCTTGGGATTTCGCCCAAACACTTAAGCACACAAATGAAGGATTTTCACGTTTCAATGGTCACGTGCAATGGATTGGTTGGAGTACGCTTGTAGTCGTGGAAGAGATTCTGCAAAATGCTCTGATAAAATATCCATCCTGAAAAAACCACGCCGAGTATTTCGTCTGGAGCCAAATCCATGTCCTGGATGGAATCTCATCTCCTGCTGGGCATTGAGATCCAATAATATTTTTGACGCACTGATAACAATTATAATCACTATTAACAATTATAATTATTAATAATAGAACTGTAAAATCATATGCTTTAAGTAGATTTAACATTAATTTATGAATAGTTATGCACAAATATAATATGATGAATTGATAACAAAAAAACTTACTAAGTCACAAAATCGCAAACGTTGAAGATGGAAGTACTTTCACACTACAAAATGTATATATTTTATAGTACATATATTACACGATAAAAACTCGAATCATATGTGTTTCGTCTCTAAATAATTTATATAGCGAGAACATTCTACCTTTATTTTAAGCCGCATACAGTTCTAACGAATTTAAAAATGTGGTCGAAAACGCGAATCGATTTTTCGACGTCCAGTTGCAGAATTGCGGGAGAGTATAATACGCTCTTTTTAGCGTAGAAATAAGTATTTGATACGCACAGGTTAACATAATAATTATTGTAATGCATATTAATAAAAAAGGAGGAAAATAGGAATCCCGAATCAAAATAGGATGTATGAATGAACTTAGGAATGTGTAAAAGTGAGTAGCCTGCGTATAAGCCATTATCGATCGCTGGACCGTTGGCTTCAATAAAAATGTCCAGAGTGGGAAAAGTTCTCTCTGTGTGTAGAAATTAACCTTTTTCTCCCCTTAGCCCGAGCAGATGGGAAGATGTGGGAAATCTCTCCATGCGTAAGATGTATAAGTATATAATTTATTAGTGCGTAATAAGCTTGAGACTATTGTCTTGTAGAGTGTAAGACGTTTTCCCAGCGAGAACAAGTATTGATTCTAAGGCTCGTTAGTACATAATGTAACCATAGTTACGGTCTTATAACCATAGGAGTAGGAGGAAGTTATTATGTGAAGGGGGAGACAAAATAATTTCGCTCCGGAACGTATAAGGTTAGTTTATGAAGGTTATAAAATTCCTTCTAAATAATTGGATCTGTCTCAAATAACTGGCTCGGTCTTTACGGCCGTAATAAAAATAAGCTATGATAAAACCTAGGATTAGAAAAGTAATTGAGGCTGAGATAGCCTATGTATGTATTGTCATGTGTTTAAATGTGAAGCAATCTCGAACCGGCGCCAGGCTGGTGGTGTTGAAACGTCGTTTCGGCCAGATGGTCCGGTCTTAAAAACTATCCAATTAACTTCTGTATTTTGAGAGTGCGGTTGCGGCCGGGTATAAATACCCCAGGAAAATCTTACAGATTCACAGTCGATCTCTTACACGCCGATCAGTAGGGACTGTCCTCTTAGGCTCTCCTTCTCCGCGTATTTTTACTTCGTAGGAAACTCGTTTTTTATCAAAGATACTCTTGCTCTCAGAATCGAGTAGTTTTTCTAGAAGATAGCCTTTACTCTCAGGAGAGGAAGGAATTTTACCACAGCTCTTCAGGCTGGTGGATGGTATTGAGAAATTTCGAGAAAACATTTAGAATTTTGATAGGAATTTTGGGAAGCCTTTTGGGCAACCCTTTGATAACTTGTAATAGGAATTACACTTGAACTTTTTTAAACTTTATAAACTTTGTATTTAGATTTAGATAAGGTCTTCTTTGAATTAATATTTATAATCAGAATTAAATCTCAGCGTTAACTTATATTTTAGAAAATCAAACAAAGATAATATTAAGTTCCATTTTTGTATTTGTCAAAAGTTAAACAAAATCTCTTCAACATTTGAGGGACTAAAAGTAAACTTGATTGAATTCATAGTACGTTATTTCCACTCAACTCATACCCCTAACAAGTAATACCCGCATGTCTCAAGTTTCCCTCAATATCGTTTTTTCTCATCATGTTTCCCGCTTGAGGTAGATACTTGTCGGACAAATTCGGGTATCTCCGGAGCCAGAAAATCCCGGAGGGATCTTTCAGGAAAGAACCACCGATAGTATGGTAAAACTAATGAGTAGCACATATAAAAAATGCTAAACATCTAGAACTTTGCGAAAGGGAAGTTATTATTATTTATACCCGGTTGTTTAAAACCCCTTGTGTTCTTTAAGAGTTAGCGTTTTGATTCTAGAGGCTTCAATAAAAAGCTGGTGAGAAAAGATGTTCGAGAGATCCTGACCGTGATGAAGAATGGGATCGCCGGGAACGAGTTTATCCTCAAAAGAGAAAATCAAATTTTGGGAGAACTGTCAAAGAAAATCCGTATTAATGCAATGTTACACTGCAGCTTACACACTTCGTTGTATGAGGTTAGAGAAATGTTTGAGCGGGGTAGATGAACACGGCATGGTCACCTATGACCAGATGTGTTGGATGAAGTATACTGTAGCGAGGTTGAAGTACAAAATGGGTTTATTGGACTCGCGGGGGTAAAAAACAACGCAGCTCGTCGGTATTCATTGATTCAACCGGAGATGCCTTTGAGCCCATTTTAGCATACTTGCGCATACGCGCTTCTATATCCTTTAAATTAGACCCGAGGGTAATGTGGGATAAAGGACAGTGTATGCAATCAGAGTACTGAATCACTGAAAACAATTTTGTGTTAATTATTAACAAGAATGTATTACAAATCACAAACACTTGGAAACTATAGATTGAAAACAAAACGAAACCTGCGTACCATCCGCTTCAATTCCAACGCGATCATAGAAAGCACCAGAAAACGCGATTTCGCTTTCATCTCCGGCCTTGATTGTCAACTTGGCACCATCATTTGTCACATACTTGGACGTCCGTTGGTACCTCATGCGGAAGTCGATCCCATCAAATGAATTTGGATCAAAAACCCAGGATCGGCTATCGACAACAACGGCGGGTACAGCATACCCTACGTCTTCAAATGATTCGTCAATGAAGTACTCAAAACGGGGATTCCAAGTTTCCGGCTTGGGCGTGACTGTCTTGACGAGAAGATCTTTGAACTGGAATTTTCCCAAGAATGTCTCTACTTCAAGGCTAAACTTTTCGGGTGCCGATCCCAAAAGGACTTTGCAAAGGGGGTGCTGAAAAATCAATTTAACATATCTGAAAACGTACTGAGGTATGTAGACTGAAAAACCAAAAGGGAAATTGAATATCAAGCTTCAAAAGATTATATACATCATAGAAGATTATACGGATATCAGTATGAATAAACATGCGAAACGAACATGGAGTTTGGATTTTCCCATAGATCACCCGTCATTAATATGTATATTTGTGCCTTCGGGGTCAGGAAAGACCTTTCTTACGTTGGACATAATAAAAAATCGCAACAAGGTTTCTGATAAACCAATTGATAAGTGTGTATACGTCTTCGGATTTTCAGCCCTCATTCTATGCAGTGCAAGAAAGTGATAAGGATGTGACGTTCACGAAATACATTTTAACATTGAATCTGCTCCCAGTCAAAGCCTTGTTATAATAGATAGACCAAATAGATACATTAGGAAAACTCACGAAACATTCTCACCATCCCGACGTGTTGATCATTGTCATTTGGCAAAATGCGTATCACAAACATTTACTGGAATTATCTATAAATATGCAGTGGGTAGTGTTTTTCGATCAGAGAAGAGATCGTTCAACAATTAACAATATAGCTCTGCAAACTTGTCCTTCGAACACTGGATTTATATCGGACGCTTATAATAAAACTGGTTGAGAAAGAATACGGTTACCTTATTATTGAATTACATACCAACCGCAAAAGGTATAAATACTTTGTTAGGCTACATCCATACATATACCAATACCACAGTTGTAAGGGTTGTCATACTCACGGGCAGCCATACGGGGGCCTAGCGAAGCGAAACCTCTGGGTTTTCTTAATATTGTCATTTAACGTATCTGTAAACTTTGCTATGACGATTAACAAAACTCAAGGGTTTTGATAAAGTTAGTATTTATTTACGGCAACCCGTTTTTTCACATGGTCAACTATTTGTTGCATTTTCGAGAGGTAAGTCAAAATAAAATATTACGATCATTGCAAATGACACTCAAGATCAAGGTTAAATAATGGACAACGGTGAGGGAACCTATAGACGTAATTGTTTGATTAAAGAAGTTCTGTAATGTTAGATTCTAATATAATCATACGAAAATGCATTTCAGAAGCAAAATGACATTATTTTAAAAATATTTGATTTGAAAAAAAATATTTCGGCAATAGAATTGTAATACTAGCGGATCAAGCTAAACTGGACTGCGTCCCGCGTTGGTGCTCTTATTGGGAAATGGGGGTTATCCACCGATGCAGGCGGTGGCTTCATCATCTAGTCCTTATTATTAGAGGGCACTTTCTGTCCGTCTATTTAAAGTTTCGCACTTTCATAGTTCAATGACCTCACACAACGCCCAAAAGGTGGCATGTCAAGAACTCATTATTAACGAGCACTAACAGTCCGTTTATTTGAAGCGCCACTCTTAATACAATCGCGCACGATTTACAAGTCTTCATACAACAAGTCTGTACGACAGGGCTTCATTCGTAAACCGTATGGCTTTTAATTTCTACAATCACGCTACCACCTCTTCAAGTAATCGTCCCTGTGAAGCACAGGGCTTTTACTAGGCATTATTAACGAGCACTTTCTGCCTGTTTATTTAAAGCTCTGCGCTACTCATAAAATAAGCGCGCGCGATTTAGGCATACAAGTCTCACCAGCAGGGCTTGATTCGTAAACCTCTTAGCTCTTAATTTCTACGCTCACACTACCACTTCTCCAAGTAATTGTCCCTATGAAGCACATGACTTTTACTAGTCCTTATCTCCATATTACTGGCCAAATCCAGATGTTGTGTCAATATAAAGCTTGGCGTGCTCATTTCACTATATAGCACTATCGCTATGTAGTGTACTATTTCACAAAAAGCCAAGCAAGCCGGTGATATATAGAGCAAGCTCTCCTCTGCGACAGATTTTCAGCTCGCTGTGCTTCGGGAGCGTCCAAAAATGATGACATGCCAAAAATAATAAAAATCCCACCCACTGATACTAGTGTCATTAAGCCGTCATTTCTGGCGTTTGTGATGGACCCACCCTCATATTGACGTCACTCTCACCAAGCACAGAAATTAACCACGCATGTTCTCAAACATTTGTGGTTAGAACGACCAAAAATCAGCACACTCTTTATCGCAAGTAGCCTCTGTAATGTAATTAGTACTCGGAACAGTTCAGTTCGATTCAAAATTTGCAGTTCAGTTCAGTTGGAGCAGTGAACTGAAACGAAAATTCGGTTTCGGTTCTGTTCAAGTAAAAACAGTTCAGTTCAGTTCAGTTTCACCCGATGAACTGAACTGAATCGGTGAATCAAACAGTTCAATCGCAATGTTTGGTAAACAATCATAATTGCGGGTGTACACACATAGAGGTCCGAATTTAGTCATCCGAGTCAATCCCAGAAAAAACTGATTTTTCCCCTCTTAACCTGTTCCTAATCGCATTCACCATAACAATTAGTGCACTGGAGAATGCACAAATGATATGCTCTTGATGATGGTAATGCACACTGGAATGGTCATGTTTCAGAATCAACGTTTAGTAATCCGTTGCTTCCTTTTAGCATTACAGCTTTGGGAGAATGCAGTATCTGCATTTTCCTTAGGATTCGTTTAAATTTAAATGTTTTTAGCTCCGTAATCAAACCAGAATTTTAAGTACTTGTTGAAGTTTTAAAGAAAATAGTTAGTGCGAAATGCAACTTCTTTAGCCCCAGTCCGGCAACAGCAATGTCCCATAAAATTATTAAAAGAAAATTTTTGAAATAATAAAGTAATTAAAAAACTTGATTATTCGTTAAATAACTATACATGGGAATGACAGATAAGAATGTACGTTGGTGGCGAAATTTCCAGCAAGGAGCCCGTTTGCAAACTGTTTAAACTGCAGTTTGCATTACGCGGTTCAGTTCGATTCAAATACTGAATCGAACTGTTCAGTTCAGTTCAATAGCTGAACTGAACTCTTTTAATGAACTGTTTATAATGAATCAAACTGAACTGAACTGAACCGAATCGGAATTTTTCGGTTTTGAACTGAACTGGTCCGAGTACTAAATGTAATTCAGGGGACGGAGTTTTGTAAATCTCCCTGGAAGAACATTTCTGAATTTCTCGGCTGAATCTTAGTCCCTACAGGGAGCTCCTCAACGATTTCAAGAATTCTACTGAAAAACGGTCTTTGATTTTCAAAATCCCTGTAAGCAAAAATAATTTCCCTACAAGACGTCAATCCCCTGCCAAATAAGGTCAACCGATCTAAAAGCCCTTGCAACAAATTTCCCAGTAACACGCCAACAAATTTTTAAAATCCCTGCCAAAAAAAGGTCAACGAATTTAAAAATCCCTGTACGCAAAATAAAATCCCTCCCCATTTAGATTTTACCCCACCGACATTTTTACCCTGGTTTATGTAGCTAACCGCCAAGCCAAAGCTTCTATCGAGTCGAAACCACTCCTGCATCGCTCTGCATTTTCAAAGAGGATTTTCAATAGTATGCGAGCTTTCCTGGATATGGTTTAACTTACTTTAAAAGTGGGAGCAATTATTATGCCATTGAGAAATTGAATACTTATTATATGTTCATATTTCTTAGACAGAGTTATGTAAGGGGACAATGCTAATAGTTAAGCACTTAGCTAATACTATCATTCATGCTAAAATATTGACAGGAAGTGCTCAAGGTGTTGTTTTTATACCTCAAATTGATTTAATTCCGTCTGACTCTGACATTCCATTTACGCTCAAAAGAAGGCAGTTTCCTATCACAGTGAGTTTTATAATAACTATTAATAAAAGTCATGGGCAAGTCTTGTGGAAATATATTTACCAGCTTCAGTTTTTACACATGGACAATCAGGGGTGGATTAATAAAATAATTTTTACCCTGGTCCTAACCCTCAAAACAGATGTGTGGGCCATTACACATGATATCTGCAATCTGAGGGCCTTAGTCAACAATTTTTTTACCCTGACCCTACATTTTTTACCCTGGCCGGGCCAGGGTGGGCCACCCCGTAAATCCACCCCTGTGGACAATAATATGTTACATCTTCAACTGCATCGGAAAAGAAAGTTGAAGTCGAGATTGTCAGTACTGAACATCCAGGGAAAATACCTGATCACAGAAAAATGAAATATTTACAACAAATGTTGTATTTAAGGAAATTTTCAAAGGTAAAATTAACATTTGAATGTCGCGATGTACGGGTCAAACATGGGTAAAGCTGCCAGATGCCTACTTTTTTAGTAGACTAGCTACTATTTGGGAAGGCAGTTTACTAAAAAAAATCATGAGATCTACTAAGTCTACTATTTGATTGAAAAAGCTTCTAAACTGTACTTCTTTACATTTGTCTACATTACTTGTAAAATTATTTTGTGCTAGGAAATGTGAGCACGATCAAGCGACACTTATCCGACATTTTAGAACTTGGTCCCTTTAAATTGTCGAATCATTAACGTCTTTCCATGTAAAAGTAGGTCTAACATTTGAACTCAAATTCTGTTCATTGTTTCATTTCTGCACATACTGCAATAGTTATGATTAGTTAGTCAATTAATGTGAAGTAGTAGAAATCATAAAATGAAAATGAAGTCGATACCATTCTTAAATATTTCTATTGTATCCACTAGTACCGAATAGTTGCTTTTATTTTAATGCAAATACTCCGTGTGCTATTATTTGACCTGATAAAATTAAAATGGAAGGAGATTGTACTTTCAACGATGGCTTACAAAAAAAGCCTCTAAAAGTAATTACTTTGGCATCGCAGAATCTGCTTGCGAGAATATGAGTCTTAGTTGAGTGCTTACTTTTACTTCCAGGTAAAATTCTTTCGACATTTGTTTTTATAAAATTGTCTTGCTAGAAATATTTTTGTCAACACAAACAGGGTTCTGCTTCCTTTCAGGAACCAACGCTGTCACTGAGCGCGTATTCGCTTTTATCAATAAATTGTGGACGCCGGTGAAATCTAAAATGTTCATGGAACTTCTGGAAGCAATGACAGCTGTAAAAGTGATTCTAGAATGGATTTGTGTCATTTTATGATATGCTATTTGGTGACACAATTTGTTGAAACAAATTCAATTCCTAGGAACAAGTATTAGTTACTAATATTAAGATACAGCAGAAGTACTTGCCAATAAGCAATATACCGAAGTTATTTCCAGAGAATGGCTGTTAAATCGCTTTAAGAAGATGTTAACGGTAGAATAAATAAATAGTTTTTATACGACGGAATAAATTTTGATATAAAATTAAAAAGCCTACTATTTTGCTTATTTGAATATGGCAGCTTTAAACATGAGGCATGGGCAGGGCATTGGTGGGAAGTTCCCAAGTGCACTCAACCATGATGTTTTGTTGGAATTATTCTAATGTTTTAACCTTAAATCTCATTACACATCAGGAATCATTCTAGCGTCTATGTAAGAGTATCCCAACCTATGAGTAATTATCCCTGCTGAGCAGGGCTTTTTACTAGTCCTTATTATTAAAGACCACTTTCTGTCCGTTTATTTAAAGTTCCATGCGTTCATAGTTCAATGGCCTCACACAACGCCCAAAAGGTGGCATGCCATGAAATCCTTATTATTAACGAGCACTACCTGTCCGTTTATTTAAAGCGCTACTGTTAAAATAAGCGCGCACGATTTAGGTACACAAAAAGCCTCCACTAGAGGGCTTGATTCGTAAACATTTAGCTTTTAATTTCTACACTCATACCACCACCTCTCTAGGTAATTGTCCCCGTGAAGCACGTGGCTTTTACGAGTTATCCTTATTATTAAAGGGCACTTTCTGTCCGTTTATTTAAAGTTCCGCGCGTTCATAGTTCAATGGCTTCTCGCAACGCCCAAAAGGTGGCATGCCAAGCACTCATTATTAACGAGCACTACCTGTCCGTTTATTAAAGCGCTACTGTTAATATAAGCGCGCAGGATTTAGGCATACAAGTCACTAGGAGACGGCTTGATTCGTAAGCCATTTGGATTTTAATTTCTGCAATCACTACCACCTCTTCAAGTAATTGTCCCTGTGAAGCACAGGGCTTTTACTAGTTAGTTATCCTTCTTCTTATCATAGATGGGCGTTTTTCTACCCCTCTGCCTCTTTGTGCGAGGGATGGAATATAGCCTGCTCGCACTCTCCCTCGTCATCACTCGAGCGACACGTTTCGGTTTGTCCTCGTCCTCACCCTCGTGAGGGGCTACTTTTAAAATTCACCCCTCTCCCTCGCACTCATGAGGGCCCTCGTTATTTTAATTACACGTAAATAACCCCCTACAATTTCCTACAATACCTGTGCCTTCAAACAACTTTTTCGCGGACACTTGGTTAAAATATGACAACTTCAATATGTGTCGACATTCCCCCAGTTCTAGTACGGAACTTTTGGGTAGCTTAGAAAGTTTATAAAATTTCCTAGAACATAGCGTTCAAAACAATTTTTTTAAAAATTGTTGTTGAAATAAACTACTGTATTCAAAATAGTGCCTTTTATTGGTGCAGGTTTTACATAGGTATTTGGGTACAGGTACATATTATATTTCGTGGTTGACATAATTGTAAAAAGTATAAAAAATTTACAATGTTTTTTCGATTTTGTCCTGAAAATAACGTAAAAAACAAGTTTAAAATTATAATTCATCGGTAAAAAGTGCATATCTTCCTTATATTTTAATTGTCGGCAAAATGGAAAACATTCAGTAGTCAAACTACAACACTTTGTTATAAAAGACATTTTTGTTGGTCTTTGACAATAATTCTTCATTATAATCGATTCAGTAGCTCAGAAAATGACTAATATTGATCAAAGCTGTTTTCTACGTCTCCGATTAATAAAGATTAGTCGCAAATAGGTTACATAACAGACCAGTAATATTCAATAGTGGGGTCTGAAAACAGCATTAATCAAATATAAAGCCCATGTGCTATGTTTACAAATGACCATGTCTCCCCGACATCCTAAAATCAAATTTTTTTCTGGAGTTTAATATGAGAAATTTTAACCTAAACAAGAGGACCTTTTACTTTTAAAAATTAAAACTGGGATTTAACTGGGGGCCATAAACCATGTACCTAAGACGTTATGAAGTTGGTCTTGCTACACAACAATATATGCATGATTTTCGCATAACGATTAAGGTAAGAGAAGGTCATGAGGGCTTACATGTGTACTCTGCCTCCCCCTCTTTCGTTCACACCCTATTCATAGGTCCTCTCCCTCATGTTAATGAGGGCGCCTAAAATCAACGTGTACTCGCCATCCCCTCGCAGTTTGTGAGGGCGAGGACGAGGGAGAGGGCGAGGCATCCCTCAATCCCTCGTGAGGGTGCCCATGTATGCTTCTTATTGCTCTCGACCTGTCCGTTGATTTAAAATTTCGCGGCTTTGGCTTTACAATTCAAACCTTCGCGGCTCATTTCAATATATAGCCAAGCAAGTCGGTGGTTTATACAACAAGCCGAGAAGCACAGCGGGCTGAAACGTTGTCGCAGAGGAGAGCTTTTTCAGCTCGCTCAGCTCGCTGTGGTTCTCAGCATATACCAACTGCTTGCAGCATACTGGAAGCTCGCAATATTACGCAATTTTAGATTGTCACTTAAAAGCGCTAATCATAATTATTATAAACATTAGACATAAACAGAGATGGCCACACTACTCTACTTTTTAGTAGTGGTAGTGGAATAGTGGCAAAAAGTAGAGTAGTTGTTGAAAATGAAAGAAAATAATATTTATTGGTAGTGTAGGACGAAGGAGACATCAGCAGGCAAGTAAATAGTAGTAACTACAGGTGCCCGTTCACATTTTGCTCCTAAAATGTAGTGTAGAATAGTGGAACCGACGATAGTTTGGATGTAGTTTAGAAGTAGTTTACATGCATACTCAAAGTCCCATAAAAAGTAGTGCTACCCGAGTAAGCACTATACTTAAACATGGAACGTGTGATTATGTCTTTTCATAACTTTCTATATATTACACCGTTACACCGAGTTTCAATACTCGAAGTGTTATTGCGCGATTGCCTGGATGGATATATGTAGTAACATCTTGTATTTGTATTGGAGCATTGCGCATTTTACTTTGTCATCATTTTTAGCAGCAGTTGAACTTGCAAAATCAAAATCTTAGTATTGATCTCTATTTATTAGTGCTTTAATCCTCCGTTAATTAACAGTTCTGAAATTCAAGCCAAATCCAGATTATGGCAGATTCCGTACATATAATGGCAACGGAAACTCCATTGACAATTGTAATTATTTCTTGTGTCAACTTGTAACATTTTTATAAGTTATAGTCAGTGGTTCTCGTTCTCATGTATGTACTTGAGTTATACACACATGTGAATGTTTTCTAAAACAATAAACTAGTTTTTCAAAATGCCGAACCTACAATTGATAGTTGTAAAGATCGGTCCTGCACGCCTTTAATTTAGCATAAACGTCTAGCTTCATTGACAGAGGATAAACTGTGTTTACATACGATGAAACGGGATTTTTTCGCTAGGAATCATATTTATAGCATAAATTTAGAAATTAGGAGCCTTTTTAGGCTTATAT
This sequence comes from Allacma fusca, assembly GCA_947179485.1. Classification (NCBI taxonomy): domain Eukaryota; kingdom Metazoa; phylum Arthropoda; class Collembola; order Symphypleona; family Sminthuridae; genus Allacma; species Allacma fusca. The sequence goes on from OX359248.1 coordinate 9,381,370, forward strand.
TAAAATTATATGATTTTAGGCTGAGATTAAATTGCACGGCTATTCAGTGAACAGGTAGTACATTGTATAGTGTGGCTTTTTTACTGCGTAGAGTAGTGTGATAGTTGTAGTGTAGAGTAACGCTAGTTTTTAGCTTCCGGCAAGTAGTGGTAGAGTAGAGTAAAGGTGCTCTCTGAAAGTAAAACTCTACTGGAAAGTAGTGTAGTGGTAGTCTTGATTATCGATAAAATAGTGTTAATAGAGTATTTGTCAAAGATCATTCTTGTGTGGTAGTGTAGTGGTAACTAGTGGCATTTACCCTAAATAAGTTTTTAGAGTAGTGAGTGTAGTGGAAAATTGAATGGTCACCTCTGGACATAAATCATCAAATCTGGATTAAATTAAGTCTGGTAGTTAGAAAAACTACGTTCGGTTACAGCACTGACGAATTTTGAGGAGAGGAGAATTTTAATGACTGAACTTTGTAGACATAAGTGTGAGATTCTTATTAGGAAAAAGCAAATGGAATTGAAAGTACTTATTGCAACACTTTTTATATATAACGTCAGATAAATTCTCAGAATTTGTATTTCTGAAGTTATTTGCTCACTATTTTGTAATTACAAGCCTTTACATCCATAAATTTGATCTTTATATTCCCTAAAAATATCATTACGAATCAATGATTGATTTGTAGGAACCACGGACTTCAGTAACAATAGCAATTGAAAAATGTTGCGCTAATATGAATTCCTGTCACTTTTCGTATTTTAAATTATCAGTGCGTCCAGTGTCTGAGGCTTCAGTTACATTATTACGATACAACTGAGATGTATACATATTATAACAACATAAAAAATCATATTTGATCACACTAAGGGGTGAAGCACCATACAGTGATTCAACAGCCAGATTTAATATTAATGTTGGTTGGTATTAAGTTGATCAATCGATTAGTTAAATTCCCCGTGTATAGCCAAATATTGAGTTTGGGAGAGAACTTTAGTGGGCTGGAGCGTTGTACCATAATTTTTTGATGATGAATTGCCAACTAGCTATTTGAAACGAATTGTTAGCCTTACAATTAATAATGTCTTATATGAGATTACTGTGCCTAGCGATAATGTTGGGGAAGTCCCTGATTTGAGAGTCCTATCTATTGTGAGTCCCAGAGTATCATGAAATAAGTCCGTCCAGTCCATCCCAGTAAGAAATGACGTGAGTCCGAATCAGAGCTCCGCACGGGTCGGGTAATTTTTGATACCGAACTTGAACCGGAACCGTACTTGAATTTTCGGGTAAAAGCAGAGTCAGATCCGGACTTGCTCGTTCAAGTACGGGTACAAAATCCGGTACTCTGAGTGCGGGTAAAAGTACAGTGTAGACGCACTCGTACTCGGACCGAATTTTCAAGTACTTTTTTAAAAACCGGACCGACCCGTACTTGAACTCGTACTTGGACCGTACTCGAGGTTCAATTACTTTTTCAATTACTTTTGTAAATTTTATTTTAGACTTTTTTACACATTTTAGTTAACCGCAAACCGCAATTAGTTTCAATTTTTTTAATGTAATAAAATTATTCACTGTTTTTGCTATTATTTCTAGCCTTTATAGAGTACGCATATCTTAAACGAGCAAAAGGATTTGTTTTGCCCATAAATTTTCAAATAATTCATCGTCTGACATCATCGATGTAGCTGCTGTGGTGGCAATATTATGCATTACTTAAGCTAATGATAAATAACTAATTGAGTTTTACCAATGAAATTTTTGCAACATATAGTCGGTAGTAACGTAGTTTCAGAACTGCGAGCTGTGATATTAAAAAATTGATATTAAAATCTTTTCTATCCGAAATATTTTTAACTTTTACCATTAATACGTTATTGAAGAGAATTTCTTATCTGAAATTTTTAAAAGCCGACATTGCTTAACTTTTTGAAAGACCTCGGGTAAATGAGTAAATGTAAAGATATCTAGAATGAAATTTCCCGTATCTCCTGATAGATCAACCTCGCAAGTCGCAAATATCCATGGCAATGAAGTAGTGTTTCTTTTCGGTAACGGGAATTCCCAAGGTTCCGGTTCGGTTTCGGGTCAACGGTTTAAAGAACCGTTAAATTTCGGTCATTTTAAAAGGGGACACCATTTTGACTTCCATAAAAATGAATCCTATACATTTTTTGCCAAAGGAACCGGAACCGGTTCATGAAACGGTTTTATTTTCCAGATCGGCTCCGGTAAGGCAAAAGTGTCCCGGACACTAACATATCGGTTCCGGTTTCGGGAACAAAAATGTGATTTTTCGGTTCGGGAAAACGAGTTGGGTGGAGTCCATATTTTGGTACCGTACAGAAACATTACAATGAAGTCTGCCCCTTAAACTGATTGTGAACTAAAGTTTCATTACTGTAGCGGTTAGAGTTCTATGTACTATATAATGCCTTCATTGTATTTTCAGTAGTTCCATTGAAGTATAACATTCCATGTGTAGATATGTTGTACAAGGCGGCTATCGGCTCACTTCAAAATAACAGCTAATGATGCAGGATTTAAGGCATGAATTTTCTACGCATGATTAGGTGGAAGTACTCGAGTACTTTTTGCATTTCAAGTACGAGTACCAAGTAATTTAAAATTGAATACTTGTACTTGTACTCGTATCTTGCTTCGAGTACTTTTTGAGAACTCGTACTTGTTACGATACTCGGTTCAAAATTACTCAAGTACAAGTACGCATAGAGATACTTGACCCGAGAGTACGAGTACAAAATTTGTTGTGACTCCGTACTCGACCCGAACTTGTACTCGTACTTGAAACTCGAGTAGGTACTCGAACCCGTGCGGAGCTCTGGTCCGAATCAGTCCCAGTCTCTGGCAGAGTCTTTGGATAAAGTCTGTATCCGTCCCTAACCTTTTATAAGTCCGCAGCAACACCCATAACAAAGCACATGTTTTGCGGAAATTGCCATGAGATGGAACTAAGCTACATGAACATAACGTTGCTGTAGAGGCAAAATGGCCCAAGTGCTGTACAAATGCATGCGTGCGTAGAACATTTTGCCTCTTACACGACGATATGTAACACAAACCCAACAATGAGTCTTCTCAGTCTTTATGACGTTTAGAGAGAGAGAGTCCCAGTCCGTCCCAGTCCCTGTATTTGTTTCATTTTTAAGTCCCAGTCCGTCCCAGTCCCTGTATTTGTTTCATTTTTAAGTCCCAGTCCGTCCCAGTCCCTGTATTTGTTTCATTTTTAAGTCCCAGTCCGTCCCAGTCCCTGTATTTGTTTCATTTTTAAGTCCCAGTCTCAGTCCAGTCCGTATCTGTATCCCAGTTTTTGAAGTCCGTCCCAATAGACTGAGTCCCGTTTCCCCAACATTACCTAGCGAAGCGGGCTATTAATATTAAGCCTTCTCAACACGCCATAATACGGGATCTACATATAGCAATTTACGATTTTGTGTATACTCTCACAATTCTCAAGCAATTGACCCGGTGCGAAGCACGGGGCTTTTACTAGTTGTTATTAATGAGCAATACCTGTCAGCTTATTTAAAGCTCCGCGCGCTACTCTAAACATAAGCAGGCACGATTTAGGCATACAATAAGTCTCCACAACAGGGCTTGATTTGTAAAGTCGTTTAGCTTTTAATTTCTGCACTCACACTACCACCTCTCCTCCAAGTATATAATTGTCCCTGTGAAGCACAGGGCTTTTACTATCTGTAGTACTCTCTAGTGGTGAGTATTCACGTCGTATGGGGATTTAAATTTACAGCTTGGATGTATTTCGCAGTTCATTGAGCTATATCTCTAATACTATCACTTATTTCTTTATATTTTTGTTAGTAAGTAAAAACAACGTGCAGTGACGCATATATTTACAGTTCACAGGCATTTGTTTTGATCGAAAAACAACGTCAGCAGTGTTGTTCACAAATAATCACACCAATTCTATCAACTCATACGTCTCATACCCTGTTGCTGGATGAAATTGAGATTCCTCTTACATGACAAAATGTAAACATTTCAAATACAGCATAAATGGCATAACATTTGGAAACTCTGGTTTATACGCTGAAATATCAACAACATGAAGCAATTACGACAGTAAGTATCGTAAGTTTTGAGTGACAAAATCTTCAACCCTGTAAACTACTGATCATGATTAGTCAACTCTTAAAGTGATTTGTGTTTATTTATTTAGCTATTTAAATATAACTTGATTGCTTATTTCAATGTATGGCAATTTATGTTCTGCATTGTATGTAAGTCATTCAGACTACTATAGTTGCAATTTGATACTATCCCATGGTATATGGTTTTATATTAAGGTTTCCACTACATTTAATTTGCAGCAGGTCTGGGTCTGGCTGACTGACAATGAGGTGACTTGTGTGCAAAACATGACTTCACGTTTAACAGTGCACAGTGTACACTCATACACTCACACATGCATCTGATGTAAAAGTACGGAATAGGAGCACGCAAAAGTGTAAACAAGAGTGTCCGGATGACTTGCAGTCAGTCTGAGTTCAGTGCCATTCTCCTACTCCTGAACAAATGCATAATTTGTTGAAGCCATCCCAGTCGCGGAAATATTTACTGACTCTTAATGCTCATACTTATGAATTCCTTGCATTACTGTAACAATACTTAAACTCGTAAATGCTACAACCACAATCCACTCCTTATAAAACAGCAGCTACTACATCATTCACTCCAACCAAATATTAAATGTAAAAATGCACACTCGCGTATAGTCTATAGTGTAATGGAAATTCTCGTAAAAAGGGACAAGTTGTAAAGTACTTACTTAAACAGACATCATGGCGTACTGCGTACATGGATATTACAGTCAAAACTCATATTCAAGAGTGTGCTCTGGGGACAGTCTGTTTTTTTTTCTTTATAAAAAAATAATTTCTATGTATGTATGTACATATATCCTACTCTGCTTAAGATTACTTATACGAGGCTTGTGTTGGGACAGTCAAAACAGTCTATTTATATATAAATCCTCTATTTAGCCATTATAGACGGCTTTGACTGTATGTATTTACACACTCCAAATTCAGTCATTGAATAGCCTAGAGGGCAGCCAGAGTGTACACGACTTATAATATCCAGTACAGGGTGCCACAAAACCTATAGTCTCGCTCCGCCTAACCCATAGAATGGAACAGTTATAATATATTCGATTCACCCATTTTCTTGGCCATTTTCTAGCAAATCTTTTTACATTTTTCGAAGCTTCGTGCCCGAAGAAGTTCTGAAGGTTACTTAAATATCAAACAAAATCCAAGTTTTATATAAGAATTTTAGAGCATTTGACTTGTAACGAATTGAATGGGGATTCGTTCAAATCTGATTTCATTGTCTGAAATCAAAAATTGGAGCTGCAGGACAGAATATTGTGGCATAAATTTTAATTAAAGTAAACACATTTTTTGCGGATGATTTTACAATAAACCAACCATAACATTGGGTTAAAATTTTCTATGTCAACACATTTTTTGGTTTCTTTCTCCACGACTTCCTCAGTTATTCTCCTGAGGCAGAATTTCAAACGACCTTACAATAGTCCGAAATGTAATAACCCCGTTCAAATCAATTACAAAATTTGCTACAAGCTGGGGAGTCTTTACAATTTTAGGGTACACAACATTATGTGGGCTAGCTGGATGCTATTGATATTATCAGCCTGTACAATGTATCATCCGTTCTGTAATTTAGAAAATGTATGGCATATGATCGAGTCAGCCAAAAGACTAATTAACATTCGATGCCAAACTAAGCGTGTTATATATATAGTTAATGCATTCACGTTTATTGCTCCTCATGTTTCCATGAACTGACTTACAAATGATTTTAAAACTAGAGAAATATCTCACATATTTAAATGCATTTACTAGCACAGATGCCTCATAAGAAGCACATACAGACAAGTACTAAGTAGATATTATAACAGCAGTGCAAGCTCATTTCCATGTTTAATTATGGTATATGATGATTTGAAGTAAACAAAATGGTTGTTGTTGTTACATATTAATGAAATATGCATGAGTAGTACAAGCTTTAAGACTTGTGTTTTTCGTCTGGAAGCTTCAGCAGCAGCAATGCTGTGGTAGTTTGAAGTTGACGTGTTTACCACAAAGGTGTACGCCTATCGTATTTTAGAAATGTAATAATTATGCTTGCTACTGATGTACTTATGTACATACAGCATACGTACATTAAAAACAGGTCTGGCGCTGACGAGAATAAAAGGTAAACTAAATATGTATATGTCGTCCAGGCATATTTCAATTGATTTTCATGCTATTTGTATTTATTGAATTTTGCGAAGTTAAAGTTACTTTCACCATGTTCCAATACTTGATTCATAATTTGTACTTTTTACTTCATTTCCAACTAAATAACTGAAGTCGATGGGTCGAGAATTCCAATAAAATCATCTGTGGTCAGCGCTGCTTACCAAGCCAGTAAGGGGCGAAGCATCACAATGTGATGTAAACGTAAGATTTAGTAACTGTTAGTGCCCTAAAACGTTTACATACATTCAGTGAGCGTTCTACTATGTAATAATCGCTTTTTAACATTGTGAATGTCATTGTGGTTCCTTACAATCAAAGGAACAAGCGGAAGCTGCGGACTCATTGCTAACTATCCAGGTTTTGATTATTTGTTTTATTGTACGGATGGGGAGTTAAATTGTTTGCTAACCCACAGTAAGTAATTTACTTACCTCTCAACTTGAAACTTTGACACGTTGCCACATCAGCCCCGATTTTTAGGGATGAAGTGACGCTGAAAGTCCTTATTGCGAATTTCGGAGTGTCTGCTTGTCTGTCGCCACGATAACTGTCGAAACAATGAAACCAGGTAATTCAAATTTTTCATAGAAGTAGATTAGGTTTAAAGTAAAAATACTTTTTTTTTTAAAGTTCGAGTCATCCTATTGACAGGGGTCGGAGTTTTGTAAATCTTCCTGGAAGATCATATCTGAATTTCCCTAATGAATCAAATGTCCCTGCACGAAGGTCCTCAACGATTTAAAAAATCCCTGCTGAAAAAAGGTCAACCAATCTAAAAATCCCTGTTTGCCTAACACATTTCCCTGAAACACGCCAACAAATTTGAAAATCCCTTCCATCTACAGTCCGATTTGTAGTTTATGAACTGCCGTTTCTATGAACCATGTCAAGAGGTCAAGAGTATGAAGCCTATTGTTTTGGCAGGAGTTCGAGTCATCGATTTGACCCCAGAAAATTAAATGGGGTGATGTATCAACACAAGCAAGTATACATATATGCACAAAAACTGCGACGTTAAGCTTGTACTATTTATTGTCCAATCTCAAATTAACCAGTGGAGTTGCACCAACCCTTACATTTTTGTTTTGAATTGAATTTGTAAACGTTTTTCAAATATTAGTGTGCGAATACTTAGATAATTAGATCAATATAATACCAACAATACAAAAGTATGCATATTTACTTCCGTGGATGTACTTATCCATTAACGTATTACAAGGGAATGTATAGCTATTACATCACATAGTCGCGCTGCGCCCCTTGTGGGGACCATTTAACTACTTAACACTACTTACAATTAATGCTGATCACAGATGATTTTTTACCATGAGTTAAACATTCAATCAGATTTATTACGGACTCTCAGTTGAGAGCTAATCTACCACCGCGGTTTTTAGTCCTTTACAGACGGAGAGCAGCGTCGTGTCAGTATAAAGAGCGAGTGAGTTTGTGCAGTTGACATAAAATTTTGAATTCCACGCGCTCCGGTATTGGAACCTGCAAAACTTAAGCTGTCCTTATCCCAGGGCCCAGCGTTAGCGAGGCATTTGATCTTGTTTCATAATAATATAACGACGACGATGTAACCATTTTTAGGGGCGAAACGGAGCTGAAAGACCCTATTGGAATTCTCAGTGTCGACTTCTCTAGTTCCCTGGTTGCTAGTTTCTATCCCGACGATAGCTGCCGAACCCAGGGCACCAGGCAACTCAAATTTTGTGCAGTGACAGATTAGATTAAAAGTAAGCAACCAAAATTACAAAAATCCTAAAAACTAAAACGCAGCCACATCCACACATTCGCAATAGGGACTTTCAGCTTCGCTTCACCCCTAAAAATGACAGACACCCATGCATGGTAGACACATGGCCAGGGACAGGGCTGGTGAAGAAGCACGTCTACTACATGGGTCCGGTAATATGCGACCTATAGGTATGCGAAAACTAGACGCGTATATAGACGTACAGCTCGAATGTTTATAGTACTGATGAGGAACGGTTCCACCTATAATTACATGGAGTGCCGTAGCCAATGGAAATGTGAAGTCCAGAGCAGTAGACTACCACGTATGTATATAATATGTAGCGAGCGCACACACAGTACTCACACACACAGACACACACACACACATACATATACACATACACACACACACACCAGGACATGCAGAGGAGACACTGCATTAGCCTTGGCGTAGCCAAGTTGGAAGTTTTTGTTTACGACGGTGTATACCTATACTACTACACGGAGGAGTGAGTGAGAGAGAGAGAGAGAATCCACTGAATCCAGCGAGGAGAAAAAGCAGTGAGTGAGAAGTGGGAGAGAGAAGCTTGGCTGCATGGTAGCGAGTCTCGTTACATTGTAGCGTAAAGGCGAAGATAGGACCCGTGAGTGAGGTTGCGTTCGAGCGGAGTTTTACGTTGTTGTGAGCATTGAACTAAAACCCTACCCGTCATCCCGTACCCGTCCCATAATCAACCCTTCCATCCACAAACACAACCAAACCAAATTCTATGTCTCAGTCCGCACCTTCCAAACCTTTGTTGTCCTTTTACACTTTTTCATATTCACTCCACATCATCCTCTTGAAAATAAACAAAGAAAGTCAAAGTGTTCCCTCAAAGTCTAGATCCACACCTCAAAGTATTATTTCATATCCAACTATATAATAATAATTCACCAAAAAATCACATTTCTCCTCTCTCTCTCTCTCTCTCTCTCCCAGGATCCCATACTCCGCTATTTATTTACGTACAAACGCATCATAGGAAATCCAAGCACCCAGAGGAGTCCTCATCCACCAAAACAACACCCCCGAACACAACTTATTAAACACAAGTTGTGTACGAGTTGGACGGGAAACGGCAAATAGTAATAAACCTCGCCATCTCCGATCGCACACACAGCTCCAAGTCTTTACCTTCATCTTTTTTAAAGGGTAAGTCAAGTAAGCAAATCTCACAGCATTCTTCCCTTCTTCAAACTTATACATATTTAATTCTCTGTAGTCAGACTCATATCCGTAAGGATAGTTACATTTCTATCATTTATTCCATCGACGCGATTCTCAGTCCATGTAGGTATAATACTTACTTGTTTTTTTTTGTTGCGGTGGCGTGGATTTACATGCGTAAATTACAGTTGAGCCCATAGATTTTTTTAAAATACTTTGTATAGTTATAGGACTGTTTTGGGGACCTGTTTTGGGACGGGTGTTAATTGTGTATATACTCCATGATGTTGATTAAGCTCTGTTTTTTTACTAGATGACGGTAGCCTGCGGTTCAGACTCGAGAGGGATTTGATTATTATTGTCACATGTGGTGGTGTAACTATTAGATAATTATTACGGGGATTATTATCTGCCCATATTTGAGAGGATGGGTCGAGGTGGGGAGTGATAGAGACAAATCAAGTTTTAGTATCTTAGGATACTTATAGGGAGTTGATGTGATAGGGAGCTTACGATACGCTAGCGATTAAAGTGGGCTCGCTGGGTAATTTCCATATAAACATTGGTTGCCGCATCGTTATTTACTAGTACTTGTGGATTTAGGGTGATAAGGTGGTCATTTCCATGGTTAAAAATGTCAATCCGATAAAGAATCAACTAGGCTGGCGTGAGGGTGTGGGTGTGAGTTGTTGTCGGTGTGATTTTGTAGGGGACTGGATTCAAAATTGAAGGATGTTGAGGTAGTGGACGAAGAATCCGTGCGGGTTTTGATCTCTGTTGCTAATGGATAGTTTGATTTTTGAATTCGTGTAGCCGGAAAATTTGTAGATGGAACAGCTTTTCCCTCATTTTGAGTCAGATTGTACAACTTATGGTGGGGACGACGTGGGCTTCCGATGGGAATCCTACTTTTATGTAGTAACTATTGTGTGGAGACATTTGATTGTAGTGTAGGTTTTTTTTTGTATTTTTGTATGGATGATTACTAGGGCTATGCATCAAGCAGTCACTGGACCTTGAGCTGGGTAAAGGTCTAGGACCCATGCTATTAGCTGAGGAAAAGTGTGATTGGGATAATTAGGAAGTTTGAAGTTTCAACATGGGTGCTTGGCTAAGTCGTGAGGACACAGTTTGTTTTTGAAAGTTTGTTTACAGATATGCTCATGGGTTGGTTAATTTTTTATGATTGCATTAGGTGAGCCCAGTTTCGGTATTTAGTAATCACGGAAGGGCCCGTTGCCCATCAGACAGTTCTTGTTTTTAAAGGACTAAAGGGTTGGATTCGGAATAGTGGGGTTAATAGTTCCTGGAGTATTTGTTCTTGAGTAGCTGAGTAGGGAGAATTAGAGTATTATTATACGTAGAGATATAAATACGTGGTTGTTATTGTGTGTCGTAAATTATTGTTGTATTATTGTTGATAGTCCAGCAGTTTATCTTATCGAAATGCTTGTGTATTATCAGTACATGATGGCGAATATTTTTTGTTTTGTTTAGAGCTTAATTTGGACCAGTCTGTAAGGGCAAAGCTGGCTCGACAATAACTGAAGTGAGAAAAGGTTTTGTGACAGTGCTAACACAACATCAATCATCTAGAGTGATCCTGTAGGTCCTCAATATTAATTGTGAAGAAGGATTTGTGGGAATCGACCCTGTGCATAATTAAAGCTTTAGCAACAGTCGGGACGTGTAATTAGCAAGTTGACATGGATGAGAATCTGAATGCAGCTTTAAGCAGTTTGGATATGTTGGCAACCGTGACGAATGCACGAAGAGAGTATTTAGCGGAGCGTAGATTTCACAATATTTGCTCACTGAGTTGTGTCCCACCATGGAGGTAAAATCATGTTTTATCTTATTATGCATTCCTTTTCTTAAAATCAGGTAGATTTTGCAGACTCCTTAACAAAGATGAGTAGTATAGTATGATTGACTTACTTTGGTAGAACTTTTAAGCTAGGAGTAATGAATATTTTTTGTTGTATTGCACTTGCAGATCTTCAAATTCAAATGGTGTCCCTACCAAAGAAAATCAGGCAGTGGAAAAGGCTTTTCTATACTGTGCACCGAGAAGACAGTCCGATAAGTTTTGCCATCGAAGACCACGGTCACGCTGTCTGCCATACGATATACGAAGAAAGCCCTTTCATGGATTCAACTCAAGTACAAGTGGAAGTACACATTTTTCGTGCGGATCACCGCACTTGACAGTCCATTCTGCTCATTTGGACGAACTGAATAAAAGCAAGACTGAGAAATTTCCAGTTCCTGTGTTGTTTCGTTCAAAATCACTGGAAGATCTCAGAGATACGTCTACTAATTCTCAGGGATTGCAACTTCAAAATGTTAAGAATTTTATAGATTTTGGATCTAGAGGGGTAAATCTAAGCACTAACAATATTAACATTAAGAAAGAAATCGATTCGATGTCAATGAGAATCGAAAAACTTGATGTAGCTTAAAAGCAAATATAATAATAAAACTAGTGGACAAATCGATTCTCAGTCATCGCCCAAAGCCTCAGATCCGTGAGGTTATGAAGCAATGTACAGCAATTATTTATAAAACAAACTAATGATGATGCAGCTTGAATTTCTTACTTCTAAAACTGATCGTTACAGGTGATTCGAGTCAAGAAACCGCGTATCCGGTCTAACACTTGTAAACATACTAATTATGGGGACGTGTTGTCATAACTGGAATATGTAATTAAATTAAATTTTGGCCGTAAAATATACATAGTACGATTCTTGATTTAATTACGCTATTTAAGTGTGCGATCTGATTGTGTATAGCATGCTTATTATTACCAAGTCATGAACACTTTTAAGTTGACCTGTTCTCACAAAACTTCATCAATTGTACGTACTTGTTTCAGTTGTTTCTACGCTTTCGTTTGGTGCGATGTATTTACTTGTACAATGTTAAAATTAACATTAGTTAATCATATGACTGCGTCACAAATACTCACTGTTGTTATTAATTTTACATTCCATTCAAAATTCGAGTCTATGAAAGTATTAAGTACATACGTGAATTCATCAATTTTAAATAAAAGCCTTCATCGGTAAAATTCAGCAGTTGATTTGGCGTTTGTGCTTTCAAGTCATAATTTACGTACTGGTACAGTCTGTTTCCCATACAATCGAAACTAAATATAGAAGCAGAAATCTCCATACCATTTAATGTATGCACACCCACGAACGCCTGAGAGATCCATGGACAACATGGTTTTAATTGTAAGTTAAGCTTTCTCTTGGATCGTTGGGGCAGTATAATTTCAGCTCAAACTAAAAACCTCCACAATCTTTTGAGATTTTAAACAAAGTATCTGATGAGCGCAAATGAGATGCCTAGTTTCGTCTTAAACAAAATCCTCTGTTAAAATGAGAGAAGGTTCCGTTGACCCGTTTTGACTCACGCCGATATACTTACTTGGCGTTAGTTTATTTTCAGCAATGCAATTTACTATTTATATTTAATTACTAATACATGAGCGAGAAACTAACATAGTATCGTAGAAAGTTATGGAACAACATTATGGTCGAGATATTACATGAACGAATGATCCAAGCTCCAAAAGAAAGTACTGACCCATGTCATGTCTAAGCATTCAACCATTGTTCATAATTTATAGACGAAATGAAGCTAATGTTTTCTTCAATGTGAAAGTATTATCAGCCCAAAATCCCGGAATATTGCCATTAAAAAGGCATGTCCACCGACTGAGCTCTTTGGACTACAGCAATTAGGGGTCAAAATCTTCGTACAAACATATAACTGATTATTACGTTACATAAAACTTACAATTGCAACCATTGCTGCCACTCTGCTCGTAGATTGACATTTGAGACTGAAAGAAATCAGCTCTAGCAGGATAAAAGGAATAGCTTCCCTGCTGTCGTTTTAAGTTGAGTAGCGTTTTCATTTTGTAACCGTAACAGATGTATCTTGTACTGTTGTACTCAAAGATGGGCCCCTTGCCTATATCTAGGCCCTTTTATAGGCAAAAATTCTAGGGAGGAAGCAAAAAAACAAGAATCTAGGATAGGATATAGGCAAGGTTTAATAGGATTTATATGCAAATAAAATATTATAGGAAGTTTGGGGAATAAATATAGGCATCTAGGAAATTTAGGCTAGGAGCTTCATAAATAAATATAATATAAAGGGAGCAGGTATGCTACTGATGCCGACATGCCGAGTAGGGGTATGGTTATGCATTGGTGCACTGAACAATAAAACGTATGGATATAATTTCGAAGAGGAATGTATAAGTTTACATTGGGAAATCCCTACATTTTATACTAAAATAAATAAGCAATGGTTGTAAAAATGCGGAGAAGTAAAGCATGTTATAGCACGATTGTTAGGACATCTGGACGACAATGGAAAAACACATTTTCAGCGTGGAACAGACCAACGTAGCAATAAATAAATATAGTATTATTAAGTACAGGATATTTCGACATACACACATGCGGGGTTTTCGGTTTTCTGTGGGGCTTTAAGGGTGTGCGTATATAGTACCAGTTATATAACAAGTTATATATCATATAAACAGTAGTTTTGAACTTCCTAATAGGGTATAGCTGCATGATACTCCCAAAAGGAATATTATAAGAACATTTATAGGGATATATGTAGGTAGGCATCTCCCTGTTTCCTATATTATAGGAAGGAACTTCGTGTTGCCTTAGCCTTTATAGGATTTAAGGAAGGCGTTTGGTTGAGCATTTCCTTAAAAGGGGGAGATAACTTGGCGAGGATTATAATTATAGGAAATAGGGAGGCGCATTATGTTAGTTTAATTATAGGAAGGAAAAAGGCTAGGTGAATTGAAAGGCCCATCTTTGGTTGTACTTGTATTCAGGAGGGGGCGCATTAAAACCACGTTCTAGAATTATTTCTTCTGGCTGGACTCTTGGACCCGATATCCTTTTATAGATAATTGCGTTGCATTCATTTCAGAAAAACAATTCCCTAATATGCTGTCGACCGTCATATATCTTTTATGACATTTTATTTTTTACAGTACTTACTCTTCCAACATAATTACTTGAAATGGAGCTGGAAATATCTCATGTTGTCAAAATAACAACTTTCTTTTGACTGGTAGAGTGACAACTCCGCTATGCGTATTGCGATAAGGTGTTGCAAAAGTTTGGTAAATATTAGCGCAAGACCAGCTAATGATTGTTGAATTTTTCCGCACATCCGATATAAATATTATGCTCGAATATTTTTGAAAATATTGACTTCTTGGTATATTAGTTGTAACCTGTAAAGGACAAAATTATCACAAGAAACGATCAACGTTTCTAGAGTTTCGCTTTAGGCAATGCCGCAGAATGGTAATTCTGAAGCAAGTTCAAACGAAAAAAACTAACGTTAGTGTAAATTCTTACATATAATGTCTAATTAACGGCGAATTTCCCCCCTGAAATTTATAAAATATTTGAATCATCTCACCGGGCCTGTCAAAAAGAGTAGTGTTTTCCTCCCAAGTCGTAATATTCAAAAATTGCAGTTCATCTTCTCCGTGAGTGTGCAGATTGAGGTGATTAAAGCTTGCTTGAGTGTGCTAAGAAATTTTATTTTATTTTTATCATTCATTTTGTTTGTATATGGTGTCTGCAGCTAACAAGTTCCGGTGATGATCAACCGTTTGTGATTGCAAGGTTTAGACCTTATTTTGAAACGAATTGTTTCTTTAATTTTATCTAGGTAACCAGTTTAAAATAAAAATAAAATGGTATTGAATTTCCAACAGCATAATTATGACGTACAAAAAATGGTTAGTTTTAATAACGTTACTACTATATTCTTAAGCCAACTAACAGTCCAGTTAAGCATCTTCTGTTACGTGGTTACAATTTAGCTTTTCTTTAAGAAATTCTTCGAGTGCTTTAGGTGACCTTAACTTACTAATTTCATCGTGTCTTAAATTAACAACTGTAAAACCCAGCTTTCTCAAGTGCCGTAATCGCATAGCCTGTGGTCCAATGAGCGTGACACCATCCGACGAAAAGTGTTCCGGTATATTAACTATTATGCTTGTGAAATTTAACTGATCACTTAAACCTAAACCATCTTTATGGGAGGAAATTCTACTCCGAAGAAAACTGTGTCGCTGTTCATCTGACGCTTTCATGGGGATTATCAACACGTCAACAATATACAGGTCACTAAGAGGAATAGAAGGAAGTAAAACGTCGAAGTCCACAGAGTTCTCAACGTCGATAAATTTTTCAATTGAATTAGTTATCATTTTCATTGATCTTTTAATCCGTCCATCGCGAAAGATACTATGGGCGGATAAGTCTTTGGGTAGGTATGGACCACCGTATTTCCACCCGCAGTCCAGATGCAAGGAAAAATCCAACAATTTCAGTTGGCATCGGACTGATTGTAAATCACTGCAATAATAAAGGTTTTCACAGTAGGTTAGGAATGTCTTATATATAAACAACATTTGATTGCACTTGCATATAATTTGAACAAATAATCATGTGTTCAAACCTGAAGTTAGGCTCATTTGCATGTATCCTGTCTAGAAAGTACGGAGAAAATATCCTACTAGCAAAATTAAGCGGATATTTCTCTAAATAGACACAAGCCAGTAAAATATTGGTTATGTCTCGTGGTGCAAATTGAATGAATTTATCTTCTAAAACGTCTTCGACAACATTCCAGAACTTCATTCCTTCATCAGGTTGGTAGTTCAGGTGGCCAAAAGTGGTCACGATGGACGTTAATTGGGGTGGCGACAAATTCTTGCCATTGTGCTTTATTACAAATTTTGCTACTACATCCATGATATGCGAAGATCGCAAACGAAATTTTTTCACGTAGTCCATGACTAGGGTGATCACTTCAGGTTTGGTTATTTTATCCTGTTTTGCTTTCATATACTTAATCAGCACCTAGAAATAGTCAAGAAAATTACTGTTCATATTCATAATTGGATGTGCATCTATGCAATTAATATGCAATAACAATAATCCCAAGCTGTTAAGACATTAAAGCGTGTATTAAATCAAATCAATGGTTTGTGTTTACAAAATACTTATGTGGGTAGTAGGTACTAAATAATTAAACTTACTGTTTGGATCGTCACATCACAAAAGTTTTGTTGCAAAAAGCATGTGAGGATTTTAAATAGCTGATCCTGTGTGACTTGGTGTATGTTAAGTGAAGTGCACCTTGACAGAGTTCTAAGCATTCTACCGGACAACGCCGAGTCCCACTCATTCTTCAGTCGCTTTGACTCAATTATATCGCAAAATTGGGCAACAGCATCAGAATCCATCCTCCACCAAAAAGTTAATAAATAATTGTCGACTAGATTGTACACCAACCTCTGGCTTTTTTTAAAATGCGGAACAGTTTTGAAAACTTGTACGATATTATTCACTGTGATATCATTTTCACGGCCAACTATACCCACCCACATTTTGTCAATTAATGACGGAGCAATTTTAAAACTTGTGGACTGGGATGCAAGCTCTCCAAATAAGCACACCGCTCTGCAAGTTTCTTCCAGTGTTAACTTACCCTCGGTAGTTCTCACAAGAATGTAATCACAAAGCCGTTGATGATAATTTAAAAATTCATCCGAATCTTGAAAATACTGGCTATTTTCACGACGTAAAATTTCTAGAGTATCCAATACTGTCTTGACATCATCTGACACCATGATTGTATTCATCAGACGACCAACAATTGCAGCTCGGGCAAAAGTCTCTTGCTTTCCATTTCCAACACTAACTACCCAAGATTTGCCCTCATTCCGGAAGCCAAAGTTACTCTCTAGCTCAAAGAGTTTTTTCAAAATACTAAAGGACACAAATGGTGTGACTTCTTGACACGGGATTGTTTCCAGAATCCTTAAAACTTCGTGAGGTGTGTGGTAACTATTAAATGCCTCGACAAATGCTGCTTCTTCACGAGGATCCAATTCTATATAAGGCTTCGGTGGCCCTACATTAGAAAAAAAAACAATAACTCAGATTTGGGAAATATGAAACTTAACAAATAAAAACTGGTCAAGTTGAAATTGTAAAATAGATTTAAATCCCAACTCACCTCTTTCCTCACTGGTACTTTCGGTTGGATCTAACTTGAGTACAGCAACCGGCACTTCCTGAATGCGAAAATCCTGCTGAAGTAAAATAGTACTCTCCGTAACATTAATCTTACTATCACTATTGAAACTTCGTCTAGACCCTTCGCCACAGTGACCTGGGTTTAATTTATTTTTCATAAAGGCCTCAAAGCCAAGTTTTCTGCTACGAGCAGAATTACTGTACCAAAATTTATTCCCGAGTAGTCTTCCACTTTCCTTGGTTGAAACAACAAATAACAGATTCCTATTCAGATTACTGCAAACTACCCGGATCGTTAAAGCCATTCTAGAGTGTACAGAACTTTGCATGTTTAATTTGGTCGAAAGTTGTGTAACGCCTTAATTTCTGTCGGTTTGTTCCTAATATGTCACAGGAATAGTCTCAAGTCTCAAATCTCATGGTACGGGATCAATTATTGTAGTTTTTTTCACGGAGTGGCGAGAAAGAGGAAATTGATAAGTGATGCTGATTGTAATTAATTTATGTTTGTTGAAATTCACTACACAAACCGAAAATATTTCAAGGCTGTTCTGTGACCCTCTGATTGATTTAAAAGAAAATGTGAGGATCCAGTATTTAATTCCGTAACTTCCATTAACGTGCTTTCAATTAGTTACCTTTAGTAGCAATTAGTTCGAGCAAATGAACACGATAATAATTTTCAGGTTCCTGCGCCACACTGTCATGGAGGTATATTTAATTCCGCCGCACTCTACGGAAGAATAACTCTCAAAACCATCTGCTGGATGCGGGTATACCTCGTCCAGGAACGTTGCCATGCTTTACTTCTGAGCGTCTAACTTACCCAGTGTACTTTCAAGATATACACCAGCATCCTGCAACTTGGTATAATTTATATTTTAAGGGGTATGCCGTATGAGTATGCGGAGTGATTTTAATGCCCTAATACAAATGAGCACCGACTGGCAGCAAGGTTGCTGGGCAAGAAAATTTAAATAAGATAATAAGGTTTAGCCATAGCTGTTCTAGTCTAGTCGGACTAGACTAGAAATGACTAGATTTGACTAGACTTTTGACATTATTTTTCGAAAATGATTAGACTAGACTGGACTAGAAAGATACGTGAGAATTTAGACTATGAGTAGACTAGACTTGAACTGCTAAAAATTCCTTGGAATAGACTTGGACTTGAATGTAAAAAATAATTAATTCTATTCAAGTCCTCCTTTTAAAACCTTGAGTAAACCCATTTCCCGAATACTAAACCCTGCGACTCCAACACAACGTTCATGTATCTCGCTCAAATCAATCACATGCCAGGAAAACATACGTCTGTAGTAATTAATGTACAAGGATCGTTTGGGGCACTTTGAGATGCCATTTTCACCATTCTTATTATTTCTAATGTTCGACCGTTTCGTATCTCATAATTATGCAACAATCAAATTTGCATTGATTGATTCATCTTATCACTAGGATAACCAATAAAACAAAATCTAGTTTTTGTGTTAAAATGAGTTCCCAAAAACCAGAACGAAAATCTGCGTATACTTATTTCACTTGCAATTAGAGTAAAACCACCGTCGAGAAAAATGCCGAAACTGTACCCAAAATTGATAAACCAGCGATAATAATCCAGAACAGGTCACAAATACCTCTCAGAAACACATGACACAACTAGTGATAACAGAAAACAACGCGTTATTGCCAGTTCATCAAACGATCCTCCTTTAATCGACTGAATTAGCCGTTCCATCAAACATTAGCGAATCTTCATCAGGAATGCTTGCTCATATGGCTTCAAAGAGCAAGCGTGCAGATGATGGAAATACTATAAAGAAATTGAAACCTAGTCTTGTAAATGGTAAAAGCGACAACAGCAGTGCTGACGAAGTTTACAATTCAGAAAATCCCTTAGAAATGTACTAAAAAATAATTGTAAAATTCGGCTATAAAATTGCATGCAGGAGTAAAGATATTTTTACATTTGTTGGACATAAATTCGAATTAGAATAATCAAAATTGAATTGCTGCACTGTGCTTCTTGTGTAACGTGTATAGTAGCAGCGCTGCAGGAGGTTCTTCTAATCTGGTTCGTTATTTTAAGGTAATTAATCTAAAAAGTAAAATGTGTTTGTCCAATGTGAACTAACATGGCCTTAACCTCGGTCTTAAATTTCGGGATTTACCAAAATTTCTTCAAGGAACTACAAATCACTGGACGTTTGGAACCTAAGAATTGCTTGGAAATAATAAATTAGTGTGTAAAGACCCCCTTGTAACTACTTTTGTGTATTATACATTTGGCATACATTTCCAATAGTGTTTCACTCAGTTATACCGATCTAGAAACATCAGTACGTGAATTTTAAGCAGCCCCTCTAATATCACATATATTGTGGACTAGACTTGAGACTAGACTAGACTTGAATAGTGAGTCACGTAAAACTTTGGACTATGAATAGACTTGACTAGAACCGCGAAAAGTGATCTTGAATAGAATAGGACTTGAATAGAGTTTTCCTTGTTTTATTAAGACTAGACTAGACTGGACTTGGGGAGCTCGTGAACAGCTATGGGTTTAGCCATAAAATATTTAATTAGCCCTGACCCGTGACATAGGTATTTTCCAGTGAACTCACAATTATTTAGTTTACGATGATTTTATAATTAATGTGCATTATGGGCAACATGAATTGAACGAATGTATATGGAATGAGGGTGGGAAATGCTTCATCAGTAAGAGCAATTCGGTTCGCTCCTCTGAGAAGCTCATGTGAGGAGATCATAAAATGATCAGGCCCTGGGGAATGAGTGAAGGAAGAAATGTAACAGAAAAACTGGGACTAAATACTCGTACAGGATCTCTCGTAGTGCTCCGGGAATTTGTATTCCGGTTTCTCGTTTGAGAATACAACGGATGTAATTCAAATATTTATGTAGGATTTGATTTTCTAATCCTCATCAAGTTATGTACTTGCAAAATATTGCACTATCGTTACCTTCGGCAATTTGATGATAGATACATCAACGGTTGTCTAATTTTGTTTGTTTCCGAAGTTGCCCGGATTTTTTACTCGGAATTACCTAGACGAAAGTATAGTTTGCATTTCGCACGTGGTCTTACCTGACCTTTGATTTTGTTTTAGGATAAATACTAACTCATAATTTTTTTCCGTGTCCAGAAATCTAAATATATTAACTAAAAATATTCCCTTGAATTTTTAACACAGGTTTGTAACTTCGGAAATCCGTAGACACAGGTAACAACTTTTTTCGGGGCAAGTTGAAAGAAAAAAATTAAAACCAGGTACATCTATTTAGGGAATGTCGATTGAAAATGCCCTCGTATATATGCCCGCCAAGCTGAATATGCCCAAAATGCCTGCCAACGTGCCATATTTTTGGGCACATTGGCACATTGGGAAAATGCCCTAAATTGGGCATTTTCGACAGGGCATATTCGGCATTTTGGACATTTTCAGTAGGGAATATTTATTAATTTTGTAGACAAAACTCAGCAATACAGTCAAGACAAAAAAGCCACTATTCACTATTAAAATAAAATACTCAAATTTCAATAAAAAAGGCCTACATGGCAATTTTGCTCAAATGTATTTTATTTCAAAAGATACTTCATGTGTATCATACAATCGCCTTATATTGAATTGACGAATGCAATACTGTTGCATTTTGTATAAGGTTAATCAGAATACTCTAGTTCTTCTCACGTGTACGGGTTTTCAATGATAAATGCGTCCTCAAAAAAATCCTCCCCATCAGAACTTTTATTTGTGTAACTTTCAACCTCTGCAGCCGTTGCTCAGCCTTCGGCTGAAATAATATCGGTGTAAATAGTACTAGTAGAAAGCCCTGCTCAGCAGGGATAATTACTTATAGGTTCGAGATACCCTTACATATACTCTAGAATATGCATGAGTATAATGAGATTTAAGACTTGACACATTAGAATAATTCAAGCAATATATCATGGTTGAGCGCACTTGGGAACTTCCCACCAAGGCCCTGCCCATGCCCCATGTTTGACCCGTAGATCGCGGCTGGGAGTTAGTCCCGCTTTAACATACAAATGTTAATTTATCCTTTGAAAATTTCCTTAAATACAACATTTGTTGTAAATATTTCATTTCTGCCATCAATTATTTTCCCTTGATGTTCAGTATCGACAATTTTGACTTTAACTTTCTTCCCTGATGTAGCTCTTGAAAATGCAACATATAATTGTCCATGTGTAAAAACTGGGAATGGCAAATATATTCCCAAACGATCAAATGTTTGCCCTTGACTTTTATTAATAGTCATTACAAAACTCACTCTGATTGGAAACTGCCTTCTTTTGAGCGTAAATGGAATGTCAGGGTCTGACGGAATCAAATCAATTCGAGGTATAAACACTATATCACCTTGAGCACTTCCTGTCAATATTTCAGCATGAATGATATTATTAGCTAAGTGCTTAACTATTAGCCTTGTACCATTACATAATCCTTTCCTTGTGTTCAAGTTTCTCAATAGCATAATAATTGCTCCCACTTTTAAAGTAAGTTTATGTGGAGGCATTCCTGTAGGCGTCAGGGTGTGCAAAAACTCCTCGGGAAAATTCAATTTTTCTTGTTCATCATCTGACACTAAATTGTCAATACTATAATAAGTTTTTGAATCACCTATTAGTCTACCTAAGACATCTTCGTTAAGTCTTATGGTATAATCATTCCTAGAACACAAAATTGCCCTTTTAGTGAAATTAGCGGCATCCACGTCACTAAAACTTGTCCCGAATACCTCTTCTACTAATGATCCTTCGCAAATAAATTCGGGTGGAATTTGAACTTTATCCTCGGGTAAGCCACAATAATTCAAAACATCTCCATTGCCAAGTTTTACCAGCCAGTTTGAAAAGGCAATCTGATCAGGTTCAGTTCTCATATTTTGAGAGAGCTTTATTTGCTTAAATAATGGCCACACGCGACTATTTATTAAGCACGATTCTATTATAGAAACACGGTTTCCATGTTTAACAACGTTCAAACATTGTCGCCAATCACCTCCTAAGAGAATGACTTTGCCACCAAATGGTAGTTTGGATTGCATAAGTTCCTTTAAATACCTATCCATTTCATTTAGTATTAGATAGGATAGCATAGTAACTTCGTCAATAAGGATTAGTTTTGCATCCTTTAACATTTTTGCATCATAAGATGCTCCTCTTATATTAGAAACTGAAGTTTCTACAAAAGGCACCGGTAGTTTGAACATCGAATGAACAGTTCTACCACCCTTTAGCAAATTGGCTGAAATACCCGTGCTTGAGCAAGGTAGTGCAATATCTCCCCTACCTCTCAGCTTACTTAGTAAAACGTTGTAAGTGTAAGTTTTCCCTGCCCCTCCAACTCCATCCCAATAAAAACATCTTTGACGAATACTGCTATCGTCGATTGCAGTCATTACTAAATCGAAAGCGTACTTCTGCATTGTATTTAATTTGGTGTATTCTTTTTCAGCATTAAGTCTTTCTATTTCTGCATCGAAATCTAATAAATTGTATTCTATTTGAGCAGGTTTAGGTAATGAGTAAAACTGATTATTTTTTCCGTGGAGGAAAAGAACGTTTTCAATTTCAGCTAAGGCTGAATTTTCAGCTGAGGCTACATCCAATGTCCTAACTAAATCCTCAGTTAAAGATTGTTTAAATGTATTCCAAAGTTGCAAAGCGTTTTCAGGGTTGCCGAATATGCAAATGTAGGCAAACAACTGTCGCAATGACGAAGGCATTGCATATAAAGAAGCATCCTGAAGAGCTTTCTCCCACTCGCTGTCATCAGCTAGTAAACCCAAGTTTTTAGCAGTTTCTTTATAGGTGCTATACGTGACGCCGTTAACTGTTCGTAGGTTTTCAAAGCTTGTGGCACCACGAACATTTAGTAATAACAGTCTAATAAAATATCTTTCCTGGTCCGACGGACTAACGGAGTACATTCTTGCAATAACCCCATCATAATTTTGTTTGCGTAGTTCCCATTTCTTTTTTGAGAAAACAAAATAATTTGGTATTTCCGGGTATAAAAATTGTCGAGCATAAGAACTTCTCTCATTTAAATGAAAATACTCTGTTAACGTTGTCTCCGTTTTATTTTGTAAAGCACGTTCTTCTTCGCCATCTTTGAAGTAAACATTGTGGAAGTTTTCCAAATGTACCTGCAATCTAATTATAGCATGCGATTTATCATGCATTTTAAACCCAAACAGCCTCCATAAAGCTTCTGGCGCACAAACATACCTTGAATCTAAATATGACTTTATTTCATCATGATTCAACACGTCCTGACCGTTAACTGTGTCAATGACTTCGATATTAGCACAGTCGTAGCCTTTGTATACATACTTAAATAAGTATTTTATGCTATTGACACTTGCACATATTTCGAGATTGATATGGCAGTTAAACTTCAAAAGCAAGTACGCATTATATGGTACAACCCAACGATTGTCAATTGGTTTATTTTTAACCATAATAACACCAGCTTGTCTTCGCCTGTAAACTGGATAACCGTCTTTATTAGCAATTGTTCCGTTAATAAACGGTTTTGGAAAATCTTTCATGCATTTGTCATTTTGCATACACGGAGAACGCTGATTCAGGTTGCCACATGGACCATGAATCATATGTTTTAATACTCTGTCATATAGGGCAGGGTTAACTTCTTTATCAGGTATTTCTGCAGACATATTTATCAATAATCTCCGTAGTTTTTGGTTTGTAGTCTTCATGCAATATTATAAGCATATGAATGTGCGGGAGTGATCTTTTTTGATACTCAATTGTATAAACATAGGCAACAACAGCACCTAGAATATTATCATTTTTAATTTGTTTCAACAATTCGTTAACTTTCATATTGAAAACTCTTGCTACTAAATCAGGACGATCACTTGTACTCTGCCCAGGAAGTAAATTTTCCTTTATTTCGTCCCAATTTGGGTTTGTAGTCATTGTAAGAAACAAATCGGGCTTACCGTATTTTCTGACTATCGCAATTGCATCCTGGTATAACTGCTGCATATTTCTTGGACTTCCCATGAAACTGCTGGGTAATATAACAGCCTTACCAGCCTTTATGCCCTCACTATTAGCTCGGTTTTCAATATGATCAAGAAGGCCTGTGTACATCTCCACACGTAGGTCCTTCTGATGAGTTCGAATCCAGTTCAATCTGCTTGCTTCGGCTTTAGCGTAAGCATCAACTGCTATTTGCTGAGTTAACTTCCCACCCATTAAAAATGGGTTGAATTCCTCTCGAATTGAAAATCGGTATGAATAGTATTCCATGAGTGT
This sequence comes from Allacma fusca, assembly GCA_947179485.1. NCBI lineage: Eukaryota > Metazoa > Arthropoda > Collembola > Symphypleona > Sminthuridae > Allacma > Allacma fusca. The sequence continues at coordinate 9,406,069 of OX359248.1, forward strand.
TACATTCATTACCTTAGCAAGTGGTGCGTTTATTTTATTCATCCCAATTTTCCAGCCTTTGTCACCGTGAGGAAACAATAGAGGATATACCATTGGATCTACATCTTCGTTGCATACCGCCTGACGTATTGGGATGCATTTTGTGCTTGTTCTACTGTAAATTCGGATGTCACGTTCAAACGGTGGTTCTCCATCAATGTTGGTAAAGACAACAGCGACTTCGTTAAAACGCGGTGCATTGTATGTTCGTTGGTCATCATTTTTGTTGTTGCAAATTGACATAGTAATCTCCCTTGGAGTCACGCCCTCTCGAACGGCTCTATCATTTTCATCACGTTCTACTTCAAACATCATTTTGTACGCGCGAGCATAATTATTTACGGTTGACAGTAAATTAGCCAAAGCATTCATCAAATCTGGGTTGCAGTCTCTGTTAGCATCTACACTCATTCTAGCACGAAATGCTTCTTCGGGATCCAAAATATAAAGCTGGGCGTATTTTGGCGTTACACCTTCACCTGGATGTAAAGGAGATGCTGTATGGTAAACTTGGCCATGAATTTTGTACACGTACGGACCGCGGCCGTCGTTCATTCGTGAGTCTATTTTTGCTCCCATTGAAGCTAATGCTAGCGCACTATTAAAGGAACGAATATTTTCCAAGAAGTTTTTCGAATATTCATGCGCATTGGTAAACAAATTGTGTAACAATTCAGGGGGTGCTTTAATCGTTTCCAATTTAACTGTACCTTGTTTACAGCAAGTTGTAAACCTTTTGGTGGTATTCAATTCAGCCAAAAAGTACTTTGCTCCACAAAATTGACAAATTTCATCAAGTGCACCACTGTTGTGCTCGTCAACTACAATATCTTTTTGTCCAACGGCTACATTGTGCAATGTTTGGTTGTTCCGAATTCTTTGGGTTGTAGCTGCTCTAATTCTGTCACGACGCTGCTCATGAGTTTCATTGACTTCAGTTTCATTCAGCCGTTGGTTCAGTCGTGCTTCATGTCGTTTAGCTAATCTAATATTTCTAGCTTCTGGGGGAAAGTCGGTGAGTGGTAATTTAAAGCTTGCTCGCTTGCTGCGCTGATAGCATGTCTATGTAGTATACAACTTCACTATATATCGAAGAATTAGGCCAGCAGTCGGTGGTATATACACAGCAAGCAAGCTATTTTAACCGAGAAGCACAGCGAGCTGAAAAATGTCTCCTCTGCAACAGAGTTTCAGCTCGCTCAGCTCGCTGTGCTTGTGCTTCTCGACTTGCTTGCTGTGTGTATACCACCGACTTGCTTGGCTATATAGTCAAGTTGTATACTACATACGTATTAGCTTGCTTTATAGTGAAATGAGCGCGCCAAGCTTTAAATTAACAGATCCCTCAGAAGTGGCCAGTAATATAGAGATTTCGTTCGCTTTGCGTACATTTATACTTTACGTTTGTTACGAGTGATCCCTCAGAAATAATCTGATGCTCACGTGCTTTTCATTTCATGCACGAAGCCGTTTAGGCTTTCAATTAGGACGCGTAAGTATTTCTTTTTCTAGAAACCAGTTCAACTTCATAACGACGGGAAAATAAGGAACTGGAGAAGTCACAAATCAAGTATTCATTGGAATTGCGAATCAAAAGTGTAAACATTTGACACAAAAAGGTAACATGGTATTCCTAAGGAGAAAACACTTGTCTTACTCCGATAGGTCAAAACTGTATACAGACGTTACAAAGGACGTTAGAATACGAAATCACTAATTGGTTGTACCCCAAAATGTACGTTTTATGAAAAACCAGTGTGGATGTTGTAAATAATGTAAATTCGTATCCCCTGATAATTTATTTTAAGCTTTTTTTAAAAAAAGCTCATCAGACATTTTTCTCTTATTGGGCGCATAATTCCTAGCTAAAAGTCTTTCAACCGGAGCTGAAGATGGTAACCTCCTAATAAAGCGACGAAACTTTCTTATCATGGGGTAGTTGCTCAAACTGGCTTGGTGTTTAGACCGATCATGAAAATAGCGTATTGGCACTGTGGAGCCACGTGATGATATTTTCACACAGAACCTTTCTGTAACGACAAATTTAAAAAGGGGGCATTCAGAAATTACATCATGTACGCAAGGGGGAGGGGGAGGATAAAATATTTGACGAAAAATGACGAAGAGGAAGGGGGGTCGAAGACTGAATGACGCCAATATAATACTGATCGCCACATGGAATTTTCTCGTTTGATAGTGCTCAAAATTCAATTGGATAAATGTCATATCAACTAAAATGAATTCTGCAAAGGTAAACACACAATATATGGTAAATTACAATTTACACAACTTGTAAACTCTACATACATGCAATACTATATTTCTCCTCACATATGTATTTATATTCAAAAACACTAACAATTTGAAGAAACAATTTAAACCAGAACCTTGAAATGTGTAATGTTTGATTCCGCAACTCAGATTCGAGGATCTCTCACACGCTGGAATCGCTTCAATGTAAAATAAAGTTAATCATCTCCTGGCGTAATTCGGCTCAACAAGTGAATATACAAGAGAGTATTCAAAAACTTTAAAGGCGCGTGTAGGCATGACGTTAAGTTACAGCGGGGGTAGGGGGGATGAACTTTAAATGATGAATAATGATTTAGAGTGGGGAGGGGTCGAAAACGGTAAAAAATGGAATGACGTAATTTCTGCATGCTTCCAAAAGGAATCCTTTAAAAATTTTGGGTGTGCTTGACTTCGTTCCATGGATTACAAACCCATTCGTTCCAACTCAATTCGCTGCACAAATACAAATATGGCGTTCACACAAGCTCACTGTAATTTTTTTCCCGCCCATTTAGTTCATTTCAAATTAATTTTGGAATTATATCATTTCAGTTCAAGTTCAGTTAAATCAGCCGTTCATAATTATGTATTTAATTCACCATTTAAGCTAACAAATTACTGTATATTAAAAACCGATTATTTAAGCGAGTATTTACGAATATTAAGGGGGAAAAAATCCAAGTTTCGCAATTGCAGAAACATTCAATTCATTATCAGGTTTAATTTTAGTTTCTATTCTTTGGAATACTAAATACAGAATATAATTTACTGCCCCGCTTTGAAATACTGGTTTTGATAAAATTCGGATTTTATGAAAAACTACTTACGAGGTGGAATTTTTTTGAAATTAAATCCAACTTAAAAAATACATTAAATAATGTACCGACAAGTCGAAATTCACTTTGGCAGGCACCATTATGCTTGTGTTGTTCATGCACTCACTGGTGGAGTCGATGTGTCAAATAAAATATCGTCTCTTATTTCTAAATACACGTTCTATTATTTCTAAATACACGTTCTATTATTTCTTAATACACGTTCTATTATTTCTAAATACACGTTCTTTTATTTCTAAATACATGTTCTATTATTTCTAAATACACGTTCTATTATTTCTAAATACACGTTCTATTATTTCTTAATACACGTTCTATTATTTCTAAATACACGTGCTATTATTTCCAAATACACGTGCTATTATTTCTAAATACACGCTCTATTATTTCTAAATACACGTGCTATTATTTCTAAATACACGTGCTATTATTTCTAAATACACGTGCTATTATTTCTAAATACACGCTCTATTATTTCTAAATACACGTTCTATTATTTCTAAATACACGTTCTATTATTTCTAAATACACGTTCTATTATTTCTAAATACACGTTCTACTATTTCTAAAAAGACGTGCTATTATTTCTAAATACACGTTCTATTATTTCTAAATACACGTGCTATTATTTCTAAATACACGTTCTATAATTTACAAACACACGTTCTATTATTTCTAAATACACGTTCTATTATTTCTAATTACACGTTCTATTATTTCTAATTACACGTTCTATTATTTCTAAATAAACGTGCTATTATTTCCAAATACACGCTCTATTATTTCTAAATACACGTTCTATTATTACTAAATACACGTTCTATTATTTCTAAATACACGTTCTATTATTTCTAAATACACGTACTATTATTTCTAAATACACGTTCTATTATTTCTAAATACACGTTCTAGTATTTCCTGAAATTCAGGTAAGTTCAGTTCATTGTTTTGCTATCCTTATCGTTAATAATTCAAGTTCAGTTAAGGCGAAAAATAATTCAGTTCTCATTCAGGAATTTATTCTATTAATTTGTTTCCGTGCATTCATGTTCACTCAAAATGTTCAGTTCAGGGACTGGATCACTGAACGAACTTGTTGCACGAGCATGCTTGGCTCATTTTTGCGTGTCTTTCCCGTGTTCCATTTTGTAGATTCTTCAACAAACCATTGTAATTTACAAAATGACAGACATATGAGTAAGAAATGCCTATAAAGAGGACTCAGAGTTCAAATCCAGAAGATTTTTAAATCTTCTTTAACCACATTTTTAGCACAGAAGTGATAGATGTAACTTACTTTCGATCGTTACTGCTGTTAACATTCTTGAACCCTGGGTTTGACGCTAAAGAACACTGATGCTAGTGATTCAAAAAACAATGGTTGTTTTCCTTCCAGCTTCATTGTTTTACATTTGCAGAACAGAATGGTGGAAATTCTGAAAATATTTCAGTGGTTATTATTTATCAATTGAATAATCGTAAATATTACACGAGGGATTTTAAGGTACAATAAAAACGCAACAAAACATGAAAGGGGTTATTAATTAACGTTTATTAATTAATACGTAATTTACAAAGGTAAATTACGTTTTTAACTGTGAATACAGTAAATTATAGTCACATATACCAAGGCGTATTGACACCATCATTTAAAAACGTTTCTCAGCGGAATTTCTGCCACCAAAACCACATTTCCAAAAAAGTCCGAAAATATTATACAATGGCAGGATACAAAATTACCCTTAGGTGTGCCACCGGAAACTCTGCCACCAAAACACCATTTCTCTAAAAAAAAAGTACGAAAATATAATACAATGAGAGGATAAAAGATTACCCTTATGCGTGACGTTTCAGGGATATGAAACGGTTGTCGTTTAATAATACACCCGAAATATACATAGCCTAATGAAGTCTCGATGAGTTCGTACATTTCTTTCCTCGAAACGTAATCGACCTTCCCCGGGAAGAGACAATTGGGAAAATTAAGTGAAATTATTTTGAGACAAATTGAGTCGTCAAGTATGCCACTTCTTTTTAACCAATAATCGCTGAAAGGGAGATATAAGGTTCGAAACTTCTGCGTGGATTTGGGAAACGTATGTTTACAGGCGTAATTCATTCACAATGCCAGGGTATCCACCATTGAAAATAGCAGTAACTTCAAGACCGGTGAATCCTGTTAGGATTACTAGTTTTAAGCTTCTACTGGGAACTACAGCCCCACGCTGGACTTCTAGGAGTGATTACATTTGTCGAATGTGGTAATTGTGTATGTTGGCATACATTTTATCTAGCTGGAGGGGGTGATGACACAATCCACAAAGGCGATGACCATCTGTAAAAACACGTCAATGATTAATAACTACCACTATATTTCACACTAAAAATCGATCCACTTTGATGAGGTTGTTTGCTATTACCTGTGCACGATGCGCCTGGCAAACTGTCATGATCGCGTTCATGCGGGTTGTAAAATGAAAAGACCAGTTAAATTTCATGCAGATCAAATCCCGAATTGACGAGCTTACTCAACTCCTACTAATCTCACCCAATTAGGCAGTGCGCTTGTCATTATTTGATCGCCCATTAAGGCAGGTACCTGGCCATCGTTTCGTCAATAATCAAATTTATCATTCAAAAAATCATTTTAAGACAAATGGAGAGCCATCAATATACACTGGAAGACAACACTAGAGACACTGTAACGTACGAAACTTGACTGTGCTGAACATTACTCTAGACTGGACTGACTCTACCGGACTGAACTTGACTCTGGATTGGATTTGACCCTAACTGGATAAACCTCATTTTCATGACTGGATTTGACTTTGGAAATAATACAAATAAACGCAAAAAAGACAAATTAACATTTGCGTATTCATATTTATTTCATCACTAATTCAGTTTCATCCGTTGTTTAGTTTATAACTTCGATCCTAATTTTCTTTGTACTTCGAATATTTTATATTTCTGCTAAATAAACAAATGTATACCCAACTAAAATGAAACACCTGAAAAACGTAAAAATACTCAAAGTACGGAGAAAATGTAAACGAAGTTTCAAATCATACAAACAAAGGATGGAACTGGATTCCTAAAGAAATAAATTTGAAGTACAAATGAACTAGTGTATGAATATGAACTGTGCATGAAAGTGTAACAATATCTTGTTAGAAGTAGCATGAGCTATAAACAACGTAATTAAATAGGAAAGATTGTATGGTTTTGTTCAAGGGAGAATGAATAACGAATCGGAGGCAAAGATGGAAAGACGAGATTGAGAGATGTACAGATGTAGAAGTTTTTCTCGTATGTGCATGAAAGTGTCATTCCATGGCCGGGGGAAAGTTGCGACAGGGTTATTCTTATATGGACAAGATGAGATAGGATCAGGAGGGGAAATACACGTGTTAATCGGTTGTAATAAGTAGACACATTGACATACATAATATGCATAATCATATTATCACAATTAGCATTGGAGACTGAACACATACGATATCCTTGTAAAAAGTGTATTGTATAAAAGTTTAAAGAAGTTTAGTATAAAATTTGAAGACGAGGAATAACATTACTTGTCATGTTCATCCTAGTAGAGAATCCACCATAAATAAATCAAAATTAGTGATTACAGACGTAAATTAATAATAAAAATATCCTGTACAGAATCTATTTTGGACCCAAAGTAATACGACCTGAGATTCGTTGAATTGTGTATACATTTTTTAACAATTTAAATTCATGTGTAACAATCATCACAGTCCAACAATTGTCAATTGTAATTTAACGGCGCGACCACAGGGTGAGATGACACTGCAGGGTAAGACGGCGGTGTATCAAGAGCAGGGTGAGATAACGTTACAGGGTGAGATGCGAGCCAAGCTTGGAGAGAGGGAATTGATACAAAATCCAGAGCATAGGAGAGGAGCTCGCGAGAAGCAGCGAGCAACGTTAAGCGTACGAGGTGAGGCACAGAGGAGAGTTCTGCTTGTCTGCGGAGCGGCTCGCCTCTGCTACTCACACAGCCGCTATGGTGATGCATTGGTGTACATGTTGTTGGTTATAATTTAATAGTATACTGTGACTTGATTGGTAGAATGTATGAATTATAATGTAATGCTAGTGTAAAGCTATAAAAAGTGATTGAGGAATAGAAGGAATAGGATTAGATTTTCTGGTGTGAGGGAAGAACGACGTGTGTGACTAATAAAGAATCAGTTTTCATTTTCTCTACATTTTACCTACAAAAACCCTTTTATTTTCCCTTACACTGGGTAGCAAAGGCTAACAATCATAAAAGGGTAGTTGAGTGTGGGTGAGATTATTGAATAAATATAAAACGTGCACTGGTAGCGGCGCTGGTCCTTCGAAAACAGACGTCTCACCCCGGGGTACGACTTGAGTGATCCGAACTTTTATTTTACACCAATCTGAGGCTGTAACAGTAATAATCATTTTTAGGAATCACGCAACAATTATTAATTGACAAGCATTATTTGTAATTGTCAATTACAACGTTACATTTTGAAATCTTTATTTGCAAGTTTATACGCAATATCATTTAATTTTCTTACGTCAAACGGATGATCCGATGACTTTTAAAAATAATATGCTTCTTACTTTTAATCTAATCTTCCCCTAAACAAATAATTGAGTTGCCAGGTGCCCTTGGTGCGGCAGTTATCGAGTTGACAGACAACCAGGCACTCGCAAAGGGGACTTTGGGCTTCGTTTGGTAATTTAAAAGAACCTCGACGTCAGGAAGTTTGAATTGATTGTCAGATTTAAAAGGAACTTAGCAAAAAAAGGATTATAAGCTAGCAAAAGGTTGACGTTCCAACTAACCACCCACACCAAAACAAAAGTTGCAGAATTTGTAATAACCAAAGTTTAAATTCTGAAATACAAAACATGTGTTCGGAACAATCGCACATGAACCTCCATCTCAACCTGCTGATTAATTCGGATTTGTGCCTGATTGTGAGTCACATTTTGGTTTCGGAAAACTTGGTAGACTCAACATGTCCTGAAGTTACTACTGCAAGTCATGTGACGACTGAAGCAACTGATTGAAAATTATTTAATATCATTTATGGTTTATTTTTTCCTAAACACTGAAGATAATATATTAAAATGTTACTGCGCCAAAATATTAACCTGAATGAGTTAAATTAAATATTTATGCACTCGTGAGTTGATTATTGAACCAGTCTTGTATGCTGGAAACATAACTAATTGGGACGAATTCTTCAATTCCAAACTCTTGGTAACAGAAAACTTGCTTTTCAACTTCGAGAACATTTGAAAATTTTGTCCCCAGCTAAAAGCAATCCTCAGAAAGCGTTGAATGCATGTACATACACAATTTTAAGATACATTTCAGGGTGCTTTTTGGTTGGTCCCATCATTGAAAATTGTGGACATTACTGTATAAAGAGGACGTAAGTTTTGTAAAATAAGATTTTCTTATCACATGATTTTTCATCAACAATCTGACGTATTTACAAAACAAAACAATCAGAAGTCTGTATTTTTTAAAACGGCCACCGTGAAAATCACTATTTTATGAAACACTTCTATGGGACCCTTCAGATGAAAAATATTCCAAGAAATTTTCCCCCCTAAACGGTGGTGAAAAAGTTAGTGAACCCGCCATCCTGGTTCATGCCCAACATGATCATCAAATTATGCCCAATTTTGGAAATTGTTTTACCAAATTTGGGCAAAGGTCTCTGCCCATATACATGCCCAATTTTAAAGCACATGCCCGATTTTGAAAAAATGGCCTACCCATATACGTGCCCAATCTGTGTGCACGTGCCCAATTTCAAAACAAATAGCCTACCAGTGCTCGGACTGGGTACGGGTAATACTCGGGTAAATGGGTACGGGTACAGGTATGGGTACTACCCGGGTACAGAAGTTGCGTACTCGCAAGTACGCGGGTACTACCCGGGTACTCTGGATTTTAGACAATAAAGTGGGTACAGGTGCGGGTACGGGTATGGGTACTCACTCAGTGACAATCGGGTAGTACCCAATGGGTACGGGTATCACTATGTAAAATACCTGTACCCGTGGGTGCTGTACCCGAGTATTTTTGGGTACTTCAAAGGTTCCTGATGGAATGGTTTACTATGGCTAACAATAAGACCTACCAACCGTGGAGTTGCTTATTTCGTAGTATACAGATACTTGTGTTAGTGACAGAGCCAAGTGGCTTCGTCTCATTTATGATTTCGTGGTAGTTGCAATCTAACGCTTCTAATAATTCATCCAAGGAATCTAATAAAGAAATAGAGCGTAGAGTCAGTGAAATCATCTGTTTATCGACTTAAATAGTGAATCTCATCAACGAAGAATTTCAAAAGGGAAGTTCTTGGGGTTCAATTTAATTATCTTCATTGGGAGCGTAACATTACAATTATTTGAAGACGTATTACGAGATAAGATCGGAATAAATATACATTTATTAGCAGATCTATTTCTTAACGTTACAAGTACCCAGGGTTGTCCATTTGAAAACGCCAAGGCATTTTATGCAGGCAATTTGAGCATTTTCAATTCTGGGTATTTATGACACTTTGAGTATTCATTGAGGTGAATATTTATAACATTTTAGAATGAAAAATATCATTCCTTGCACGCAATATTTATATTTCAGTCCCTTTGATTAATCTTGATAATTTTGATGTTAAAAGAACTTGACAGACATCTGAACTTGGCGTTCAAAACTTCCATGGGGTTGCATTTTAGTTCTATTTTGCCTGCATTTTTCGAAAATCTCCGTCTCGGGCTTCATAAATGTGAGAGACAGTTTACGGATGTTTGTTTTATAAAGCTGTAATATAAAATGAATATTCAATATTGCCTCCCACATTTATTTCCTGAAACCGCAATATTTGACTTGGAAAAATTATGATCAACTCAATTTTTCCGTTTAACATTTTCTATACACAGAGTTCGATTAGCCGGAAAAAAAATTGTTTCTTGTTCTCCAAGTTGAAAAGCAAGTTATGGAGAGTTTAGTATTAAGAATCCGTCCCAATTCCAATTAGCGAGAACATATTTCATTTCATTCAGCAAGTTATTATTTTGGGGTAGTAGGATTTGAATTTCGTCAGTGTTTATTAAAAAAATCACACAATGCCTTAAATAATTTTTTCAAAAAATTCAAATAGGATGTCTTTAACGCCTAGGGATAATTCCCAAAATCCCGGACACTTTTAATGGAGGTCAAAAAATTGACAACTTGAAATTTTTCAGCTGGGCAAGCTAATGTCGTCGGGGATTTTAAATCGGCCAAACTTCCAGTACCCGAGTAATACCCGGGTACACACAATAGATACTCGGGTACGGGTACAGGTTTTGGGTACATTACGGGTACGGGTAAATTGTGGGTACAGGTACTACATTGTATTTTCAGGTACGGGTACGGGTACTGAAATAATTTACCCGGGTACTCGGGTATGGGTACGGGTATAGGTACAGCATTTTGTAGTACCCGATATTCGGGTACGGGTATGGGTACGGGTACACGGTTTCTGTACCCAGTCCGAGCACTGTAGCCTACCCATATATGTATCTGCCAAATCTCTGAGTACGTGCCTACTTTTGAAACAAATTGCCTACCCATATACGTGCCCAATATCGGAGTACATGCATGCCCACTTTCGGAAAAAATTGCCTACCCATATACATGCCCAATATCGGAGTATATGCCCACTTTCGGGAAATTTTGTCTACCCATATACATGCCCCATCTCAGAGCATATGCCCACTTTGGAAAAAATTGCCTAACCATATCGTGCCGCTACTCAACTAGTCCCAATTGTTTTTTAAAATAATTTGGGATTGGTTCGCTATAGACCATTCATATTTGGCCTCAATATTACCCCCACTGTTTAACGTACATTATGTGTACAAACATACAAAAAAAATATGCTATGCGAATGGCCGTTTTCAAATCAAACTCTGAACACAGTTTACAAAATATTACGCGAATTAATTAGAGTTGAGAATCAATTTTCCAAGTCAAATATTGTGGTTTTATGCTTTAAATATGGAGAAAATATTCAATATAATATATTTTGTTTTGCAATTTTATAAAACAAAAATTCATGAGCTTGGTCTCACACTTATGGTACCTGGGATGGGGCAGAAATTTGTGACCAAGGAAAGTAATATATTCCTCAAATGCAGCCACTGAGAGGTTTCAAAGCCGAAGGGAGATTGCTTGCTGCATTAATATCAGTTATCAACAATCATTAAACGAACTGAAATTCAAACATTGCTGTCAACGAATGATACTGTCTAAAATTTCTTACATTTCCAAAATTTCATAACTATTCACTGTAATAAACTTTCAAAATTGCATTACTATTCACTGCAATAAATTTTCAAAATTTCATAACTATTCACTGCAATAAATTTCCAAAATGTTTTAAATGCCAAACTGACATAAATGTCGAAAATGTTTTAAATATCCAAAGTGCTATAAATGTCCAAAATTTCTTAAGTGCTTAAAGTACCCAGAATGCTCATGGCATTTTCAAATGGCCAAACCTGACTACAGCATTGATGTAACTACAGGTCCCTTGTGAAAAATTTACCAAGATCGCTTGACCATACTGTTTTCCTGCTGTAATGTATGCTAACTAGAAGTACATGAAACGAATTACTATACGCAGATTTAACTCCTTCTCTTTGGAGTGTTATCCATCGAAACGGGCTGCCTTTCTGGTTAAGCAAAAAAGTCGCAGAAATAGTGTGTCCAACTTCAAATTCAAACATTTCCCGCAATTAGTAGTTTCATCCTAATGACCAATCAAATATATGACAGGAAATCATGGCATAACAACTGGAAACTACAAAGCCGTAATCCATACCTTATACGCAGTGTTCACTGGCAGTGGTACGCTGATTTCGCGGCGACGTTCAACTTGCCATGTGTTTTTCTAACTCTCTCTCAACCTCAACTATACAGCATGCGGCAAGTAACATTCATTGCATCTGCTTAAATTAGACATCAAAAAGCATACAGTTCCAAATAACTCCATACATCATCTTCATCCAGTCTCCTGTCGTGGGTTCATTGAGATTGAGAACTAGTTGTGGTATTTTGTATATTGTCATTGGCAGTTAAATTCCATATGATTCGATATTTGATACGAATGAACTTGTAAGGGATTTTTTTGTTTAAAAAGCTACGAACACGATTGAAAACTAGATATTTATGAAGATGGATTCGGAAGTGTCTATAAATCAAGACCAGGCTTTTAAGCACATGGTAATTGTTAATTTTTAAATGTGTAGTGATAGCACTAATAATTTGATAAAAACTAGAGATAATACGATGGTAGTAACGTAATCATAATAAAATAATATTGTTTAATATTTTATGTCCTATGTAGGTAGATGGACTGTTGGCCGAAGTGAATATTCCAGCGAGCACGAGGGAAAGTTTTTCAGCTTGGATCGCCCAGTTCAAGGCAACGATTGCTAAATTTGAAGACGCTGAGATAGTAAGAATTTATTTTTTAGATTGAAAAAAAACTAGCATCAGTCGAATGGAATTTGGATTTTAACTGGAAGCTTATTCAATATATACAGCCTAATTGAAAGTTCGGTTGCAAATTTATTAAATCTTTTTTATTATGTTCTTTGGTCTAATCTTATATTTATTCTGGCTAGGAATGCAAAAAGTGGGCTGCTGTTGTGCCCTTGCCGAAGCACATTAACATCGAAAATGTTGGAAAGACTATGCATTGGAAGAAGCCCGGAGATGTTAGCCTCGTGGGATCTTGGTCCTTTAATGCCGCAGTCATGAAAGTTTCCGCAGTGGACTTGATCGTTGAAGTCCCAAAGGTTAGGTGTTGATACATGTGTAGTATCTTTTGTTTATTGTTTCACGTGACCGCTACTTTTTCCATCATATGTAGAAATATTTAACCAATTTTATCTGGTTTATAGGAATGCTTGCACAAAAGTGATTTGTTGAATCACAAGTACCACATCAAAAGAGCCTTATATTTAGCTTATTTAGCTCAAAAACTAACAGAGTGTGAATACGACGAACTGTATTACAGCTGCCCCGATGGAAATCCTTTAAAGCCTGTCTTAGATATTCGAGTTGATGAAGACATTCGTGTTCGGTTGCATCTTGTACCCCCCAAGGATCTTTTTAAGCTCGTCCGACTTTCGCCTGACAAAAATAATTTACGCTTCAATAGTTATTACGGGCTTGAAGAGCTATCAGGTTTGTTGTTCAAACACTCTTGAGAGAGGGGATCCGCGTGTTGCTTCTTCTAAAAGTAATTCTTAAAAACATTGTATTTTCAGAAACTGAATCTGCTAGTCAACCCACACCATCCTACAACAGTTCAATTGCAGTGGATATTTTATTGAAGTGTATTGATGAAGCTATTAGCCTTAAAATTAGCAATTGCCAAGCTATTAAAGAAGCCATAGTTCTGCTAAAAATTTGGATGCAGCAGCGATATATCAATACGGTATGAAATAGCAATCCAATTTCGAAGACCTTGTATTATGTAAAAAGTTAAAAACAAGTATCCAATATGGTCAAATTCAAAATCTTTATCAAATTGTGTTTTAGGGATACGGGTCATTTTCGAGTTGCATGATAAACATGTTCACATGCTACTTGATTGAGAAGGGTGAACTCCATCCGTCTATGAGTCCTTTTCAACTATTCAGGTCCATTCTAACAAACTTGACATCTTCTGGATGGGATGAACAAGGAATTTCTCTCTGTGACAATGAAGATGCACTGAATTTGTGGAAGAAACACAGTGATGTTGTTTTTGTGGATGCTACTGGAACACTGAATTTTGCAGGTCAGCTGTCCAAATTAACATATCACCGTATCCAGAAAGATGCACAAGAAACTTTGTCTGCATTGGGAACATCCAGTTTGCTAAGTTTTCAGTCTGTTTTCATGAAGAAATTGCCTTTCGTTTACAACTTCGATCATGTGTTACAGTACGTTGTTTTTAATTTTTTCCAATTTTTGGCAAATTGGTTAAAAAACATTGATATGCGGTTAATTTAAAAATAATTAGATTATACTATATTATATGCTTCTGTTTGCCAATTAGGGTGAATTTGCTTGAGTTCAACAAGAAAATTGAATCGCGTGAGGACTTCAAATGGAAGATCCTAAATCACTCTGGGCATCCATACCCCGTAGCAGTCTCACTAATTGGAAGCTTGGTAGAAAATTGCCTCAAAACGAGGTCTCAACTGATAGATGTGGAAGTATCTAACGTGAAGCCGTGGAAGTACAATGAGCAGCCATCTTATCAAAGGAAATCAGGCTTATTTGTCAGGTTTGGTATAATTTTACGTAAAGAAGTTGCTCAAAAACAAGTTGAAAAGTGCGAATCAGATGATCCTGACCACGTACAAAAGTTTAAAGAATTTTGGGGAGAAATAAGTGAGCTTCGAAGATTCCGAGATGGTTCAATATCCGAATCGGTTGTTTTTGCCAACAATAAATTCAGAGTATGCTATGAAATGCTAAAACATATTTTACAAAGACATCTAAATGTGGATTTGGACTTAAATATAACTTCGTACTTGGATAACCAGCTGGAGTCACATTTTGAACCGGAGTTTTTAAGCAATGAAATTAATGATCCCTCTTCGAAGCCCAGTGGAAAAAGGAAAAAGTCGGTAGCAAAAGGTATCGCGGAAGCTGCGAAGGTGACAGTTGAGGACATAACTAACGAAGCATCAGCCTCTGTAGACAAGCTTACGAAAATTCTTCGCCAACTAGAAGGCGTGCCCCTCGCAATTACTTCCGTTCAAGGGATTTCTCCAGTCTTAAGATATTCAAATCCTTTCCCCACACCTCCACAGCGATTCATCAGCAGTGACTTATTGATCTATCACAGTTCACAGATTAAAAGTTCTGCATTGCTAAAAGTACCAGGGAAGAAAGGGAAAACAGGCGTGATTTCGGTCAATAAAGTTGCCAAATTAGTGGAGCCAGTGTGTATTATTGTTCAGCTTGAATCAACAGGGAAGTGGCCAGATAATGTTAATGCCATTGAGCGCCTGAAGTGTGCATTGCTTATCAACATTGGACAATCTCTAAAATCCCAGTTTGATTTAACTGTATTGGCTGCTCCCAATTATTTGGATGTCTTGATGGTATGTGGTTACATTTCACATATTCTGAAAGTTCATTTTAATCTGTTACTTTTTGTGCAATATAAAACAATGCAAGTAAATTTTTAAAGTATTAATTAATCAGGCCAACCTTCAAAAAACATTTATGAACATGTATTTTTCTATTTTGTGTGATACAGGACGGATTTGTATTCCGGATCCGACTCTTTTACATGCGGGAACTAATGCTACTGAAAGAAATAAAAGATACGGATGGAGTTATAAAGCTCAAAGACAATGCCAACGTTCAAGAACTGGAGAAAGAAGGGATTCACTTGCCAAAGCTGACGAGTACTTTGCATGCATTCAAGCACCAGTTTGAACCTTTTGGCAAAGTATGTCGTTTGGCGAAGAGATGGCTTGCATCACATTTAATGCTATCGTCATCATTTAATTTTCAAACAAAATCCGATGCTGGATCTACGTTTACAGAAGAAGCCGTTGAGTTGCTTGTTGCGTCTACATTTGTTAATTACAAACCGTACTTACAACCTCCTAATGAAGCTCAAACTGGATTCTTACGATTCTTAGACCTTTTGGCTAATACTGACTGGAAAATAACCCCAATAATCGTGAACTTTAACCAGAGCCTGCTGGCTGAAGAAGTTCAATCTATCGAAGAAAGTTTCCATCGTCGACGTGAACTCTTTCCCTGCCTATTTATTGCCACTCCTCATGATAAGTCAATTTCCATTTGGACGAAGAATTTACCCAAAATAATATTAAAGCGCACAGGAATTCTAGCTCAATCAGCATTGAAACATGCTACCTCACAGCTACTTCTAAGCTTTACGACATCCAAGGAGCTTCAAGAGACTTGCGTGAAAATATTTTCATCTCCTATGGATCACTTTGATGTGATTATTTGGCTAAAAAAACATATGAATGCAAAATCTTTTCAAAATATCCATACCTCACCCGTTCCCCGATTAGAGTTCAAGAAGTACAAAAAGTGTCTGAATGAATTTATTCCCATCGTATCCTTTGATCCCGTCGGGTTGTACGTGCAAGAATTGAGGGAATCCTTCGGGCATTTGGCTATGTTTTTTTATGATTCTTGCGGTGGGAATTGTGTTTCTGTAGTATGGAAGTTGGATGCTTTGAAACCGAAAGAGTTCAGCGT
The DNA here is from genome assembly GCA_947179485.1 of Allacma fusca. NCBI lineage: Eukaryota > Metazoa > Arthropoda > Collembola > Symphypleona > Sminthuridae > Allacma > Allacma fusca. The sequence continues at coordinate 9,422,551 of OX359248.1, forward strand.
AAGCTGCTTATTTGATCTTACCTGTATACTTTTCATGATGGAAGTGATTGTTAGGGTATTTTTTACCCTTGCTGGCGGCTGCTTTAACTTGTTTATTTCTATCTTCCAGGTCACGAACGCGAAGAGTAGGCGCTATAATGATCAACTTCACAATTTGGAAGTCAACGTTGAAGGAGTTTTAGAAGCTTTTCAAGTAATTGGTGACGAGTTAGTTGATAGAATAGAAGCTAGAAGTGAAAACTGGAGAATATAAAATAGCAAAAATTAAATAAGAAAAATCATTAATGTAAAAGGTTTGTTTTTTGTTGTATTTTATTGTATTGGTCCTTACACCTAGCCTATGTAAATGATTTGGAAAATATATGAAAAACTGATTTGATAAGATTTGAAAAAACTGCTAATTTTGACCTATTATTTTGAAAAACCTCCGTGATTTTCTGTAGTACTTACCATAGAACCAACTACAATACCGTCGTGATAACTCCGACTCACATCTTGGTATCAATTTCTGAATTTTCAATATTTCGAAAAACCCGATTTTGAAACTTCGAAGTACTTTCAAAAAACTGTAATAGGTTTGATCTCGCAAGGCACATCTCGGCCGATATTAGTTCATCGAAACGGTATTTAATTGCTCAACAAGATTATGTCTTTTAAGCCGAAATTTTGAGATACTAGTCTTTTTGGCGGGGCACTGTAATTCATCCATTTTTCAATCAAGATTTCAACGTTTATTTTCTTCAAGAAGGAATCATCTGAGACTTGACCCTCCCCCCTCAGGACAAAATTGTTTTTTGAGGAAGTTTTTGAATAAATTAGAATATTTCGAATTAAATTTAGCGGTGTTGAAAAATTTGAAAAAGCATGTTTTGGGGCAAGTGGAGACTCGAAAAATCCCGATAACTTTTGACTGAGTTGCTGTATCTCGTTCACTGATACCTCATTTAAATGCTACTTATATGCTCTACAAGCTTAAATATTGCCAACCGTTCAAAATACTAGTGACAATTTTGGATATTCGAATTCATAATTTTTTTAACCAAAGTTTCAACATTCTTTTCGTCAAGGAATCATCTCAGACTTGGTCCTCCCCCCAGTACAAACTATTTCGATGAAGTGTCTAAAAAGCACATTTTGGGAGTGAATGTGAAATGTGAAAAACTGCACTACATTTTGACTTGGATGTCGCATCTCGGTCAAAAGATGTTTAATTTAATTTAAATCCTAAAATTGTTTCGACCGAAATCTGGGAGGGGTATTCAGGTTCACCGATTTTTTAAATCAACGTTTCTCCTTTTTACCGAGAAGAAATCATCTAAGACTTATCAGGCTACTATCAGGCTACGTGTATATAGTTAAGATCTCATATTCAATAAATTTAATTGCAAAGCAACAAGAAGTGAAAATTTCATATCGTAGTCAGTGGTGGGCACCTCGCCTATATATAGGCCCTATAAATAGGCGATAGTATAGGCGGGCTGGAAAATGCTGAAAAAATGTAGGCGAGGTTGACAAAAATGGGTAGGCATTTTATAAATAATAGGCTAGGGGATAGGAAGGAAAATATAAAACCAATTTTATAGGCAAGGAAAAGGAAGGGTGTCAAGTTTTGTCGATCATGTCAGAATATTATGTTGAAGGGTACCTATCCGTGATTTTACAAGGCAATGAGTAAGAGCATGCATGCATCAATCCATACCCTGACTAAACGTACGATTGGACCGTGTTATTGTCTTAACTATTGACAACAACGATAATTTTCTTCTAGCCGTAATTTCTTCTTTATATAGTTTCGAAGGACCAGAGACTTAGTCTCCTATTTTCTATTATTCTTTTCTATCAACGAATCCTGTCGAAGTGCCAGCCTTTGCTAGCCAAACGCGAGATGAAAATCAGGATTAATCGTAAAAGAAAATAGTAAAGTGCTTTATTAACGTAACACGTCTGCTTCACTCGCGTTCCAATTCTATTATGCGTAATCTTCCTTTTCTTATCCAAGTTATACACACCATATAATACGTTCTTTACATAAATCCAATCATTTTAGCTTAATATCTATTGTTTGCAGTATCAACTATTCCTTAGTAAACAGATAGGTAATAAATTAGCTATGGTAACATTATGTAACATTCCCTATCTAAATACATGGTATATGCATATGTGTACTAATATCACTAAAAATGTAACTAAATTAGCTGACAAACTAACACTTACATTTTCATTAAACTATCTTAAATTCAAATACTATACATGAGGAGACATTTTGGTGTCATCCGCATTGTTGGACATTAGGTCTACTACCCGGGTATCCTAATTACAAAATATGTGAACTTATGCCTATATGTCACATGCTATAATTATTTCATATTTTAACACTTGGAACATTATTAAAGTATCTCCCCTCCAAGGGTCCTATAATGAGGTACTTAATTACTATATACTCAAAATTCGACATTAGGTCTGATACCCGGGAAACTAAAATTACAATTATCGGGTATTTAAGCTACAGTGTGTTATGTGCGAGATATATGTACGCCATCTATGAGGTTATTATGTACTAATACTATATATGTATATACATGAAACATAATGCCATAAACGAAACTACTGTTGGTTCCCACATCCTTCCCCCTGATGAAGAGACGTTTCTTCATCACTCCTATGAACATCAAGTACGCCGATCTTGGTTGCTGGTCTCTTGTATACTCCATCCTTGGTCTTCACATCTACAATACGCACATTACCGTCCTTTCCAGGGTAGACATGCTCTACAATTCCCAGTGGCCAAGTATTCCGGGGACCATTTTCGTCCACAATCACGACCACATCCCCGACCTTGATTGAGGTCTCTGGTTTTAACCACTTTGGTCGTCGCAGTAACGTCGGCAAGTACTCCTTGACCCATCTAGTCCATACATTGTCTGTCAATCTCTGCACGACTCGCCATTGTTTCCTTCGCAGCAGATCTTCATTAGTAAATGCTCCGGGAGGTAGGCTACACCTATGATATCCTAGTAGAAAATGGTTAGGAGTAAGACATTCGGGGTCATCGGGATCAACCGATACATGAGTTAGTGGACGGCTGTTGACTATAAATTCAACTTCCGCGAACAATGTCATTAATATGTCCTCTCTGGGTGAACGCTCCTTCAATGTTGACAATAGTGCAACTTTTACAGATTTTACCATGCGTTCCCAAACTCCACCCATATGAGGAGATGCCGGTGGATTGAACTTCCATCTAATCCCAGTACCGGAAAACTTCCTCAAAATCTGATCTCGATTAATCTCTGTAATAGCTTTCCTCATCTCGTTGTTTGCCCCATGGAAATTGGTACCGTTGTCTGACCAAATCGTCTCAGGTTGCCCCCGTCTAGCAATAAACCTGCGAATTGCATTTATTGCTGCATCTGTCGACAAGTCATGGGCTACCTCCAAGTGAATCGCTCTAATTGCCAAACAGGTAAAGATGACACCATATCGCTTTACTTCGCTTCGTCCTTGAGTCACAGTCATAGGCCCAAAATAATCTATTCCAGTGACTGCAAATGGTCTACTCTGTCTTGTCACTCTCTCTTCTGGAAGAGCTCCCATTATTGGACTTCTAGGTTTCACCTTCTGTATTTTGCACCACTGACAGTCTCGGAACGTTTTCCTGACAGCCGATCTTCCACGTACAATCCAATGATTTTCACGAACAGTGTTTAAAACTGTTTCCATTCCTTGATGAGCGTTTCTATTGTGTAGGTACAAAAGAAGTAGTTTGGTGTATCTGTGATCTGGACTCAAAATAACAGGACATTTAGCATTCCCTACAACTTCATTAGCTGCATCTAATCTCCCCTTCAATCGCAGTATACCATTTTCATCAATCTTCAGCTCAAGGTTTCTAATAACGCTGCTTTGTGGAACAACTTGTCTTTTTCTTACACATGCCATCTCTGTACCAAACTGTTCGTGCTGGACGATCTTCCACCATATCATTTGTGCATCCTCAATCTCATCTCCATTCAATTCGCCAATCCTAGGTGTATCATGTTGGCAATTAAAGATGAATCTACGTACCCAAGCTGTCGTTCGAATCAATCTTAGCCAAGATGAAAACCTGTTGATATCTGGTACATAGTCAGGTACTTCAGAGATGGAGATGATATGGACAAATTCTTTCTTCAGCTCTTCTTTTCCAATCTCGGGAATTTCTTTTTCCTTCGGCCAACTCGACTCTTCTTCTCGGAGAAAAGCTGGACCCTGGAACCATCGACAATCAGGTCTGAATTCACTTCGACTATTCATTCGGGTGGCTTCATCCGCTACATTTTCATCCGTGGGTACCCACCGCCAGTCGACAACTTCCGATGATTCTAAAATCTCACCAAGTCTATGAGAAACAAACTGCTGATACCTTCTGGAGTCTGATCTAATCCACGAAATGACCGTCCATGAATCTGACCAATAAACAGTCGACGCTATTGACAATTGGATCTCCTCCTTGATTGTCTTCGCCAAACGACTCCCCATTACAGCTGCTTGCAACTCTAACCTTGGGATGGACAGCGCTTTTAACGGTGCTACTCTTGTTTTCGCCGCTACGAACGCTACTGCAACTTCCCCCGCGGTTTGCATCCTCAGGTAGACTACTGCTGCAAAGGCTTTCTCACTTGCATCTACGAACACATGAAGTTGTAATTCATTAGCATCTCTTATGGACCACCAATAGCACCTGGGAACTCGAACTTCAACGATTCTTTTTAGTTCCTCCATCCATTCCTTCCAAAGATCAAACATCTCAATTGGGATTCGATCATCCCAACCAATCTTTGTCAACCATATACTTTGAAAAAGTATCCTCGCTTTGATGGTGAAGTGAGCTATAAATCCGACAGGATCATAGATAGAGCAGATCATCCCTAAAACTTCCCTCTTCGTAGGAATCTTTGCACACGCTACTATTTCAGGTTTTACTTTATTAAAGCACAGTGCAAATGTGAACTCATCCTTTTCCGGGTCCCATCGCAATCCAAGGATTCTCTCCACTGGGAGTTCTGTTTCCGCAAACAGGTCCACCCAATTCTTTGCCCTCATATCAGGGGCCAACTTGCAAATTGCTTCTCTCGAATTGCTTGCCCAATTACAGATGTGAAAATGGCCGCGTCTAAACAGTTCTACACATTCTTCTATCAACTCTGATGCTCTCTTCTCATCATCTGCTCCATGCAAGTAGTCATCCATGTAGATGTTCTTTCTCGCGCTATGGCTTGCTTCAGGAAACTGTTCTTCCAATTCTTTGGCGTTGATATCTTTAACATAAAGTGCTGATGAGGGTGAACAGGCTGCACCAAAGATCATCGCATCCATAACGTAAACATCTGCATCTCTTGTTCTGTCCATTCCTCGCCAGAGGAATCGTTGACTGTCCGTATCCTGCTTGATAATCTGGACTTGATGAAACATTTCTCGGATGTCCCCCACAATACCAAATCGAAATCGTCGGAATCTCCACAGGACTGCTGGTAAAGGATTCAACAAATCAGGGCCTTTCATTAAACAATTGTTGAGACTTACTCCGTGCGATTTGGCTGCAGCATCAAAAACAAGTCTCAGTTTTCCCGGCTTGTTCGGGTTGAACACTGCAAAATGAGGTATATACCACGTCCTTGATCCAGTTTGGGCTGCTTCCACAGATGACAATTTTCGACAGTAACCTTTGCCGACATAATCATCAATCTTATCACAGTAAGCTGCAGCAAACGCAGCATCTTTATCCATTTTCCTCTCCATGCAGATAAGCCTTCTAGCTGCGTTGCTCCTACTCTCAGGAAGATGGATACCCTCTGACTTCCATAATAAGCCCGTCTGAAATTGATCGCCAACTCTCATTGTTGTAGCTTCCATTATTTTCAGGGACCTCTCGTCTTCTTTGCTTCTACAATTTCTTTCGTTGACACGAACTCCGAAATTCTCAGTTGCAAAAGATTCTCTCACCAAGGCAGACAGCTCTTCATCTTGATTTGCCCCAGAGCAAATATGAAGGTTGTAGTGCTTGTTGGGAACTCCGGTCTTCATGATGCTTCCATGTACCACCCAACCCAACCACGTCTTCGTTGCTACTGGGTCGTTCCAACGTCCTTGCCGAAGTTGCCTTGGTGTGGTTAACAGAATATTATCAGACCCAATTAAAATGAGAGGTTTAGCATTTACCAAAGTTGGAAAAGTAACATCCTGAAGATAAGGCCACGCTTTCTTCAACTCTGCCATATCCACCGACTGCTGCATCAATGACATTCCAGCCACTGTTCGAACATTCCGAAGATGGTATTGTTTGGCGCCGTTTGCTGCACCAGATATCTTTAAGCTGACTTGCATAGAATTCACTTCTTCCTTCGTCTCTTCGCTTGTCCATTGAATACAAAGAGGAACCTGAGGTCCGGACACACCCAGCTTCTTCGTCAGCTCAGCATCAACCAAACTAACTGTCGAACCTTCATCCAATAAAGCAAAAGTTGAAACTTCTCCTCTTGGACCATGAAGTTTGACCGGAAGGATTCGCAGCAGTACTTCCTTTTGTGCGTTGATAAGTCCAACAAAATCGCTAGTCTTCTCTACCTTTAGTGTAGACTTCCGAGTTGGATGAAGTAGTTTGTGATGCGCCTTGATACAGCTATCAATTTCGCAGGTATCCTTCTGGGAACAATTCTCGATACGATGTCCCTTCCCCAGGCAGCGAAAGCAGCATCCAAAATTCTTCACTGTCTTCCATTTATCATGAGCAGTCATCTCCAAGAACTCTTTGCATTTCTCCAGAGAATGATCAGTTTTCCTACAATTTACACAAGCAACTTTATCATCCTTGTCAACAATATTCATGACCGGTTTTCGCTCATGTTTCTTGAAATCTGTTGACTTTTCCTGGGAAGTTTGTGTCGACGGAACGTAACTTATAGTTACGGCCAGATCACCAAGCCAGATTTCAAAATCTTCTAAACTCGGCCCGTTCGTTAACTTCCTTGCCTGTTTGTACCATTTTTCTTGTCGTTGCTGGGGCAACTTAAGAACCAACTCTTCAATTAATGATGGATTATGCATGTGATTTTGCTGGTTCAACGTCTTCACCATGGCAACCAGGTTCGTAACTTTATTTGAGAAATGGATAATGGATTCGGGCTTACTTGTTGTTGGTGATGGAGTTGATCTAACCTTTTGTATCATTGTCCGAATGATCTGCTCAGCCCTTCCAAATCTCATTTCCAAGATTTCCATAACTTTCGAAAGGTTGCCAGGTATGCTGAGAATGGGGAGTACAGCTTCTCTTGCCTTTCCTTTTAGACATTTCTGCAATCTGATCGCATTCTCCTCGTCCGACAATCCGCATAACTTCGTCGTCCTGATGAACTGATGTAGAAACATTGGCCACTCTTCTGCTTCCCCACTGAAGAACGGTAGCTCCTTTGAGAATGCCTGTCGAGAAAGAATTTTCTCCAGCTTCTTGTTCGTGACCTCCTGGGGTGTCAGGTTCTCTGCTTCACTATGCTCCTGTGAAATAATAGTGTCAGAAATTAGTTTCTGCTGGAGCCAACTTTGAACCATCTCCGTTGACCCTTGCTTCGGTTGCTCAAATTTCAGATCCATCCCAGTTAGGTCTTGCTCTCCTAATTGTTCATCAATCAGTTGCTTCTCCATAGTTACGCGTCTCATTTCTATCTTCTTCTCTAACTCCAGCCTTTTCTGCGCCAGAGCTAACTCTTCCTCTGCCTTCTGCAGGCGCTGCATAGACTCAATTTCCGCCTGCATCTTCATTCTAATGGCCTCGCTATGTGCAGATGATATAGAACAGTTACTTTCCTTAGATTTTCGTGTTCTAACCGACACCACAGAATCATTTTCGCCGAACAGCAACGATTTCCCCGTAGATATGCCGACTTCCTCTTCTCCACTTTTGTGATCACCCACTCGTCCCTTTGGTAACGGTGTTTGCTCACCCACTGGATAATTCCCTTGGAGCCGCATACTCCGACGGACGTCCCCGTTGTTGCTCATCTTCTATATTTCCACTGTATTTCCAGAGAACTTGTAGATCCGGTTCGAAGGACCAAATGTTATTGTCTTAACTATTGACAACAACGATAATTTTCTTCTAGCCGTAATTTCTTCTTTATATAGTTTCGAAGGACCAGAGACTTAGTCTCCTATTTTCTATTATTCTTTTCTATCAACGAATCCTGTCGAAGTGCCAGCCTTTGCTAGCCAAACGCGAGATGAAAATCAGGATTAATCGTAAAAGAAAATAGTAAAGTGCTTTATTAACGTAACACGTCTGCTTCACTCGCGTTCCAATTCTATTATGCGTAATCTTCCTTTTCTTATCCAAGTTATACACACCATATAATACGTTCTTTACATAAATCCAATCATTTTAGCTTAATATCTATTGTTTGCAGTATCAACTATTCCTTAGTAAACAGATAGGTAATAAATTAGCTATGGTAACATTATGTAACATTCCCTATCTAAATACATGGTATATGCATATGTGTACTAATATCACTAAAAATGTAACTAAATTAGCTGACAAACTAACACTTACATTTTCATTAAACTATCTTAAATTCAAATACTATACATGAGGAGACATTTTGGTGTCATCCGCATTGTTGGACATTAGGTCTACTACCCGGGTATCCTAATTACAAAATATGTGAACTTATGCCTATATGTCACATGCTATAATTATTTCATATTTTAACACTTGGAACATTATTAAAGTATCTCCCCTCCAAGGGTCCTATAATGAGGTACTTAATTACTATATACTCAAAATTCGACATTAGGTCTGATACCCGGGAAACTAAAATTACAATTATCGGGTATTTAAGCTACAGTGTGTTATGTGCGAGATATATGTACGCCATCTATGAGGTTATTATGTACTAATACTATATATGTATATACATGAAACATAATGCCATAAACGAAACTACTGTTGGTTCCCACAGACCGCATTAAACGTTTTATTGAAATCTGGTTTTGGGGTTGTTGGCAAGTACAGAATAAGGAACAATAGAAGTATTTTGTGCTCCCGTTGATAAATAAATTGAAATTATGCCGCACAAATCCGCTGCACTTCAAAACTAGGCAAGGTGTTACCTAGGCGGTCGGAGAAAAATAGGCAAGGAAAAGGTAGGCGATGTATCTGCCTATAGCCCAGTAGGTAGGGCTGTTTTTCAAATATTTTATAGGCAAGGCTGAAGGATAGGCGATCCACTTGCCCATCACTGATCGTAGTTAAATTTTGACGGGATATTCAAAACCATAGACGTCTCGACAAATATTCCCTCTTCTCTCTATCTGGACGTCGGCGATAGGGTAGAAAACAAAGCCACGGAAAAGCTTGATTTTTAGTACTATTATCCCATTCCCATCAAAAACTTCAATTAAGATGCGCTATTTGTTCCGTGTACCGTGCCACATGAATTTTTGTTTGCCATTTATTTTGTATGTACAATATTACCTACGCATTAAATTGTATGTCTTCTGATTAGAATACGAAATAAAACTTCACGGGAATATTGATTTTTCCGTTGCAAATTTGCTTAAGTTTACTTTACTGGCCCCTCATGGATTTTGATAAAAATTGTTTCAGAGGCATTATTTGAGTAGTACAATACGAATCTGAAAGAATCTTTCCCAGCAAACTTCAATTTCCCGAGGTATGAGAGGTCAAAGGTCACTTTAACCGCTAATGTCACTACGAACTTCAGCGCCTGACAAGCAAGCTTTCAGAACTGTAGGTCGGAAATCCCAAAAAGTAGGACCCACCTGATTCTCTTCATGGTGTGGATCGCAACTACCACCATTGTTCACCTGCAAAATTTCTGGGTCAAAGTTCAAAATTTGCGCAGGAATTTCAACATTTCAAATTTTCAGTGATCCGGAATCGATCACAATTGGTACAAATCTGCTGCTTCACCTTTTGATCCAAAATTGGTACATACTCTTTCCGTTACCTAGGGACGCCAGAAGTATTAAAAAAAAATTTCGTGCCCTGGGATGGTTCGAAATTGGTATAAATGAGTTGCCGTTTCCTGTAATGACTCATAAGTGGTACGAATCGTTTCCTCGACCTGGGATGGAATAATAAGTACAAAGAATTTCCTCACAAATTTCGGATGGGCTAAATTGGAACAACGCTATCTTGACACAAACTGGGTCAAGGTAAAATGTTGTTCAGTCACCTGTGATTTGGGCGAATTGGTTTGACCAGGGATTAATCGTGATGGGTTGTAACTTGTACGTGGATCAGTGACCTAAATTGGCCACACGTGGTTTCACTAAACATTTATTGATCCATATATTGATAAAAATGGCTTATAAATATTTCCCGGTATAGTGCAACAAATTGGCCAAACCTTGATTACCCTACCCTGTTGTACAGTACGCCACGAAATAATTTACACAAACATTACACACCACGCGCGTCTCCCATATAAGGAGGGATAGTAGAAAATATCCTATACCCCCAATTATTTAGCAAATCCTTTTTTACAATTTTTTAAGTCAATAAATGAGGTCACAGGGCTCAAAACGGATCTGTGATCAGCACGACGTGCTAATTGTAAGTTTCTAACGGGTGAAGCGACAGCATCCTCTCTTCTAATTTGAGCGAGTAGATACTGATAGTGAATAGTGAAACGTGAAAGTGATGGTAAGAATCAAATATTTAAACGTTCACGCGTTCTAGACGCATCGACGACCATAGCACTCCGGAGCTAGCTATTGCTATATTGCATAATATAATAATGAGCGTTGACAATTAGTCAGTAAAACGGGTGCGCACTAAAACGTTTGGGGATGAACTCATCTGCATACATACGCACACCCATATTCAAATTACGCATGTGCAAGTTCAGGCGACATCTATCGGTTGATATGAAAGATAATTTAATGTAAGCAACAGATGCAAAATTAGTATAGATGGCACAAGCTTAACACCCTGGTTTCTGTACATATGTATTTGCTTGTGTTTATACGTGAACTATTCTAATTTTGTAATGTCGAACGGATAACCCGATCTCCTTCAAGAACAATTATTGGCTTCTTACTTTTTACTTAATTTGCCCCTACAAAAAAATTTAATTGCCTGGATCGGAATTTATCGTGGCGTCAGACAAGCGGACAACCAGACACCCCTACATTCGCAATAGTGTCTTTCAGCTTTGCTTCGTCCCTGAAATCGTGAAGCAAAGCCGGGTATTTTAGAATGTCGAATTCCGCGTTTTCGATTCTCACACGAATAGAGCGCACCCTATTGAAGAAAAGGCAGGAGGAATTTCTGCTACTATTATTATTTTATCATCAAATTCTGGGCCGTGCTAAATACAGTAAAATCTCTTTATAACGGCCTCTTTATAACGGAATTCTCATTATACCGGACACATTTGTTCATCCCCACCAAACGTAGTTGTGTGAGCATATAATGTCGGCTATAATCATATAACGGAATACTGTTTATACCGGACAAAAATCCAAGCTCCCTTGCGATTCCGTTATAAACAGATTTTACTGTAAAACCAATTCGAATCACTGGATGTTCAAATAACTAGCTTTCATTTGAACTTATTTACATAAATTATAAGCAGTCCAATTAAAAATTGGGGGCACAGCATTCAAAAAATGTGCCGGAAGGTTATTAGTGAATTAAAAAACAATATTTTCCATTCATTCCAGGCAGATTAATAATTATTAGACTTTATTATATGATAGTAGTACGCACATATGTCGCAAGGTGGTGCTAATGTATGTCAGTCGTTAAGCATTACCAGAGTTATTCGCAGTGTTGATGTAGCTTTACTATAACAGAAACAACAATTTTCTGTTTTATTTTTGTGAACGACAGATCGTTCAAGAAAAATGACTTCATCAGAAATTCATCATCCGCTTTTTTCTGTAATTATATTAAACCAAGTGTACGTCCAGAGGAGTGTAACTACTCAAAGCCCAATGCCCTGGTCGTCGCGGAGATGAGAGAAATAGACGTTGGTTTCAGAGGGTGTGCTGTTGAAATTTCTGCCAATGTACTACTTTGCAGTGGTGGGCAAGTGGATCGCCTATCCTTCAGCCTTGCCCAGAGATGCGCAGCCTTCGAAGGCTAGCCTTCCAAGAAGGCTTCCTTGAAGGCGGAAAGGTAACTTTCTTAACGTTGCAGAAGGAATGGAAGGATGGGGATACTTTTTTCTGAAGGCTGAAGGAAGCCTTCACAAAAACTAGCAATGAAGGATTGTGAAGGAAGGCTTCCTAAATATTAGCCCTCTAAGGCCGTGAAGGCTTCCAGGTACACGACATATCTATAACGTGTAAGCATAGCATATGAAACGACATTTTGCTGCTCGCGCAACAATGCAGCCAATTCGTGAACTCACAACTAACAATGTGTGCCCGCTCTCTTCACTGCACTGAATCTTGCTGGTGCAAAAAGTTTTTAAGCGGGTTGTAGTTTAAAATTGAAGGAAGGCTATTTTTAAAAAGAAGGCTGAAGGCAAAAACGAGTGAAAATATTTTGGAAGGAAGGGTGAAGGAAGGCAGATTTTTTAGAGGGCTTCATTCTAGGATATGTTGAAGGGGAAATTTTTACTGAATTTTCGCCTTCGAAGGCTTGAAGGAAGGCTATTTCTTTTGCGCATCTCTGGCCTTGCCTATAAAATATTGGAAAAACGTCCCTACCTTCTGGGCTATAGGGAAGCCCATTCCCTATAGCCCAAAACTAGGCTGATAGATCGCCTTGCTTTTCCTTCCCTATTTTTCTCTGATCGCCTAGGTAACACCTTGCCTAGTTTTGAAGTGCATTGGATTTGTGCTACTTAAGTTGTTTATTTATCAACGGTAGAACTAAATACTTCTATTATTCCTTATTCTGTATTTACCAACAACCCCAAAACCAGATTCCAATCAAACGTTTAATGCGGTCCAATCATACGTTTAGTCAGCATATATGCATTGATGCATGAATTTGCTCTTACTCATTGCCTTGTAAAATCACCGATAGGTACCCTTCAACATCTTATTCTGACATGATCGGAAACTCTTGATACCCTTCCTTTTCCTTGCCTATATAATTGGTGTTATATTTGCCTTCCTATCCCCTAGCCTAGTACTTATTAAACGCCCACCCTTTTTTGTCAACCTCGCCTACATTTTTTCAGCATTTTCCAGCCCGCCTATACTATCGCCTATTTATAGGGCCTATATATAGGCGAGGTGCCCACCACTGCTACTTTGTATGAATGATTTCAAGACTACCCAAAAAGAGCCCTGCATGAAGAACTTTAGTTTTTAATGGGAAGTCGAATCTCAGCAATCACTTTCAACGATTCATCGCACTGCACTCTTCTCAAATTACTTTAAAGGATCTATGAGGAAGCAAAATTATTCTTAGCTATACAAAACAAGCTTATGGTAAACAAATGCTTATATGTACATACATATACACACTAAAAATACTGACATGATGGGCTAGCATGTCGATCTACTATTGTACATTGGCGTGTTAAAGTGAGGGAGGACGGGTTATACAGATATTAATGATAATCGTATGTAAGTACATTGGTAATTGATGACTGATTGATTGTAATAATTCCCAAGAGCATTGAAAAACACGAACATTTAATGCAGGGATACGCTCTCGTACCTCCATATGCTTAGACGAAAGGTGTTAGCTGGAAACTTGACCGACTTGGCCAATAAATAAGTAGTGGATTGGGTCTTAAAATGACCGGACCTAGCACCACTTGACCTTTTGTGGTCGGTATTGTGGAGGAGAGGGAAGCTCACTCGAGAAAAAATTAAATTCCAACTCATTGTTGTGGGTCTGTTCTGGCGGGGCAACACTAGACCTGTATCTACCATAAATCGCAGGGCAGCTATGCCGTATGACCCAGAAACAATACAAAGGACGCAAGAATATTTGCAAAGCTGTAGAATAATTAGTTATAAATTTTCATTTCAATAAAAATTAATTTAATGCAAGTGTAAGAATACTTTTTTGGGGAAAAAGTTCGCGGTTTCGGCGGTTAGATGGTCCTAGTTTTGGCGGGTTAGGTAATGCGACAACTGCTGTATCCTCATGATTCCCAATTAAATTTTGTGTAACCTGGCCAAGACTCATGGCTATGCAACTATTGGAACCAAAGTTACTACAAGTTAACTGGGTTGGGGTACAACGTTAGAATTATTTAAGGTCAATTTTTTATTGCGAGCGTCCTTGGCCTTTGATAATTAAAAATACTATAAGTTAGTTCAAAGATGAGGAAATAGGAGATCTCTTTGATTTCCTAGCTTATATACATAAATAAATCGATTATTTGTTTAATCATTTGATTTGTTTTATATTTCAGCAGATGTGAATGACGGGACAGAATCACCAGCGGAATTTATTGGCCTGAATTAAATTCCAACACGTCCAACGCTGTTGTCTTCCGTACACAAAGTAATTACGTAAACTTCAATGTTGGCAATATCAAATACAAGTTGTCTGCAAAGAAACACAAGTCGATAATCCCATGTTACACCACCTCAGTTCCAATTATCCTGAATGTATGTATCATTTACTCTGGAGCATCAACTCGATTTTAAAGTTTAATTTATTTACACTGACATGGCCCAGTCAGGAAAATGCTACATGTTATGGACATGAGAAAATCAGTATTACAGATATTTGTTTATATGGTAGATACTTGATGTAGATATCTAATTCAATTACATGATTCCCACTCCGGGTACTTCAAGCCACCGAGAAAATTCCACCTTGAGGTACGAAACTTGTGCTGGAACAGCACGCATGTAAGAAGCAAAAACCTGATTAAATTAACAAAGGCAAACTTGTTTCAGATTGCCCGGATAACATTAAAACCTTCCGACCCATTCTATTAAAATCTTGCTTATCAACTTACCCTTATCTCAGCAGACTTATGAGGGAAGTATTGAGATGGCATAAAAATCTTAAGACTTCAGATCAGCAAATTAAATTTAGTTTCCTCAGCAACAAATCATGCATTTCCTTACTTCATCCTAAGAATAATTTTTTTAAAGTTAGGTTTTAGCATCCCAAAATACTCAAAGTTCAAAGATTCTGTTTAGGGTTCCACGAAATGAGTATCCAGAATAATTATGAATAATAGAAACTAAAATTGCACTGTACTGTCTATTACTGAAAATCAGTGCTTGCACTGTGTTAATATGACAATAAAGCCATTAAATTACATGGCATTACTTAGAGTTTAAATTAAAAATGTCATACCTGGGATACAGAGAGATAATAATGAAATCTTAAAGGGTAGATTACAGTTTCAAATATTAAACAACGTTTTTGATTCCCACTGGTTATCATGTATATTGAACTACAATTAATAAACATTACACAGAAAATAATGAAATCGAGTATAACATTTTACCTTGATATGTAAATCAATATTTTACTATGATTTTGTTTTTTCGATTGTCGTTTGAATCAATATTGCTTCTTATTCTGTAAAAAAAAATATAGATAGATACCGAAAGCACAAACTTTTATACGAAATACTTGAATGAGATTTTTTTCAAGGAATAACTAAGGGAAAATCCTCTGATATATATACTTAAGAGAAGATTCTTGTAGATACATCTAGAGTTAACTTACCTATTTCCCAATGTAATTCCGTACATGCATGTTCCTATAGGTGAGAGTGAGAGGGTAATTGTTTCATTCAACCCCCTACATACAGTTAACTATGACATAGTTCATAAAAACTGCTACAGAATTTTCCATGCCAATGAAATATGAAACTTGTGATAAGCGAAGGATATTTATTTACTTTTTTGACGGAAATGAAAGATACAGCTTTGTACTGTAAGGGTTCTCTCGCTCAATCTCTGACGTGTTTTGTCCCTTTTGAAGACTCCCGACTGCCGACGCTCAACATGAATCTGCTTTCTCTTTTGGCTCCTTCCTCGTCACCCGCCTGTCTCCTACCGTCTTGTCATTTTTGAGGGGAAATATTCACCCCGTAATTCTTTTATTCCTCTTGACACTTGAATGAACTTTCCATGGTTATCATGGACGGAGTTCCCCAGGAAAAACCACAAGGAACCCGAAATTTCCTTGGAAATCACGCTCCACTCCTACCCCGTCTCCATACATCATTCCATCATTGAAAAGTTCCATGAATTTTACATGCAACTTCTTATGTCACTTAAGGATCTCACTCAAAACTTCCACTCCTTTTTCCTATAAAGGTCTCCAATTTTTTGACAGATTGTGTTCTACTCAAAAAGTGAAAACTATATTTACTAGATTCACTCATGTGTGCATACAGACCTCCTCCTCACTTGTGTCTAGTACTTCAATACTCCTTCAACTCCGTTCATAGCATACATACAACTATACATGTGTACATATGTATCTACTCAAGACGTAAGTACCTGTATTTCAGTGCCCCGATCGATGGTTACAATCTTTCAGCTCTGTTACTATTTCTGCCAGCAAGAATCTTTATGTTCGTTCTCGAGTCCTCAAGAAATTTTCACCTTATTAATAAGGTTAAATTAATTTTTAAACACTTTTCCTATTAATATTTCATTGGGGATTGACTTACAATTAGTTTTTTATTTGAGTCTAGTTTTATTTTATGGGTCCTAAAAAAACCAACTGCAAAGTTAGTTATTACTGAATGTGCACGGTATTAAATACAATGCACTTACTTCATAGTATAATTTTACATACTACTGCATACATGATTTATCCATTAGATCTAGAATTCCCAAAGTATCCCCGCAAGGTAGCCAACCCTCTGTGCGCCAAAGCCATATAGCAGTAAGTACAGTGGAGTCTCTGTAGGAACGGATACTTTACGAGGTAAACAAATTAGCCTACTATTTATAGAAGAAAGCGCCCTACAACACATTACCAATAATTGTAAGATTGTACATAAATGAGCAATGCTTCCCTCAAACCCTGTTACAAATATTTTAACAATGACATGGAAGCATCCCTAAAAGTAGCGAATTTTGAACTTAGAATGACAGACATTTATAAGAAGAAAAAATGACCTTGAGGTCCTGTCGTGCATTGTTTCTAAACCCCACGGTCAGTACAAGCATAGAAAGGGATCTTATAAGAAGACAGCGTACAGGGAGAATGCACTGTACACATGTGATAATGCCTATTTCTGTTGGGAGCCAAGCGGTTTCCCAAAACATTGCGTTACTCATGTTTACAAATGTAGTGCTTACGATATTCATACATTTGTATATTACTGATGCGGTTCAAAGGGGTACAAGATAAAGCTACAGCGTGATTCTTATTTCTTGTTTTTCCATCTGCACTATGGCAATCTTGTTGTTGATTGTGATGCACACTACGGATGTGTGACTTTTACATTGGTCTGATAATGAGTTGCAATGTGAGTAAATAGAAACCCACAATTTTGCTCCCATCATGATCTTTTAAATGACTTTTCAGAATTGAGAGATAAAATCCGTCGGCAAATAAAACTGGTTCTGACGTTAATACATGCATTTACGTCAATGTTGGACCCTTGTATCAATCCAGCTGGATAATAACTATAGCTAATCAATTTCAAACTTGTTTTTAAAAATACCCTCTTGGGTGTATCTCATTCCTGAGTCAGCTATACTTTTATTATGAATCTAAAAAAAAATTATGTTAATAATCGCTTGTTTTCGAACCAGATTGAATATGTTAACCAAAATGACTCCATAGGCTGGCTGCCTTTGGACCTCTATGACCTCACCTTAACTTAGTCATTTGTTGTTACTTAACTTTTCCATGAAGTAGCTGGGATATTACTTTATTAATTTTATAGCACGTGT
The DNA here is from genome assembly GCA_947179485.1 of Allacma fusca. Classification (NCBI taxonomy): domain Eukaryota; kingdom Metazoa; phylum Arthropoda; class Collembola; order Symphypleona; family Sminthuridae; genus Allacma; species Allacma fusca. The sequence goes on from OX359248.1 coordinate 9,440,407, forward strand.
TCTCAGAAACCAAATTTATCTCCGTTCTCATTTATGTAATTATTATAGAATATGTTCAAGCTTTTATTATCTCACTCTCTTTCCCTGTTTTCAATCTCATACTTGTAAAGATAATTATAGCTCATATATTAGACCATTAAATATGATTTTTTCACAGTTGTTTTCCTTGAAGGTTTAAAACTTACTACTCATTTTGAGTCACAGGATTTTGGGGCTCTAACGCATTGCGAAAATAATCAATTGGAAATACAACTGACAACGCCAGACTCAAAGAGAGATGGCAATAACAATCAAAGGAAAAGTTAGAAAGATTAATTTGGTAGCTCTCAGTTCTTTACATAATGAAAAATGGCCTTGATTTCCAATTGAAACTAAAGGTACAATTCCTTTAACTATACCACTGTCACCGTTAGGTTTGAAAATCCAAAACAAAAAAAAATAGACTGGTGAACCTTACAAGTTATGTGCCCAGCGTCAATTATTAAACTGTTTCTGTGACTGTCCCTAATAAATGGAAAACATTTAGCATAAAATTAATATTCTAGCTGGCTTACCCCCGTTGATTTTACCAAGAACTAATAGATCACTTGTGAGTGATAAGAAATTGACGTTGGTCTGAAAACTTGGCTACTTCAGAGACTCCCTTTCCAAAAGCAAATTAAACCAGTTGCTTTTTGCTCGTGACAATAATAATATTTTTTAAAATCAATGCAAACTAAATGATAAACTGGATAAGACTGGTGATTGAGAGGAAAAAAAAAGTGTTACATCAGGGGAGAGACGTAAATGAACGGCGTTGGGAGGATTTGAAGTAGATACTGCAATGGATGCCACAGCACCTCATGGGAATGCAAAGATTAAAAAATGGGAAAGATTAAAAGGGAAACCTAGATCCTAATTATAGTAATATTTGTGAAAGTGAATTATTATTGTTATCGAGAAGGGCATCCCAGATGCACTTTCTAACGCGACGTCCAAGTTAGTGACTGAATATATGAAATCCAAGGAGCCGCTTCAATATTCCCTTCACATTATTGTGTGACACTCCGCGACACACAATCCTACGGCCGAGACATAACATTATGGGACAATTCACTATGGACTAGCCCAGTAAATCCTATTACAGTCAGTTGACAATGCCTAACATGAATGATGTGAATCAATCTTGCCTTTTCTGGGGGATAGCTCCTGCAGCGTCAACCAGTCACAAGTAAATCCCGTGTGTTGCTGGCTCTTTTGCACACGACAGAAGCCAGCGGCAGCCTCAGCTAAATTCTCACATGAGAATGCCCAAAGAGTCTCAGTCGATTAGTTTAAGCTCATCTTTTTACGCCTATATGTGTATACATGATGCTTTGACTCGGCATGATTGCAAACCCAAAGTGAACACTATGAAAATAAATGACATGATAAATCAAACCAAAATGAAACTAAACCAACCTGCTCATAATTTATACCATGGCACAACACACAGTACTTACCACTCTCCCACCAGCCCATGCATGTACATACATACCCCATCATATCCACCATTGTAGTTTCTAAAGTATAATCCACAGACACATGTTTTCCCTACAGTATATACAGTGGCTGCCAAAGTATAGCAACTACTGGATGACCTTTTCAACCCCTCATACAAGGTGAGCCATAACTATTCAAAACTTGCCAGGAGCAAGGAAGGGTAGATTTCCTCCCGGCTCTCCTATCCAAACATACCTCTGTACAAAATTTTATTTATTTAACCTTAAGTACTTAAGTACTTACAGCCTCTAAGTCGACATATTGTACTATCAGTGTTTAATGGAGCACAGATATTTATAACTGACCTCAAATCCCTACTCGAATTATCGGTTCTGGAAGGTGAAACAAACAAAATTTTGACTACACATTTAACATTGAACGATGTTCAAACATTTACTCGTTTTGATAGTTTACGTAGATACAATAATAATAATTATTATTCTACTTAAATAAATTTGCCATAGGTAAAATTGTAAGGCCACCAAGTCGAACATACATTTTGTTAGAACTTGTGCTTATGGAGTGTGGAAATGTCATAATTTCAGGTTCATGTGAGAATTAAAGGGTAGTGTCATGGATGATTTTAGTGAGAATAAAATCATCGGAAATCCAGTGTTGGGAAAATTAATTTAAAAAAAAATAAAACTACAATAATAATTGCAATAGCTGGAAAGTTTCTCAAAAAATTAGGGGAATCAAAAACGAAATCAACATTTATTACCTTCATTAAAAATGGTTGGATAATTAGCTAATAATTCATTAAGTAATTATTGACACTAATAAAAAGTAGGAGAATTTGGCACTCCACCAAACCTACTTTGAGAAATTGTTGAGGTTCGAAGCAAATAAGAAAAAAATGCAAAACTATTGGTACTGTCTATGCTGAAATAATAATAAAATTATCAAAATTGGGTAAATCCGCCCTCAATTTTTCCTTGACCACGTAATGGAACAGAAGATGTTTCGAAGACATATGTGAGGCTGAGTGTGTGTGTGTGTGTGCCAGGAACCCTGTACATGCCACTGTAGATACAGGTCGAGAGAAAAATGTAAAAAGTTACTCGCACTAGAGCCAACTTAAAGTGCATATTTTATTTGACTGTCTTTGACATGTGTTGCAGAAAAATCTACAGTGAGTCAGTCCCAATTCATATATTTCATATTGAAGTCACACACGCTTTATTCATGCTCAGACTCCATTGCAGCAACTTGTAGCCACCGAGTCCACTGAGTCAAATGATCTCCAACGAAAGGTGATGATGACGGCATTCGAATCTCTCTGCATCTGGTGGACTGACGCCTCTGTCGTCTCACTCTCCATACTTGATGAGTGTGCATAGTATTGCCGAAGTCTAAGCATTAAAATTAATCCGTTCCTTTATATGCCGCCCAAGTCCTAGGCATCCCAGCAGGAGTTCATCTTTTAGTCATATTATTACTTTACGCCTGGATTCGAAAACATAAATAATTTAGCATTCTGATTAATTTAATTGAGAAACAAGACAAGTCGAGAGCAACAAAGCAGCTTGACTACTTTTCAACAATGTGATATCTTACGTTGGAGATTGCTACTTCTATCTTGTCATCATGATTAGATTAGCTCCAACTGCCAACACTTGACGTCACTACAACCACTGAAGACACCGTACAGTCCACACAGACTCCAACGATACCCCCAAAAGTACAAAACAATTACTAGAAATAATACTCGAACATTATAGTATAAGTATGACTTGAGGTGACCACTTGTTTTGGTGGAGAAAGTGCCTCTTGCTAAAGATCTCTTAATGTGAGACTGCACTGTACAAGATGATGGGGTAATGCACACACTGTAAACAAAACGTTTATCCTAGATGTGGACTAGTTCTCGTTTAGTTACATCCACGAATAAATTCGGGTTGTCAAAGAAAAAATGCGGGCTTAAAATCATCCCGCACTGCAGTTTTATTTCAATTCTGAATTATTTATTCCCGAATAGCATAAAGACAAATCATTCCGCGTGTAGCAATAAATTAATCCACACCGGGACTACAATATGTACGTTCTACAGACAGTTTTTATGCCTACACATTCATAAAAGCACGGAGCCATTTTGGAAACCGCTCATTTCACTACTGCATGGTTAGTCTCAACAATTATTGTTGTTTCCATGATTTTTAAATGTGAATATTTATTGCAAATTTGAGTTTATTTTAAAATTAAAGCGCTGTGAATAAAATGGAATTCACAATTCTTGAAAAGGTGTTCCACCAGCTTCAGCTTCCAGTAAACTACATGGAAAAATTTCGAGGTAAGTAATTCAAGCGCCGTAAGATTAATACTTTATAAATTTATTGTCATACATGCTTTACGCCCAAAATTGATTTTTAGATAAAATTCTTTCGATTTTAAATTCCAATTTTTGTACCCACAGCGGAATGCATGGACGATCAAATAATGACGATGACGCTAAAAGACGAGGATATGAAAGAGGAGCTACGATCCGTCGTTCCAGTTACTGGTCATCGGATTGCAATAATAAATGCATTTAAATCAGCAATTAACGCCAATCAGGTAAAATGTTTAATTTGTAAATTATCTCTCTCACTAAAATGGAATGTCGTTTGGAGTCATTTACAAAAGGCCCATCAATTTAATAGCCGCTGTAAGAACTTCAAATGCCCAGTGTGTGAATCCGAGTTTATTTGGTTTAATTCTTTTCAAAGACATTTTGGTATGCATGTTGTACCAATGGAAACAGTTTTAGCAGTTAGCACACAAAACGCAACCGTCAATGAGGATTATGAACATATCGGGCCTGAGCAAACAAGGACCTATGAAAGTGATGGAGTTAATTGTGAGGTAGATTCCGAAGACACAATGCGAGATTTCGAAAAGAGTGTCGTTTGTTGCATAGTAAAGCTAGTATCTACAGGAAAGATTCCTATGAACGTCTGTACAGAAATATGCAACAGTGTGCAAACTTTGCTAGAAAAAACCGTCAGCATTTGCGAAACGGAATTCTCCAAAACTAACGGGGAAAACAATGCCGATTCAGTAGTTGCAAAATTGAAAAATGCATTTAGGAGCATAAAGTCGCAGTACGCTTTGGAGAAGTACCTAAAATTCTGCGGACTTTTTGTCGAGCCTGAAGAAATTTCACTTGGTTCAAGGCACAAAACAACACTGCGAAAAGGTGTTATCAAAACAAAACTTGTTCATGACACCTACCAGTTTGTTCCAATATCACAAACGTTGAAAAGAGTTCTAGAGTTACCCGGAGTGCTCGAAAGTGTTATTGAAATGTCAGCTCAAGCTAATTATCCTGAGCCGTATTTTATACACTCCAACCCAATGAGGGCATCACATTTTCAAGAAAAAAACAAAACAAATACTTTTGATGTACAACACCCGATTGTTTATCTGCTCCTGTTTTTCGATGAAGTTGAAATTACCAATGTTTTATCATCTCGGGCAGGACTGCACAAACTTGGCAATTGCTATTTTACCCTTTTGAATATTGATCAAATGTACAATTCTAAGCTTGAAAATATATTTCATTGTATGTCATTCAAATCCAAAGATATTCCAAAATATTCACTTGCAAAAATCATGACTCCTCTTATTAATGATTTACGTGAGATGGAAAATATTGGAGTAGTAGTTCACAGTCATACATATAAAGGAAAAGTGAATGTTAGACTAGGACAAGTAATTGGTGATAACTTGGGAATGCACATGCTTTTTGGATTTACACAGTCATTTTCAGCAAATTATTATTGCCGATTTTGCAAGATGCCAAAACTGCAGTGTCAAGTATCTGGAAGAAATGGACAGAAATACACTCGCACAAAAGAGAATTACTCCAGAGACCTTGGAAAAAATGCACCATCGGAAACGGGAATTAAATGTGACTCTGCATTCAATGACCTGAAGTTTTTCCATGTAACAGATAATTACAGTCCCGATGTTATGCATGATTTCTACGAAGGAATCGTTCCACTTGACATTAAATTGGCACTTGTACATATTTTACATTCACGTGAAACATCCATTGAAAATCTGAACTACAGAATTGCAAGTTTTAACTATGGAAATTACCAAAACTCAAAACCTAGCCCACTCAACATGCACAAGTTAACTACCAATGATACGAAAATAGGACAGACAGCAGGACAGATTATTACCCTTTTATTTGCGTTTCCGTTTTTGTTTGGAGACCTCTTTGAGGCTGCAGACCCCTACTACAATTTAATGTTGCTTCTACAAGATATATTAAAAATTATAATGGCTCCCGTTATAACCGATGCAATGATCAATACCCTTCGGGATTTATTAGATGACCACCATTACTTGTACATGAAGCTGTCCAAATGTAATTTAAGACCAAAACATCACTTCGCCACGCATTATCCAGACCTAATTAGAAAGATTGGCCCACTTCTTCGCTATTGGACAATGCGCAATGAAGCAAGACACAAGTTCTTCAAAGGGGTTGCAAACATTTGCGGAAATTTCAGAAATATTTGCAAAACTGTTAGTCGCAGAAATCAACTTTATACGTGTTACAAATTTTTGCTTCGAGAACCTTTTAGTTCTACGGAATTTTGTGAGCTTGGTTCTACATTGGCAAGTGCAGACGAAAGTAGTTATTCAGACCTGTTCAGCAATTATTTCGATAAACCAAATGTGTCTATAACGCTGATTGATGAAGTGATTCTGAATTCCTGGAGACTTTGTACCAAAACTCATATAGTGCTTGACAATGTGGAAGGTGTGCCAGGATTTGCAGTGATAAAGTTACTGTTTAAGTACAATAATGTAAATTACATTGTAATATCCCGTGTCGCAGTGAATTATGATTCTCACATGAGAGCTTATAAAATTTTGTCAGTTTTAGAACCCACAATTGAGATATTAACTAACGCTTTAATGTTCCAGCCACTAAATGTTTTCAAAAACTTTAAGACAACTGATCAGTGGATACAGCTGCCGTATGAAATATAAGCTAATGAATGAATTACATTTTTGTTTATTACTTTAGATCTGTAGCATGCTGGATACGAACGAGAATGCCCAACCTTTGATAATAGACTATGAGGTACAAGTCTTTCTGTCACGAGTATTTTGTAGCCACAATGTAGTGTATAATTATGTGTTTATATGTAATAGTTAGTGAAACTGGACAATAACCGTTTGATTTGTTTGAATAGGGCAGCGCTTTGTCGGTGTTTATTCCGAATGTGAAACCGGTAGAGGATTCCGCAACCAGCACAAATTCTGTTTCAAATGTTGAGCAAGTTGTGAAACGCAATCGAAAGAGAAAGAGATTCTTTGATGACGATGATGAATTAATTGTATGAGTTTTGATATCAGAAGTATATTTTGTGCTTAATAATTTCAAGTCACACCTCCGCTCTTTGTATTTAGAACGTGAAAAAAATTTTGCTCCGCTATGACAAGGATATGGGAGTTACATTTGGCTCGGACATTATTAAGACATCCGATTCATTGAAGCCACTTCAACCGAAATTACGCAGACACCTTATAAAAATCTTGTGTCAGGAGTTGGTGAGGAAAAGTCATTCTGTAATGTAAGTACACATTTCAGCAAAAATCTGAATGCATAAGCCGTGTACATATTTATACTCATACTAATCATTATTTCAATTAATATTTCCAAAGGCCCTCAACAGACCAACGGGATCAATTGGCAATGTGTATTGTTTCTCAATTGTATCCGACATTCACCGGAAAACAATACAAAGATCTCAAGGTGTCATAAAATCAATTCCAATTAATTACTCTCCATTCGTATTCCATTATGGTATGTATACGTGTTAAGAAAACATGGTTATTCTAGGAATCTTTCTACTCACCTTCGACGACCATTTTGGATAAGGTCACTGGAAAGAAAAGATCGATCTCGCCTACAGGGCATATTCAGTACCACTTTAAGAATTTTTGGAGCTCCATCCGCCAAACGAATGGTTCGGCTAAGCTGACGCAAAATGCAGATCCAATTGTTGAGGAGAATTTTGAGAATGGTAATAAAATTTTATGAATATAATTTTCTGTAAAGTTATTACATGTTATTACATTAATACTTTATGTACTTTGAATTCGCAGTTGAATTGAAATCAGATGTCATGGATATGAAGAACTGGCTTCTCAATCATGTTGCACCTCCTCAAAAGGTATGCGACTACATGCTTAAGACGTTCACACTTCGCCGGATGGAGATATTAAAATGTAAAAGCAAAAATGACTACGGTGCATTTTTGCTTGAGTGGCCTAGGCTGGTTGACACTCCCGGAACCGTAAGTTGTAAATGCAACAGGTTAATTTCAGAAAGTTTGAATTGTATTATTAAAACTAGCATGCAATTAATTTTTGGAATGTTGTCTTCAATTTTTACAGCTTGAGCATGACTTCAGTCAATCATATCCACTGGTTGCTGACAATTTGTCTTCCAGATGGGAAACAGTTTCAGCCAAAATTGTTGAATATTTCGGCTTAATGAAAAAAACCCTTCTTCCGTTCGGAATTCGACAATATTCAGGTAAGTTCACAAATCACCTTACATAAGGACAGAAATTATCCAATTTAAGGATTTATGCTTTCTGCTTTTTTCAGAAACCAGTCAAAGCATGATTGCATTTTTTATGTTGGCAGTTCTATTGCGATCTACAGTCAAGAAGATAACGCAAGCAGATAGCGTTAAAACTTTTATTCGTGTAATTCCGGTAATTATTTAGACATTATTTGATACAATAAAAATGAATATTTTGTACATGTAATCCAAAAATATTAACTACCTGTATACGAAAATATTTATTTTTGCCAATTGCTATTATTCTTAGGTTTTGGAAGACATTGATTTGATTGCATCGAATCTACCAGAAACTACTACACTTATCGTTTGCAAAGGAGATTTGGAGAATTTTGTACTCGATAGCTACTTCGTCATATTTAATTCAAGAGCAATGAAGGCAGAAACATTTTTAACTGCCGTGGACCTTGCGTTCAAGACGTTTTACGTCTTTAATCTTCAATTTCCAGCAAGTTGTGGGGCAGTCTGGCAATTTCTGGATTACCATATTTATGACATGGTACAGAAGTCACCCCTTCCCCCAGGAGTGTCAGAGTTATCCGCATTTTTGAATCAATAAAATTATATTATTTTTATAGATACGGCTATTACTGGACTGCCTTTGGTATTTCGTTTAATAATTGAATCAAATTACTAGAATTTAATTAATTGTTTTTCTTTATTTTAAATATTCAGAACTTAGAATGTTATTGTTAAATAAACATTGACCCCCCGATGAATCATTATTATATAGTTGCTATAATTGTCTAAATGTGATGTGTGATGCAAATAAATCTGAATAATTTCTCTTAAAGGTTTTCGTCACGCATTCAATAGTATTTTAAAAACGAACATGCCAGACCTGCATTTACTAACCTTACGGCATGCAAGAATAACTATAGAGCATTTCCAGATTTAATTTTTTCCCGTACCGGAAACTAATTTGTTCTTGGTGACAGTCTCAAAAAATTACGCCTGGGCAGCAATACGTTTTTCAGGCACAAAACCAAACCGGGTGGGTTTACTTTTAACCAAACCGCAGTACAGTACTAGATTATGCATGGCCATGCAACGTGTACCAGATATTACTGGCCAGCCATATGCAATTGACCAGATAGCAATAAATTTCAGCCGGTTTTTTTAGAGTGCAGTAGCCGACTCTTAAACATTCCCATGGGTAAGTGGAGAGCATAGTTAAGGTGTTTGGACAACTGCACGGAAATAAATATGAATTGATAAAAGGGGTAAATGGCAGTGAGGAAAATATAGATGTATGGAGGAAAGGTGAGCCAGATGAAGTCATTGAGGTTGGACACTACTACACTCCTACAGTTAGAGTGCTAACATCTCTCTCATGACTGAAGATCCGAAATGACATGATGTCAATTGATGTGGGCAATGCAGTGTGCCAAAACACTGAAGTAGCTTCGTGCCTGGGATTACATCCAAGGAAATGCTAGTCTCAAAGGAGTGGATACAGTAGTTGCCGTGGAAGCTTTTAAGTAAACTCCAACTGCAGGTATAGAGTCCGTGGTAAAGGGAAGGAAAGAATTACAAATGGTAGTGAGACTTCTGGTAGTTGTAATTGAGGATGATGTTACTAGAATTTCGATTATGTGGTTTCTTCCTTTTTTTTTACACACACACACACGCTCCCTCCTCCTCTTCTTGATTGTCGAGCTCACCCCGAGGTGACCAAAAAGTCAGGAATGAGACGAAAACAACTGAGCCTATTGCCTCTCGGTAAATAGATACTACAAGCATCCTTAATGTAACTAATACGGATACATCTCCGTTTAACAAACATGACTTGAGTCCCATCGTAATAAACTCGGTGAGGAGTTTTTTTCCCTCTCTTTTGCTCTGTTATATACCCAGAAGGCTCGTTTAGTGATAAATAAACATATGTATTCTGAAGAAAGAGGGGAATGAGTGGTCACATTATACAAATGGGATTGTTCCTTCTTGGTATATATTGAGGTACTCCTCTCAGGATCGCATTTAGTTGAAGCACGTCTTGCGTGTAACTTACAACAAGTTTTATTTCTTGCTCTCGAGAAAGCTAAAGTTCAATTTAAATTTAAGACGTGGTGAATTTTACATAAGTTGGTTATTTTAATCAATTTCAAGAGAAACCATGAGGAATTCCGTGCTTTTATTTTCTCTGTTGGCAGTAACGCTTGCCGTTACCATCCATGCTGCCCCCCCATCCAGATCTGTAAGTTTTTCTTGAGATCCTCAAATACAAATTATTATTGTATACATAAAGAAACGTTGCTTCTGGTGGAGATTTCCTCCTAATTTTGTCATTTCAAATTTTAAATACTTAAGGAGTTATATTCACAGCTTTTTAAATTATTGGGTTATCCGTGAATTGTCTTTATAAATATTGTATCTTAAGTATCAAATATGTAGTCAACACACTATTGCTCCTTCAATAATTCCTACAATTATTTTATCTGTAATTTATTTTAGTATCTAATAATTTTAATACTCGTAATTACTTCTTATTCCTTTGGAATTTCCAAAAATTCTCATCAACAGAGAACTACATATGTTTGAGAAACATTTAATTATTGTTTCCTTAATCTTCTAAAAAATATAATTAGAGATAATTATACAATTACGTTCATCATATGATGTATAGTCTCAACTGACAGATCATGTTATAGTTAATAATAACAATTTATAGTTTAAATGTAATATAGCGTGTAGTACGACGTATTTTTGTAATATTTGATGCTCTCCCCAAATTTAAAGTTTAAGGTGAAGTTCATGGAATAAAAGTTTTTTGAAAAAAAATATTGCAGCCTAACCCCCAAGTGAACCTCTTGCGTCAAGGACTGATTGAAAAACTCGTAAGGAAAATTTTGAAATCATAGTTTTTCCTAAACATGTTTCTTATATACATATGTAATTACTTATAGGGAATTTATGACAAGTAAGTAATAGGATCTCACACGAACATGTGCCAAGGCTTTTGGAATCTAACGTTTTTTTTTCTCTCTCTCTCTCTCCTTTGTTCCATGAACAGTGCAAGAAAGATCTGGCGAATGGAGTGAGTGGTGCTCCCAGCACATCATCAACAACAACCAGCACGTCAAGCACCACAGTGAAGCCCACTACCAAATCTCGAGGTAATTATCATCCTGCAATTTTACTTTATTCACACTTTCCTCTTGGAAATTGCCGTCCTTTACACGTCCGAATGAGATTTTAATTCGCTCCTTATTATTAAATGAGTCATGACAAGTGTGAAATTCAGACCTTATTGTTAAATGCTATCTAGGCTAGCTCTTCCTTGGGAGTCATGGTTATGCTCCATTTCAGAGCTAGGTTTATTTCATGACTTGTTATTTTATAGCTACATCACCCTTTATAGCTACAGGCTTTAAACCGGAATAACATACTGTAGCCCATTTTGTTCCTTCGAAAATTGCAATCTTGCGTTGACTTGCTTTTAATTCCTTTTCTTGCGTTCAGTCTTCTGACTTGACTTTGTGCGTGTCCCCTTATGTCCATCAGGACATGACTTGAAATAATCATGTGTATCTATATATGTATATATATATATATATATGTAGGTGCGTATAGAAGATCCCGACAAGCCGCCGAGGGTCCTTCCTGTTCCAAATACAACAACTACACATTTGCTCAACTCATCGAAGAAAACAAGAAGCTCCTTCGTCGTAAGTCCTGGAAGCTCTCTCTCTCCTAATACCATAATTTTATTTGCAACTATTAAAATTTTATGTTTCCTTTTTCCAGCCGTTGCCAACCGACCCAATTAATTCAAGTTAACAGCACCAACTCTATTTACAACTTACACAGTACATTGATTACATGGTTACTCAACTAGATTTAATTCCTTTTACAACAAAATTCATTTTATTTCGTTAGTTCGCTAAAATATGACACCAGCACCCCAGCCACAATGTTAAGCAAGGAGGAGTGCTTTTGAATTCGAGCGTATATTTTAAGGTTATAACTTTAATGCACTGGCTGGTACTCCGGTCCGGTCAAACGAACCTGTTATGCATTTATAAAGCTTTAATGGGATTTTTGGTCTCTTATGGTTTCTTATATATGTGAATAAAATTGATTTAAAAAATATTTGTCATGCATTGCATAATATTTCTTTATAGTCATAAATGATATTTTCTATAATTACGTATACATTCTGATGATGTCACCAAATATAGAACTTGTTCTCAAGAGATTGCTCAACTTCGTGTTAAATGCTATAGCATCAATAGTTCAAAATGTTTGTGTCAACGTTCCTGTGACAATTTTATCTCTGGGTTTGGGGAGTCTTGAGCCTTGAGTGCAGTTGGTTTTGAATGGGAATGTGCATATGTATCTATTTATAGATACCTGTTTACTTACATTTATGTATATTACATTACTATTTTCAAAAAGTGTCTGTTACCCCACGGATTTCGTTTACTATTGTTAAAATGTACATACGTACGCAATCCTTTATGGGCACTCGATTTTAAAAGATTTTTCGCATCTTATTTTCTGGCTCTTAGACTCCATTGCAAACTGTTGCATGTGCAAGGGAATTTTAGATTTGAATTTTAACCTGGAAGAAGGGAAGGAGTAACTTGGACGGGAAAAGCAATCTCGTTTACTCAAATAAGAAACCATAATCTTGTGAAGGAGAAAGAGGAGCAGCAGTAAACTTGTTAGTAAAAATAAGAGTTGAGACTACTTTGCAAAAATATCCCGCAACAGGAATAATTTAATAGAAAAAATTTAGGGATCAAAAATGGGAAGAGATAACGCGGGGACTACAAAACATACACACGGGGCTGAGACTCTTATGAAAAAATATTTGCGTGACTTTCCGTACTTTGAAGGCATAAAACAGGATCGGGAAGGGCCTGTTTACACAAGGGGGAAATCCTTCTAAGAAAACTCGACCCGGGTAAAAATAAAAAAAGGACGTGTGTTGTGTGTAGCCACCACATCCTCTGGTCCTCCTTGATCCTCGAGAGTTGTGTATCTAATGTGGAGCAGACCTCGTGCCGTTGTGAGGATATACGATATGTAAATGGAGTCACACCGACCGGAAAGATGTGAGAGAGAGAGAGAGAGAGAGAGAGAGGGAAAGGAGAATGAGTGAACCAGTGACGGGGTTATTCCTCGAGTAAAAAAAAGATAAAATGGTCCATCTAAGCTGTACACACAAGTAGAAACATAAATACATTGGAGAACACACACGAAATTGAAAATTGAATGAGATTTATGAAGCTTGAAAATTGAAGCGGATCTTGTAGATGATCTCCCATAGATCAAATAGGATAAATATGTCTTAAGACTTAGGTGCAGCCAAAAAATTCCAAGCAGGATCCTCAATGGTAGGGGCTTCTGGAGGTGTACACAACATGTCATGCATAGATGAATCTACTTTGTCCTCTCCTCCTTATCCCTCCTCCTCCTCCTCTTCTGTTCTTGCAACTCTCCCTCCTCTTCCACAAGTATTTCAATTTATTCCATCTTCCGTGTGCACATCATCTCTCTCTCTCTCTCTCTCTCTCTCTCTCTCTCTCTCTCTCTCTCTCTCTCTCCACATTCTGCTCAATCGAGTCTTATATTCTCTGTTTTCACAATATTTCACATTTTTTTACCATTTACATGATTATTGTATTTCACCATCCAAACAATGGTGGGAAAAGGGAGTGGAGAGGGCGACGGAGAGGAAGTCGGGAGAAAGGAAGGAGAAAGGCAGAGAAAAACCTACTCCCTCCCGTCACACAATAATACCAAGGAAAACAGGCACTCTTCTGTAATTCTCCCCGTACACGCATGAATAAACACCTCCATCTCGCAGATCAACTTCATATTGTACTTTTCAATTGAATCCATGTAAGTGTCAGGCTTCCATGTGAGACACATCTCCGTGCTCTCTTCCATTATGCTCCCCAACAACCATTTCGAATTTCCTCTGATCCCACTCACGCCAGTCTCAAACCTATTTCACACTTTTAACTTCGCATGACCCCATTCTCCTTTAAACAACAATCCTGTTTATCCTTCCCTTCGTGTACTTTCCCCGAACGTAGTACATTCCTCCAGATACTCCTCTCCCTCCGTACCATTCCATACCTAAATAATCTCTGTACTCCTCCAAGTACAATCTGCAACAATCTTACCTAGTTCTCATTATTTCTATTATTATCCAAGCCCTAACAATAAGTCCCATTCATGTCACATTAAGTACACACATGATAACAGTCCATGGCTCGTAAATATAATTAATTACTTATGACTACTTCCACCCTAATTTACACAGAACTAGCTTTTTTCCAAATTTTCACAAAATATGTACACATCGAACAACACCATCAATCATAGATACTTCACACACAGTTTATCTTTACCAAAGAATTCTTTTTGTAATGTGATATTGTCAGCACTGGACACTCCTACTGTACAAATATCTTGTGAATTTAGTTTTGACAGTTTTATCTACGGATATCTGTCGGCCAAAAAAGTTATTTCTACATGTACATTATGTATGCGACGTCAGTATAATTATTCATAAACTCTTCCGAACGATTTCCACTCTCCGTATGATTTGAAGAAAATTCAATTATGCAGATGTATATAATATGTGGATGTTTTGTCCTCAACAGGCAAGTAAACTTGAACGGAATCAAATAAAGTTCATATTTGTATTTGCTAAAAAATAAATAATTACATTCAAAGACTTAAAAGATAAGAATGTTTAGCTGGAGTGACCTTAAGAGAATATAATAGGACTGAGAAGAGGAAATGATAACGAATCCACATATAATTATCTACATATATATACATACTTGGACCTAGACCGAGCTGCAAAATACTACTAGTAAAGAGAAGAAGAAATAAGTTTCCAGTTAATTGAAGCACTAATCAGATTGGAGATGAAAGATGACTCGCTGGCGCGGCGGGTTCAGAGAGAGAGAGAGAGGAACCAACAAGTTAAAGATTGCCGGTTGCTATCGGAATTTTGATGACATTTTATAGGGTTATTGGTGGGGAGAGGAGAGTTGGCCGGGCAATCCTAGATTCAGGAGTCAAAGAACAAAGCATTTTATTTTATGTTATCAGTTTCTCAGGAGAATCTTCCATGTGTCTCGAGCTCACTAGGATGTAGTTCTTTGGGAGGGAAAAAGTGTAACGGTTAGCAGTTAGGCGAATGAAATGCGATACGATGTAGCGTAAGGAGAGCTCGAAAGGAAATTTATGATGAGACGCTCGAGTAACTCGCCAAATACAAACTAACAGGCTGCCCCGGACTATGACTAAACATTGTATGCATCAGCTCTATTCCCAGCTGAGTCCACACACACACACACACACACACTATCACATTGGACGCTCCCAAACTCGGAGTTACGTTCCCTCAGATAGCAACTACTACGTATTCCATTAGTGTTTTTTTTCTATTCCTCCGGTGGTCCCTGCCTCGACGTCCAGCAGCCATGTCCCCAATCTACATAGTTAACATATACGGGCATGTCCGGGCTCTAGGGACGGCCGGCAATGAGAGGAGTTGCAAATGTACTACATATGTACGTATTTACTACATCCGTAAGATCCGTAAGAATTCAGGCACCAAAACATGGGCTCCAGAGGACGGGAAACATTGTCATGATGAGAAGCAACTAACAAAGATCTTCCTTCAAGATACTGCACTTTCAGGAAAGCTTTCCTCTCCCCGTATGTTCAGTCTCTTCCTGCTGTTTCTGTATGTAGGACCATCTGGGTTTTGTACAATTTGTATTTATAATTACTATTTACACTTAACTACTAAATTGTACCGAGTGCCTGTAAAGACTTTGACATCACTCCAATTCTTCACCCCCTCCCACAAATGTGAGGTAAGTGATCAAACAATAATAAAATAGTAAAAACTTGTTTTCAGGTGTAACCCTGCTGGTTCAAAATTAATGGGGGATAAAAATGACCCATAAGTTCTTATTGCTTTAGAAAATAATGAACTGAATCATTCCCATGTCATTCGGCTTACTTTGTCACACTCAGAAATAAATATAACTTCATAATGAGATGAGGGGAGCCGAAATTAAGGGCTTTGGAGTAAAAAAAAACGAGGGTACAATTGATTCCAAGGATACAGTATCCATTGTAAAGGGATCACTGTTTCTGAGTAGCCAATAAAACAGATCACTAAGATCACGGAGCGATTCTGGGAAGCTTCACGCTGTCGTGAAATTGAATGTCTTATTGCTGTAGATTCATACTCACATGTGGAAGGATACAGGCCTACAGAAGGATATAGTCATTGGGGCAGAACATGTTGTTAGAATACAAAACATGATACATACGCTGGAATGACTCTAACCTTGAGGGAAGATGATTCAAAGCTAAACACTAAAGGAGATGGTAGTTGTGGTTGTGGACTCCAGACCGACTGAGCGGACTTGTTTCACTTGAGTTTGCAATTTCCGGTCCGACGCTCGATGACACTGTCACTTGTGTTTTTATTCTTTCATTCACCCACAATCTCATCTCCTCCTGAGTACTTAGGCATGCAGAGGGACTGTAGGTCACAGGCAATGACTTTGATTTGGTCATTTCTCCGCGTCTCCTTTCCCTTTCCCTTTCTCTCAGATTGTCTCAGCTGCTCTCAAGCTAAAATCCATTGAAAACCCTTCCACCCTTTTCCAAATCAATTCCGAAGCGACGACTCTGTCTTGGGAACATATAACCTTTTCCATTCCAATCATTCCCTTGATTTTCTCTTTTTCACGCGTAAGGACACAATGGACACATTTTCGACCTGATGTGGGACCACTCATGTAATGTGATAGTTGATACAGCCGGGTTTGCTTGTATCACCTCATTTCATGCGTCGATTGAGCGGATCTCCTCTCTCTCTCTCTCATTCGCCATAGGACCTGGGATAAAGAGATAATTGCCCATCAAAAATGTTCTCCATTTCCCTCACGTATAAAAATTAATCTCATCTTTGATCAAAACTAAGTATTGTATCCTCGCAGACATGCTCCTTTGAGCAGTACCCACAAAATACATGCGAACATACATACATACATTCATGCTGTTCATGATGCTCAGCCTATTGGTCATTTATACAGCCCTTGCCAATAGGAAATTATCCTCAATAGCTACCATTCAAGTATCCTATTTTCGTATGAGTTAGTCTCCATATCTGTATTTTCTATAGATAGTCATTAGGAGGACCAACGCTGTCCACGAAATTTATATTTGCTCCACAAAAGAATATCTAACGGCATAGAGCGACTCTGGGACTCTGGGACAAAGTTACCAAATGTATCTCACCTATACCGCCTTCAATAGACCAAATATGTATAGCTACAATCTCTTAACCTCATGAAACGTGCAAAATCGTGCATGGTTTCCAACGACATGCTGGCAATGCAATTTGTTTCAGGTATCTTTGCAGAGGTTTCTTACTGTACCTTTTAATGTTCCTAGTTTGACCAAATTACACCCCAAAAATATGTTTTGCTCCCTAAGAATAACAATATACTGTATGTACAATTTGAATTATTTCCAGCAGGTCACATTAAATTTTTCTCTATAATTTAAAACAACCAAATATTTCATATTATGTGAAAAAAATGTATAATATTAAAATATAAATAATATTAATTATTAAAAATTAGTAATAATTAGTAAAAAATGTAATTATATTTAGGGTATGTCGATTTGAAAATGCCCGGCATTTTGGGCAACTCGCCCGCCCAAAATGCCAGGGCATTTTGGGCATTTTCATTTCAGGGCGAGGGCGGCATAATAGGGCATATTGGGCAAGGGCATTTTGGGCATTTTCATCGAGGACAAATTGGGCATTTTGGGCAGAATCGTGGAATATAATAGAACAATCTATACAATTTGACAATGAATTTGAAAATTTCTTTGTAATTTTGGAGAAAAAGCTTTCGAAATTTTCTTGAAAAGTTTATTCTGTCATTATTTTGACGAAGTTAATTCAACCGGTAATGAAATACGTTTGGATACCATAGGTCATATTGAACATTACCATTTGTGAAACACCTGTACAGTACACGATACGGCTATAAATTAAAATATTCTAGGAACTATTTTTCCAAACTGCAGACGATGCAAAATGATCTTCCACCATCCTGGGAATATTCACATACCCATATGAATGTATTACTGTGATCAGAAATGTCTTTTCGGTAAAAATTAGAACCCATACGGTAATTGTATTACACCATAAAACTACAAACAACAATATTTGGGGGACCCGTATAGAGGATGTATATTGGTTTCTACTCGAGCCATTTTTGGCTGATCGTTGCAAACTGCAGACAATAGTGATGTAGAACAAAATGAGTATAAAATTCAGCTACATCAGCCATTTAAATTTCGACTGATCCCTTACCATCAGATTTTTACTTTAGTAGTTCGTACTTCAAAAGAAAATAGTACTTCTGCCCGCCCGTCAGTAGTGCATCGCATGGGTTCAAAACAGTCGAACCTGTACCTGAACCTGGACCCAAACTTTGGGTACTTCAAAAGAGTGAACCTGTACCTGAAAATGTACCCATTTAACAGGTTCAAATTTTTCGATCCTGTACCTGACCCAATTGCGTTTTTGTAGTACCCGCACCTGATTAGTACCTGAACCCGAAAAAGTACCCAAAAGACAACCTGAACCCGGGTATTTTTGGACCGGACCTGAACATGTTTGGGTACTTGTAAATAAGAACTTTTTTATTTTATCTTGTATTAAAAGTACAAAATATATTTCAAATGAATAAGAATGCATGTTAACTGGTTCCTGGGACACCCTGTCATTGCTTTTGCGATGGAAATCATCTTGTAAACTTGAAATTCTCCGGCCTTTAACTTCCAATCAATGAACCCAAACATTTCAGGTCTTTTGTGATCAGGTTCAGGTCTTTTATGTGTTACACCTGGTCCTGACAGGTAAAATCAAAACGGGTTTTTCTCTGTACCTGATCCTGAACCTGAACCTTTACCCAATTTTACGGGTATAAAATATTGTACCCAGAAAGGACCCAAAATTATTGGGTCCAAAATACATGCACCCATGCTGAACCTGAACCTGGACCTGAACCCAAATACCCGGGTGCGACCTGAACCCATGCGATGCACTACCCGTCAGTAACGCATATGTAAATTTACTTCATATTATTGTTTACATAGAAATTTATTTTCATAGGAGTGATAAATGATATCATCTCATGTCAATGAAATTAAATTGATTTGACTGTTTTTGCCATTACAATATACGCGAAGAAGCGAATAACCAGACATTCACATCTATAAGTTTTCCTTGGCTGCGCTGTCATGCATTTGGATCGATATTCTGAATATATGCTAGTAATCAAATTTTGGTGCCATGAAAATGCCCAAAATGCCCAACTTGCCCTGCCCAAAATGCCCAAAATCCGGGCATTTTCAAAAGCTGCCCACATGCCCAGTTTTTGGGCATGTGGGCAGGCATTTTGGGCATTTTCAGCTGGGCGGGCAAATACTGCAGGGCATTTTCAATCGACATACCCTAATTATATTAATTGGCAGATTTTTAGAAAGTATGTGCAATAACATCATTACTTAAAGTTATTTACGTAATTACATATGTGGCAATGAAGACAATGAAAAACATATTATTGTTACGTGAGTAATAAATGTAATTATGATTATCCCCTGACTACGTCCGGGAAGCTCCTTTACCACAAAATCATTTTCACGCTTGAAAACAAGTACCGTATCAGCTTGGACAATTTAAATAATTAACTCTTGTAGATTCTTTCTATAATAATTAGTTACAAGACCGGAATAAAATCAATTTGATATCATTAGAATAATTAGATAAACTGTTATTGTAAAAACATAAGCTAACATTAAAAATAGTATTTGTTTTTATCCATAGCTAATTACCCCTGTAGTTTGTTTACCGGATATGACCATCCGTTCCGATAGTAAAATTACAACAACACAAACACAAGTAAAAAGAAACTAACTCACGTAAGTATTCAGAGAGGTATGAGTCCTCCATGCTAATTATTAAATATTTCAGAGGAAGTGAGAAAACCATGCACAACCTCAGGCCAATATTATTAGGAGATTCGGATTGCTGATACCTGCCTCACAGTAATTTAATTAAACTAATTATTTTTGCAAAGGGTTCCAAACCGCTCTCCCGGTGTTTTATCAGGAGGTTTTATCTTCATTATTATTATTTCCATTTGACTCTAAATATTTATGAATATTTAACCGCAGCCTGTTTCTAGCCATGTGACGGATGTCTCTTTACTTTTTGAGTTTCAACCACAGGGAAAAACAATGTCACGGCGTAGATTACAGTTCGTTTATAATTACACCCTGTCTGATCGAAAAGGTCAAATATTCTCCCATGACATCTATGGTTGAAAATGGTAAGGCTAGCAGTCTTTACATTAAAATTCCACAGCATATCAGCATACTACGCTCGCACCCTGTGCGTACACACTAGTGTTATGTACGTGCCGAGAATATTTCCTTCAAAATGTGAATGAATTCCCATCTGCCCAATTAATTATTTGAACAAGCAAAATTCAATTTTAGTTCTTAACCCTGAATTTATACATTCTACCTGACTGGGTTTAAAAGATGGGCTTTGACTGCAGTGAAAGACATTATGAGTACAGTAAGCTCGTGATGGGATCCAGATTGAGTGTGTGAATATTTTTTACTATTTTATTAATTTTCTATAAATTATTTGCTATTGGGATTGACGAGGTCTGCTCAGATATAAATGGTGTTCCCCTCAGCTGTATTGCGTTAATTAAAAATGAGACAAGTCTTCCAACTTTGTAGAAGAGTTTCAGACGTTACATACGCAGTATATGTTCTACATATGGAATTGTATATCCACAGGTGAAAATGAATAGGAGTTATGGTACACATACTACAAGAGCATTTAAGATGACTCCTCCAGAGTATATGCATACTCTGGATGAGTCAGCGTATAGAGCATATGCAAGTAAAAAGCCATTGAGCTTGAATGATAAAAGCTGGGCAGTAAATGTAATGTATGTTTTTTGGTTGAATAAATTAAGTACATACTTATATACGCCACTTCTATATAATTATACCCCTCAGCCTGAGACTTACCACTCTCTCTTAGCTGTCAAAAATAAAAATTTAATGGAAGTTAAAGGTGAGGTGTGGCAATTACAATATTTCTGGGAATCTTCCCTGTAGTCACTCTTCATCATTTGTAATATGCACTTAATATATGTATGTCCATAGGTATAAAAATCATAGGTATACATACAGATACGCTAAATGGTATTTCTTACTGTCATAAAAATACAAATTTAATTTCTTAGCTTAGAGTATCTAGTTCTGGTAGAGAGAATCAGAGCTAATAAAAAGATTCACTTCTTTCTTTTCAACATTTGCTCATTGAGGATTCAGAGCAGTTTGAAACTTCTCATGCTATCTTATGGCCCGGACCAGGATGCATAATGGCCCCGTAAATTGTTAAAAAAATGTAATGGTCCCGAAGTGTAGGAAGTGGTAGTTTCTCCTCGGTATTTGTGGGTGTGTGTGTGTGTGTGTGTGTGTGTGTGTTTGGATGTAAGAATCAAAGCCTCACTTAAATAAACTGGAGGAAAGTGGAAGCGTTCTTGTGGGCATTGTAGTGCTTCTGTGTATATACAGACACGATGGGATGATGGTCTTTATCTTTTACATGCAAACAATTACGTGTCTATGTGTTGGTGTGTATGCACAATTGTGTATTTCTGCTTTGGCGCTTTTAATGTCTACTCATGAACTTAAGGTTTATGTTTTAGTAGCTCCAGTTAGCCGTGGAATGACATCCTTTACAATCATAGAGGAGAGATGTGGAGAGTTCTTTACATATGTATATACATGTATAATTGTGCCTTCCGTATTTACATAGATATACTTATATGATGGCCCGGTATAAGTTACAAAGGAGGAGTGCGATGCCCCAATCCCTAATGGACTTCACGTTTGATTTTTTAATGTTGGACCCAACTCTCGGAATCTCTCCTTCTCCGTATATCTAACTAATAATCTGTCCCTCTCATATGAAATAAACATGTCATTTGCTGATTTATATGTAGAGTTTCCTCCGAGTGTGCCCTCATTGGGTTCCTCCAAAATTATATATATACTTGCATTAAAGGATAAGTCCAGGGAGAGGAGGATGTTGGGCTTGGCAATTTTACTGCCCACGGACGAAGCTAATGACAAGGAATGAAGAAACCAAATCAATATTCTCGGAGAGTTCCTCTAGGTCGTCGTCATTCCCGTGCTCGTTCTGCGTTGGGCTGCTTGGCTTTTCGCGAGAGAAATTTGGCAGATAAGAAGAGATCTCCAGGGACTGATTGAGGTTGAGGAGAAGACTGAAACTGGCTTTCTGGAATAAGAGTTTCGGAGCCTTATATTAGATAGATCCTTCCACTTGCTTACCTTATATCCAGAAATTATATACTTCTCCGGAGGAAACAGAATCTATGAGACTAAACTTACTTGAATATTACCACTAGTCCACATTACATATCATTTCCACAGACGCATATGTAACAACCATTCCTGAAAACTATACATGCGGATTTCCTGTACGACTGCCATTTCAAGAAATATACGTGTTTTCCGCAGTCATTCACCCAGACTTAGTTAAGTTACATGATACCATGTATCTTAAAGGTATCTCTTTCAATGTACAACTTCACTCTGTGTATATGTTCTTATAGATACACTAATAGAGTTCATGTCCATATGTACCAAGTCCTCCCAAACATCTCCCCTCCCCTGTCTTATTAAATAAAGTTACTCACACCACAATCTGTGCCTTCAATTTCTACCGAATTTTGATGTGCTCTTTGACATTTGTTTCTACAACCTTCGGTTTAATCTGTTTAAAAATAATATCTGCGTTAAATACCATGCGCTCGGGCAAGGACGCTTGTATCCCTTCATGCAAGACATTAATCTTGTACACACACAACTCCGGCGCTAGTAGTTTCCGGAAATGTTATGGAATTTTGTACAAGCTCTCAGCAGAACTTTAAGTAATTTATTCTTGAATAATTATATTATTATAAATTATTATTGAGGCAAAACATGAAGGTAGGAGGTGGACGAACTGAAGAGTGTTGTTGGTGACTGGGAGGCTCAAAACTAAACCTTCTTCGATGGCTCTGGGTAGAAGCTCCTAATAATAGTATTTAGTGTCGACAGATGCGTTAGTTTTATAAACTTTGATTTTTCTAGAGAAGTTTGCAAACAATTTGTACACAATTAAATGTCTTAGTTAATTATTATTAAAATATTTATTTGCAATCAATGGGCAAATCGTGTACTCAGTTAATTGCAGGCATAAATAGATATACAAATACGACTTTGTACTATCGGCATATGTACGTCTGATCAAAATAGATTATATATCATCATATATCATACTTAACAATAAATTGTTGATGTAACAATAAAATTATTATTATTTCAAAATTATAAAATAATAAATAATTCACTGACACTTATTAAATTCATATCTCCATAGGACTCGACCACAAGTGTATTAGAGAAAATTGCTGAGGAGTAATAAGATCTAATGTTATAGTTTTAGTCTACAAAGATTTGCTACAAAATATTCAAGATACTTTAATTGTGGGTACTCAGTTTTTATGAAATGTTTTCAAGTTTCATCTCGCCAGGTTAAAGATGCTGTTTGTGGGAGCTGAAAATATATTGACACATCACGGAACTTTACAGGATCGAATTTGAAAAACAATTATTATTATAATATTTTTTGGCAGAGCACTTGCAAATTTTAGATTAAAGAAACATGTTTGACTAGATTTATGGAATTCAATTGGTTCAGAATAAGAAAAATAATATTTTGTAGCTCAATTGCAACTATGACCTAGGGGAGGGGGGACGTTTGAGGGGCTCTAGTATAGCTGTAAGTGGTTAAATGGAGAAACGCATTGTAGCGTAATATGTCGTCAGGTCTGTGGCTACAAGGAAGGAGAGAATCGTGGAATTGTAGCATGCCCCTATATTGTTACTTGGTTATAAGGACAGACTTACGGTCCACCCCTGGAGACTCATACTTTTTATCCAGAACCATTATCAAACCTCCCCATTGTCGACTGCATTATCTGAAAACGTTTTCTTAAATTACCCCCTGTGAGAATTCTCTATTAGGATGCCATGGATCTTCCTAGTGCGAGCAGTAAAAGTGAAGAAAATTCCCCTCACCTCTCGGAGTACAGACAAACCTCACCAGGTTATCGTCAGCTCCGCTCCTCCATACCTTCCCTTTTATTTCCATCTGACTCAATTCTAAACCCTAACCATCCTCTAGGAAAATTCCCTCTTTGCAGCATTTTAACACCAGCCAAAACTAAGTAAACTTGATCTTGTAAGTGGAGGCCCAACTTATCTGCACACAAGATCCTCTCGAAGGTGAGCTTTTAAATCCACAAATGCCTACCTTTACACTAATGTAGATACCTACTGAACATGATACCATCATCGTATTCAAGGATGAGCGCCCGGCACCTTCAGCCTTTATCTCCACAGTCCTTCCATCCCATCCTTTGTCTTAAAGGATAGAGCCTTTCATTCCTTGGCTATTTGAAACTTTGCTTTCCACTTTCAAGAAATCAAACATTTCAGGGAATGAAAATGACCTAATATTCCTCACTATTAACTCTCACTCTGTACCATTCCAATCTTCACCTAAAGGCTGGTTATCGCGTCTTTCTATCGATTCCGCACTTTCTCTTTCTTCCCGGTTTTTATTTTCTAAACATTTTCCCAAACACCCTTTCCTTGAACTTCCCATTGAAGCCTTTTCCCTTACCCAAAGTCCAATGACTTGTTGCAAGTCTGGAGTCTGTTTGAAGTGCACAGTACAGAGCCTGCCCAACTTCTAAATTCTTCAACCCCCCCGAAAAAAAAACTATGAATAGATACTTGTGACTTTCAAGGAGTAACAGCGCCCCGTGCTTTCACAGTATATAAAAAGGATCCCATATGGAACTTGGAGTGCTTTATTTAAAAAAAAAGTGAAATTTGCCAACAGGCTTGGAAATTAGAAGGGAGCTATTAAAACGGAGGTCATTGCTATGAGAATATACTTTGGTCAAGTCTGAAGATTGGACGGAATTACTTTTGGGAGTGAGATGATAGATGCAGTCCCACAGGTGCAGTCAAAGTCTTGAGCTGTCTCTGTTTAGTATATTTGCCTATCTCAGCCGAATTTGCATGCTAATGCCTCCAACTTTCTCCCGTACTAGTTTGCTGTAACTTTCACGCTTGAAGAATGGACTGGAGGAATGGTTGTGAGAGGGGGAAGTGAGTTGAACTGAGCTTGTTGGAAATTGTCGCTTGCGTGAGTGTCCCTATGTGTGTGTGTGTGTGTGTGTGTGTGTGTGTGGAATGAAGAGTGAGAGGGAGAATAAGGATGAGATGAGAATATTAGGTGGGAGTCATCCTTTCGGTGTGTATAGAGATGACTAGGGAAAAGAAGTGCTCATTGTGCGAAAACTTTTTTCTGCTCTCTTGGACTTGCCCATGCAGTAATATAGTTCAGTAGTGATAAAGAATTTAGTCTCAATGACTCAAAGAACTTGAGAAGAGAAAAAGATGAATCAGGGGATAAAGGAGCGAGGAGAAAGTGTCGGTGTATGTGAGACGCTCCGGAGCTACAATGTGTGTGGTGTATGGCGGCCTTCCAAATTTATAAACTGGCTTCAGATATCATTTCTAGTTCGCTGGTTTTTATGACTAAAACCATTTTTCTCCTTTTCTTTCAATGGATAGTGAAAGCAAAGGAGAGAAGTGGAAGAAAAGGCAAGAGGACAAAAAAATCCTATGAAACACACACACAGACACACACGATGCTCAATGCTCAATGAGTCCTTCGATTTGTAAGAGTGAAAGTATTTGTAGACATAGTAGAAATTGTGTGAGACAAAGTTGCCTAGTGACTGTCACTAACCCTGAGCTTCCTCATAAGTAACAAAGCAGGCATATAAAAATTGTGAGACTCCTTCCACTTTCTCTTTCTTGGGAAATAGGTTCAAGTTATTTTTTTTTCTTACAGGAAAGAAAATAACTCGAAAGGAAACAAGGTCCGAAAAGGGAAGAGTCTCTGTTTGAACTTTCACTACGAAAAACGACTCTCCTTTGCTTTCTCTCGCTTTCTCCATCTCACTGACTGACTCAGTTGATCCTCGAAGCAAATACTTAACCGATTGAAGGAACGGATGACGGGATGAATGGAGGCGATTCTAAGTCAGCTCAAGTGTTATTTCTCTGAAGGATTTCATCCTAAAATACCATTGTACTTTATATTGTGTCAAGTCTTGTTTTACGAGCTGAGCAACTGTAAAAATACGTTTGTATCTTTGACTTCACTTGGGAAAAAAATTTCTGCCCTCTCCCTCATTTTTCCTCCGATTTACAATCCCATCAGAGCAATTCCTCCTCCTCCTTGAGTCTTCCCCTCTCTCATAGTCTGTTATTTATTACCGTCTTTAGGCTACTTGGCTCCTGCATTCGTCGTCATCTTGTGATTACTGCCGCAAAAAATGACAAGCGGATTAAATAAATTATAAAATCCAATTATAATTTCAATTCACTTCTTGTGCCACTGCCAAATTCCTCGTATCGATGGAATCAATCCTACAATTCAGACACGTCCTTTATTTAACCACAAATAGGAACATCACCGTTCACATTTTTAATAAAGACTAAAACTATATATACCCCTTTATTTTACAATTATTGCTTTTATATTGCTCAACGTGCTTATCTACGGATTCCAAAAAACATTGGTCTTATGACCTCACTAGCAACAGCAACGACCTGGTATTACGTGGTTTGTTAGAACAATCTTTAAATTCGCTAAAATTCAACGTCAAAAATTGCTTTTGATGCTATTAACTTAGAATAATACAAAATGGTCCACGTGTCTTGACAACGAATGTGTCCTTTCACAATTTTACCACAAACGAGGACTTATGTACATAATGTATCTATGTACAAGTCCATGGAAAAAACTTCGGAGATCCTGATAATAAGTGGCTGTAAAATGAGCCGTGTAATGAAATATTTTCAAGCTCACCTTTTTCTGTGAAATGGATCTTCATTCTTTTGGTCCTGTATTTTACAGTTCTTGTATCTACATTGCAAAAAATCCTGTGGCAACACGGTTACAACATCTCTATGATTACGATCAAGGGATTTTTCAAGTGTTGCAATAAGGAGGTGCGAGGTACCATTGTGAATGACAGGTCTTTGTCTCGAAAGTAGGAACGAAATAATATAAAAACAACCAAAACGATGGTGAAACAAATCGGTGATAAAAACTGGGATATGTACTACAACGCTAAAAGGCCAAACGATGAAATAAAAGTGTTGGCAAATAAATCATAAATCAAAAAAGTTGACTAAACAAGGGGGCAAAAACAGAACGAAGGACAAACAACAAACGATACAAATGAAATCCCAAGAAATTCTACTGCCCCAGAACAAAACGCCTCTTGTGTAGATACTCCTGGGCCTAGAAAGCTATAGATATCTACGGATCTTCACTAAATTTTGTAATGTTTTTGGCAAATAATGTTTTTTGTTATAGACACCATCATAAATATCAACTAGTTTTCTTCGCATCAATTTTGTAGGAACTAAGAAATTTTTACTGATTTGAATTCGGTTATTAACTAATTGTAAGTCATCTGTAAATTACAACTGCTTTACCTTTTAGCAGGATTTTAATTATGAATTTCTTTGCTAACGTTAAAAGCGTTATTCTTCCCAATTCCCTTCAATAAATAGAGAGTGGGCTCCAAATGTTTGCCATTATTTTCCTCCTAAGCTTTAAGCTATACGCCTTCCAGTTTGACGGAGAGACAATGTTTTATTTCCCTATGACGGGTGCTACTGATGGAATGCTCTTTTTGAATTTCAGCTTTCTTACACTTCTGACAACTCAAACCAGTCCTGGACTCCACCAACTGCGTTATTGTTTTTCAGAGTACACTTGAACATGGACCAAGTGCCAATAGACCTGAAATGATACTCGCTTGGTCTATATCTACATTTGCAAATGTATTTTTGCACAGCTCTGATATTATTGTGAGCAAATAGTGCACTTGAGCCTGAATTTACAAATTTCGTGGGCTCTATCCAGAAATTAGTATTTGAGGTTTTCAAGGTTGTACTAAAATTATATCTCCCTGCATTTAAGCCCAGAAGAGAGAGTTTACAGGGAAGCTGAAGGAAAGGGAATGGAAAGCCCAAGAAAGATTAGCGTTCAATGTTTATCCTGAATTTGGTTGAGCGCACTAATGCGTGAATAATGAGGAGGTGATGGTAATTCGAGGTAGTTGTTTAGGGAAGGACTTCAATGTAAGGCTGGGGTAGAATCCTGGATGGAGGAAAAAGCAAGAAGGGAAAGATTTGATCGGATAAGTAAGTAAAATGTGTGGTGTCTTGGTAGATTCCGAATTTCCACAGTGGATTTTGTAGTGAATTTATTTCTTGAATTCTGTTAGACGGATAAGCCATATTTATTTGACTGGGTGGGTAGGTTTCACTTGTGTAAGCCGGTCAGAGGAGAGAGAGAGAGAGAGAGAGAGAGAGAGAGAGAGAGAGAGAGAGAGAGATGGGAGAGATGTAGGAGCTCCAGCCTTGATCAGGTTTCTATGACTTGAACGGCGTAATTCTTCCTCCGCTCAAGCCTGATTGATTTATTTGCTGCGTTCTGTAGACGTTGTCCTTCCACGGGACTCCTTTCCCTTCAGCCCTTTTACTCTCACTCAACTCCTGTACTATGTACGCACAAGAGCATGAGTGAGTACAGAAAAATCCTCCTTTCTATTCCTAGTCCATCTAAGGCTAAGTACATAACTGCAGCCAGTAGCCTGTGGATGCAAAGTTGGCCCCTGTACATATATGTTACATTGTATATGTAACACAGGCCCATTGTAGTCCTACGTACCCAATTCTACCCTTATAGGAAATTGGGGCTACTTCCTACAATGGTCCCTACGCCTGTACAAATATATTGTGGAAATGCAGATTTACACATGATACTCTGGTCATATTCATTACATTGCGGGATTTAGGAAGGGCCTTCCTGTGTCCGCTGATATTGCTTATGGGACGGGAAGCTATCGGGGCCTCGCCAGACTATCGGTGACAACGGGTCAGGATGAAAAAATGTCTTCCACTCACTCTGTAAGTCTATTAGTGCCTTCATACTTACGTACATACATGTACAATATATACTATCCTATATATAAACACCGTGTATACTACCTTATATAAACACTCAGCTACCCGTACGCTATACGCTATCCATATGCTATAAGTACACTCAGCTTTACATTAACATGCCCACAGTAGATGTAAATTCTGTTATAATGCTATGTATCTAATATGTGTTTATACCAGTACTTCAGCCTTAATACTTATACGATGCCATACAAGCCCATCTTTAATAATGGTACTCGTTAAGAAACACAAGCGAAGGGGTTGTGTGACAAACCACTATTTTTATTACAATACCCCATAAATCCCAAAATTTTATTGTTGAAGGCGTTACGTAGCTGTGTAGCACAGTATCGAGAGATTCAATAGCAAAAATGCTGCAAAACACAAAAGTGGGTTCCAAAGGGATTTATTGAAACATTGTTATAAAGAACATGTTACATACATTGTTCATAAACATTGTAGTTATGAAAGTTAGGAATCTGAGTTGTGTTCTTTTTCTATGAAAAATTTTGTGGGACCATGCCTATGTTTTGTAAATAAGGGCAATAAAATGTGGATAAGAATATGATGCCAAGAGAGCGTTATCTTACCATTGACTTTGACTAATATGAGCACCAAGTGAGTACTGTAATACCTTAAACTAAGGAATATTAACTTCTTGGAACGTCCATGTCAATTAAGTGAATAAGCTGGACATGGAGCTTAATTGGGCAGTGTTCGGTCATTACGGAGAGGCTCGATAGAATATTTTATTTTGAGTTCATTGGATTTAGTTTATGTAGTAGTAGGGACTGTACTTTGGACGGTCATGGAATAGAATTGGTGGAAAAGATTTACTCCTCCGATCCCTAATATAATTTTGCATCTTAACCCTCCATGTATGTAGATGTGGAGGAGGGTTTCCGTATAGGATATACGTATAAAGAGATTAGGACTGAGAGAGCGCGGAAGCTTTAGACTCTATGTAGCTCCTGTCTTGATAGAGAAAGATTACCAAGGGCTACTTGGAAGTGAAGGTTTGGTTTTGGCAAGGAGAGACCCAGGAGACGACGAAACATACGGAGACTGAGGAGTGTGTTTTCACCAGAGAATATAATATGATATTGGTTCATAGTACATAGATGGGTTTGGGAAGGAGTAAATCCTCTTTCGCAATTCCCTATCTGGTCTAAATCTCATTTTTCTCAACTCTGTTCTTCCAGAGGATATGTGTAGGAAAGCATTGCCTTTATTTTATCCGCCGGTTTCCCTCCTCAACTCCTACTCCCAACAACCTTTCCCTCCCAATGTCCCCTTCCATTGTCTTCTCTTCGTCTCCATAAATATTTTCTCATCCTCTCTCTTCCGTCTCTCTCCGTCTCTTTCCTGCTCGGAGACAAACCTTCAAAAACTGCCCATCAAGCCCCTCTCACATGTTTCCTCTTATCTCCCGACCAAAAGACATGGTCACAAGGCTCCACTGAAAGAAATCTATCTTCTCGGATATCTCCCAGTAGCAAATCTTGTCCATGCATGCACCAAAAAGTGAATCTCAGTAAATCAAAATCAGGTCTTCGGAATAGTTTGTATGTCAAAGTGTAGGACAGGGATGCACTTCCTAAATTTTGAATGCGGAAATGACCCCTTTAAAATTTTGAACGTGAGACTGGTTTTGCCAAAATTTTAAATAGGAACTGACCACTGAACTGCAACACTATAGGTATCGTCCCTTTTGGTCTACCGTCTTGAAGTGATCTTTCTTCTGGTAATCAGAAGTAGAAAGTAGCGTGGTATAGTAATTATATAGGTAATTAAACTATCTATATAAAGAGCATATCTCATAGCGTACTTGGCTACAGTACAACTTCAATTTAATTCCCCAGAAACTATGCAAACTGGATTTGGTAAAGTTTTAAAAGCAAAAACAAATCAATAATTTAAACATTTTGAACCAGTGAAGAAAATTTTCTTGGTTAGTACTCTATAGTGCATCCAACATAAAATTTTGAAAGGTCTTGAAGGTCTACAGATATATCCTGAATTAAAAGAAATAACTTATAATCTAGAATAAAATTTTAAGTATAACTTTTGGGCAATCTCATGAAAAATATGTAATTATTGTAACAAAAATAATGCTTCAAGGGAGTAATTTAAAATGGGTGTACAAATTATAAGGGAAGGGAATAATAATAAAAAGTGTGGTGTTAAATTCCCACAGCGTTCCATGCAAAAGCCTTTGAAGAAGTAATGAGGTAGTTTATTCAGAGCTCCGAGTAAGATGTTATTCGCACCCACAGAACCCTAAACCATCTAAAGAATGAGCTAGGATGACGTTAAAGGCATCGTTGGAAACATTTGTGGTTTGACGGAGTATTGGTTGGGGTATTTATGCAGGCTAGAGGTATGCTCGCAAGCTTATGAAGAGTTTAGGACCAAAACGGTCTAAATCCATTTCCCTAAATTTAACATAAGTCAAGAAAATATTATAATGAACTAAAATATCGAGATTACTTTTTGTATAATTAGATATCTGTATCATCTTTAAATTGGTTTTAGTGGAATTCATTTTTTACTATAAATAGCAAGCTTTTGAACAATAGCTGTGCTCATCTTTGTGCTAAATATTTATAATTTATAGATATCTACAACTAACTGCTAATACTATCAAAACTAACTTTCTTTTACATCATTTTTACATAATTTACATATATAATTTTTGACAAAAAAACTGAAACATTAACTTATATTAATGGTTCTACAAACAAATTTAAAACTGAGTTATTGTTAAAGAATTAATTTTTGGAATAATTGGTTTCAAGCATCACGTAGTATGTAACCCTTACGGACGTTCATAAAGGGATGTTTACTTTGTTGAATTATTAACCCTTCTTTCACTTCTCTAAAAAACGACATACATAGGTTCTTTTAGGATAAATTAGAATCTGCCCATTTAATCCAATGGCAAAATCTCGTCTAATGTTTCTGTATATGGTTAGCTACAGCAGATTTCTTGTAATTGTTCGTTTTGACATGCGCTTTGTGTTCATCAATTCTGACTGCTAGAGAACGTCCTGTTTCTCCAATGTATACAACAGTGCATGAATTACAATTTGTGTGATATACATTAATTATAATAATTATATATTTCTCCCATGTTCAATTCTTCATGGTATTTCACAGTATTAAAAAAATATTTATTTTGATTCCAGGAGTAAATGTTGATTTCCATTTAAATGTTCATGGGAGAAGACTTGCAATATTGTTGGAACTAGATTCAAACAATTTGCAAATACCATAGTCTAAAATTCCACGGGTAAGAAAGGTAGTTTTGAGCACAAATTTCCCTTCAAGCTATTTCATAAGTTTCTAGTTACTGACCGGAAGCTAATTTTCCAAACTGTAGTTTAAAGTACACTCATCTCATAAGAGAATCCCTAAAGTTGTTACAGAAGGATCTAACACTAGAATGCTGTTGTGAAGGGAAATACTAAAATTATCCTACTACTTTCACCTGTAGAATTTTACCCAGTACTTATGTATCTATGTATTCCTCCTATGATTTTTAATGTTCAATAAAACCAACTTAAAAAAACGGACATAGACCGTTTTGGTTCTATGCCCCTCACACGTATAATAATATAGCGTAAATTTGTTGGTGGTATTCTTGGGCAATGTTCAGGTATAGCATGTGGCCATTCCAGGGGAACCTTTTATCTGGAAGTGGTACAACAGGGCAATCACAATAATATTCCCGGTTACAGAAGCCCTAAACTTGTTCCTTTTAAATCATTTCCCGAGAACAAGCGGTACGGCCTGAGGACTGGAGACTTGTTGGGGAGTACGAGACAAGTACTGTAGTGTCGGTTTACAGCCCAGAGAGCTCCCACTAGCAAAAAAAAATACGGTAGATCTTTGTGGCTTTTTCTCTTTACTTAAGTATTAGTCCGAGTGTTAAATCTTTTGCCGGGTTGGAAGAGAGAGAGAGAGAGAGAGAGAGAGAGAGAGAGAAAAGGTTCCAGGGAAAGGCTACACTCATCGCCATAAGCACGGCCAGTTATTAAGCAAGTGCTGTGGGAAGGAGGAAAATGCATGATTGTGTCGCTGTCACGAGCTAAGAATTTAATCAGAGTGGGTGAAAAATGGGTAGCAGACGATGTCTCTTAATAATGTCTACCTCTGGAGAGATCCAATTCTCACCATGGGGTATCTAATCTAAACAAGACCGGCGGGAGCCATTTATAATCTACCATTTTTACACTCCCGCCTTTACTGTCGCACTTCCTCTCTCCCTCTCTCTCTCACTCTCACTCTCACTCTCTCCCACCTCTCCTTCTCACATGGCCACTGCCGTCTCCTTTCTCTCATACCATCACTACTCTCTGCCTTTTCCACCACCCATATAGATTGTGATGGATCACCTTTTCCCCCATAGAGCTAATCATAATATAATCCACCTTTTCCTTGCATAACTACTCTTTTTATAGTCACTTTCTCCAAATGCAGAAACTTTCACCAGCCTTACTGTTTCACATTTCTCTTTTACAGTCCGTAGTATCATTCAAACTTGTTCCTACTTCTACTTCTGAACTTTTCATGACTACATGCATGTAAGGGTTGCTTGCATTTTTGTAGGATTTAATTTATCCTCGAACTTAAACTTTGATGGGAAAAACCTCGGATCAAGTGTAAAGAGGAATTTTACAGCGTAACTGCAACCCTTAATCTGTCATTGATTAAACGTTTGACAAACTGCTGATTTATTGCAAAATTTCCCATATGTTTTATACTTTTTGACCTCTTTACACTTCCGAGTGAAATATATGTAACAAGATGTAATATTGCGATTACACAAAATTGTGAGGAATAAGGATTTTTGAACCTTTGGCACAACAATTTGGACCTTGAGTAGCTTCTTAAATAGTAATTTTAATGTATTTTTGCACTTGCTGATATTCCTCCCCTTTCCCCAATCTTGTGTCTCTGCACTACGTTTATTTACCTTGGAGATCTTTCCCGGAAATCGCACTATGGACAAGCTTGTGCATCGGTTTTGGCCTGCCATATAGAAGCGATCTAACTTCTGGAAAGGGGTTTTAGGGGAGCGTAATATAGTACTCGAGTGTATTTCACATAGCACTGGGGCACACGTTTGTAGCCATCAAATGATTTTCCGCTGCCTTTCTCCACTTCCTTTAATGATTTGCTTTCTCCTGTACTTGCTATGCTGCTGTTGTATTCCCTATTCTGTGTGTCAGGGTGTAGGTTGTATTTCAGATGTGAGGCTTGATTCCGCTCACGTGATCTATTTTCAGTGCTTGAGCTCCTTAGATTTAAACACAATTTCTTTTAATGACTGTAATGCTTCCCTGCAACTGTGGGAACGGAGTAGGGCTTGAGTTTATTTCGAGTAAATGACTTGACTTGCGACACATCACCCTTGTTTTTCACTTTAATCGAACCAACGTTCATCGTTACCTTTCTCCCTTTCCCTCGCTCTGCCCTTCTCCCTGGGAGCTGAGGATGGATGGCCCCTACCGACAGTGCACTTAATCATGGAGTAACCGAGTAAAAATTGGGAATTTCCAACTTTCTCCTCCACTCTCCCAAGCCCAAGTTTCCCGTCTGTTGTTAGTTACATTTTTGCCAACTGGAAATCCCAAGACCAGTAGGGATAAGATCCTGGAAACAATGGGATCCTGGAGAGGACATTTTTGTTTGTTCCCTGTTAAAATGTGACTATGTGTGACTCCGGGAAGATGTCCCGGCCCTAAACTGTATTTTGAGGAAATCAAGTGCAAGGTATTGTAGTGAGTTGGAAGGATTTGTGAGGGAAGATAATAAAAAAGCCGGGGATTGTCTCTGGAAGTGAAATTGTGAAGTGGCGGCTGTCAGGCGGGAAGATACAGGAAAATGAGAGGGAGAAAGTGAGAGAGAGAGGGAAAGTACAAGTGAACCTGCATTCTATTTCGTGTCGATGTCGTAACAGTCTGTACTCATCCAAAATGCTTCACTTCCTATTATTATTGTGTTGTTGTCATAGGCGGGGGCATGTATCTGTATCTATGTATACATGTGGGGGATAAAGGGAAGGAAGAAATATTGCATATAGCCATAGAATTGACTCCATACATACATACATCGGCAAATATAGGTGGACCTGGTGACTGATAATATCTGAGGAGTCTACCTACAGCTCCGTTTAGAGCTTCGAGAGAGAAATGATTAATGGCATGAAGCATGGGAAGAGAAGTCAGAGGGTAAATATTTCCTCTGTCAGCTCCATTGATTTCTTCCCCACACATACACACACACACACACATACACTCACATAAGCTGATCAAAGGGAATCATATCTAATCATAAGATTTATTTCTCCTTCCAGATCTGATTGCACTTCCAAGACGTGCGCTTAAAACAATAAAAACACTCCTCAAATCTTTGACACAATTGCAGGAGTAAAAACTTGACCCGAGCGTTCCAATTTTCTTTCTTCAAAAGATCGCCACACTTGTTTTCATAAAATGGGTCCGATCCTACCTCGTTCAAACATCATAATAATCGTACAGACGGGCATCCATTTTCGTACGTACAAATAAATTTTAATTAGTTCATAATACATAGTCAAAATAATTAATGATATGATATATTAGATTTATGTCAAGTTTCACTTTCACTCCCAATTACAGCAAAATGCAATTTATTGAAGGCAACATTACAAGCTTAGTTCTTCTCCAGGCCATTGAAAAGTAAGTTATGGTTTATATTGCTACACTGTAATATTACAGTTAACAAATTCGCTACAAAAAAATTTAAGATCATTGCAAACATGAAGATCTTCATTTAGTTCCAAATATGGCAAAAGAACCTGAAATAAAGTTTACTTTTTAAGATTTAATTTTCTCGATATTTTAGTTGTATCACAAATTTCGGAATTGGCATCAAAACTCTAGCTAGATACTTATATCCTGAAAATACTGGGAATACTGGGGATTTTTTAGAATATTTAATTCCAAATGTGCTCGGTCCAGCCTCAAGAAGAAAAATTATTTTAATTCTACCAGGATTGTTTATGACAATGGTATTGTAATTGATGTACATAATAAATACTTCCCATGGTGTTGAACTTTGTGTGCGGTACGAAGACTCGACAGGTCATTAAAACAAAATAGGCCAGTGCTTTATTGATCACATTTTTGTACAGAAAATAGGGAAAGCACTTCCAAAGTCACTGAACATACTGCAATACGCTACGACACGAACCATAAATACAATAATAATTATGCTGTCTACTTAAAGCTTATTTTCGCCCAGGAATCAACTATTTATTCAGAATCGTATCAAATTTTGTCATAATTGCTTTTTGAGTCCTATCTGTAGGGAACAACCCCGGGAAACTCCGGAATTGGAGACATGGTAAAAAAGGAAATTTCAGTGTTTCAAATTGTGGTATTGGACGTGTGAGTGTTGCTGTCAAAAATATGCCGGGGTTTTTCCTTAGACAATTTAATGGTAATAAAATTTTCTTTTGGGAACTTTCTCCCGGAGAAAAAGAATAGATTTGTGGGATTTCCAGGGTTGAAGAAAAATTGGGAATTCGACGACAGAGACTGTACATGGAGTGGAATTTGAAATGTTCCTGGGAACCTTGGGTTGTGTGTGTGTGTGTGTGTGTGTGTTGAGGGTAGAGGTTTCAACCACGTACGCAAATAGTGATGAGGACTTGAGACTGCTCGACTTGTCTACTTGACTATGAAGGGAATGAGACTCAAGGGAGATGTTATAATAGAAGAGAGCCCCTTGCCTTCAAGCTCTTCCGTTCCAACTGTCAAGTGTTGGTTTCATATACGAACTGGCATCTCCCCAAATAATACCAAGTCAGCCCTGAATAATGTATTTTCTAAATGGAACATTCAGCTCGCGTGCACGCATACTTCCTCCTTCTTTCTCACTTTTCTCCTGGTCTGGTCTGGTCGAGTCTTTTCTATCTCCCTCAAGAACCTACCGGCAACCGACCGTCCCTCCTCAACACCGGCAACCTCACCAGAACCAGCAACTTTCACAGCTTTTCAGTTACACCTCTTATCCCATATTGCATCTTTGTATAAATGCAAAAGTAACAATTTTCTTCTTATATTCATATCTTTCCTTGTAGCAATTCCCCCATTCCAACCTCCCAGGTATAGCTACTTTTACCTCCAAAACGTCTGCAGTCTACATTCATAGATACATCCGTTGTACATTTTAGGTGTCTTACCATATATGTACATATCTACATATATCTATAGATATAAACAAATACAGTTTACTCTTCCTACAAGAAACTTTCTCCATGCGTAGTATTTTTTCCATAAGGTAGCTGGACAAATCTAAATTATTTTTCTCGCCACAAAGTCATTTCTCTCCTTATAAGAGCCTGCCATGGTGAAAGTCGCGTCTCTTTCTAGCTATCCCTACAACCCGACAGCTCTGTATTTTCGTATATACACATGCACATGACAATGCATACAGACCCATTCAACATTTACACATGCACGTACTCTTACTGTATCTACCCAAACCATCCGTACTCAAACCTAGCATAGCTGTTGGCATAAACAAAAAGCTAAGGGATAAGAAAGAAAAAATTCTATTCGCCACTTTCCCCAGTAAAAATTCCATAGGTATTGTGAATACAGACGCCATGTGTAAATAATATCTACTGCTAGGCAAGGTTATATGTATGACCATAAAATATGACCAAGAGTACGTCCTACTGTCATATGTACATATTTATGTGCAATACTTTAGAACACATGTACCTATAGATACGCATACATTATTTAGTTGTGGGTAACCTTGTCGGCCTCTGAAATTTCTTTCTCTTTTCTGTCGCTCTCGCTTCATCTCTATTTCTGTATGGGAGGCTCTCTCGACTCCAGTGGGAAGAGTGCGGTGAAAGGAGAAAGCAGCTGTTGACAATAAAATGAAAGGTAGTCCCTTGAGCACTTCACACCTATTTTCCCCAACATCATCCGCTCCTTACCAATTTTACACGTACTTTGACAATACATCACTCACATTCTCATGAGCCTTTAAATTGCTTTTCTGGATAAATGCTCACTTTATTTCCCCGCAAATTCACTATTTTTACATGCCCACTTTACCCCAAAATCCCTTCCCGCTACTCCATAAACAAATACATAGGCATGGTTTCCTTTTTTTTCGGGGACACCAAAACATAATACACAAATTCATCTTGACATTTTCCAGGCCCATCCGAAATGTATTTCTGACGTCATTCTGTAGTAGTAGTGGGTCGGGAAGCTACAAATCTCTATAGTTATGCTTCCCCATCAATAATTAAAAGTAGCTGCAGAGAATGAATTAATGATGGGGGACTGAAAGGCTGAAGAGGAATAAGAAAATACTAAACTTGATTTTATGTCCACTTTCCCTTCGGAAAGATTTGATGAGTCCTGGAGGATCGGGGAAGTACCGGAGGAAAAACAAGGTCTGGAGTTATTTTTCTAAATATTTGAATACATGGCAGAATGGAGCGGGTAGTAAAATCCGGAGTTGTAAAGACTAAATAATGGTAGTAAAACGGGGAGAAAGGAGAGAAAGTCAAAGAAAACTTTGACTTGAATCCCGTCTGTCGTCTCCCCTTTGCCGAATGAAATAGGATACAAGGAAAAATAGAAATAAGACCCCTCTTGATAAATGCCTCTCACTCCCTCGGCTGAATAAACCAAGAGAAATGGTCAAGTGAAAAATGTCCAAATCCAACCATCGCGAGGAAATTCAATCCCCTGTGATCACTCCGGCAGTGTCATCCCTGTAAATTGTACAGACCTCTAGTAACACTCGATTCCCCTCTATAGTGCCAAATGCTAAGACTTAATTACATACATACATATTCCACAATTCTCAAAATTCTATGGGAAAAAATTAAATCAATATTGAAATAATCTCATCCAAAAGGACTTACAAATAAGACTCGCTTAGAAAAGCATAGGCTCAAGTGACTAACTGATTTTATTCAAGAATAGTTCCATACTTATTCAAAACTCAACTTACAAAAATTCAACGCATTGTAGAGGTCAAAGTTGATACTGGAATTGAGGCAAAAAAAGAATTATTTTTTAATCGTCAAAAGTATCCACACCCTGGCCCTTACACTGCCATAAGCTGTCTGTCAACACTCGGGTTGCTCATATCAATGCTATTTGCTTTCAAACCTATACGTTAATACAGAGTAGTGTTTAAATATTTAAGCATTACGCCTGTGACATTTACACCCGTCAATTGTCGTCCAAATGTGCTTATGACCACGCATCATTACCTCTTCTATTACTACAGCTTCGCAGCTCCTAGGAATCAAGATCACATTACACAATATTGTAAACATGACAGTCAGCTCCACTCATGTTCAAGCGATGTTCATGTGACACACAGGCATTCTTACATGACTGTAAACGAATAGAGGATATTGGGTTGTTGGGGCTGGGGCTGTATTTCGACCGTGAATAAACTTATACTCCTGTACTTGGACACTTCCTCTCAGGGTATTATAAGTGTACAGTAGGATTTCTGCAGCTTGGAGTAGTATCATAGATTAGCATGACCTATTGCGCCCGTAAAGTAGATTCATGCTTAATGCTTCTGAATCCCTTCCCTGATACTGTTTGTTTAACGTATTTTAAATAATGGTATTTTTCCCGCCCTCATGGCTATATGTACCAAATAAAAAAAAATCAAATCAAATCAAAAAATCTGTAGATACTGAAAATTGTGTTTGTAGATTTGTTGGACGAACTGCCAATCTTTTACAAATAAAATGGTCTAAATTTTTCTCATGCTGTATTACCGTTGGTAATTGGTTTGGTAGATTCCCTAATCATAATATGACGCTTGAAAAGCTTTAAGTTTAATTGTAACATATGTATTCCCACATGTTTTAATGAGAACAAAAGTCCGGAGACAATATTCCCTAACTTTGTCTACCCTTTGTATCTAAAAATCCTTTACATCAAGATTTAGGTCTCTATTACTGGAAACGATAGGCTAGATTGAAGAAAATAATTCTAGAAGAACCCTAAGTAAGAAAATATACTATGAAAGTGGGGAAATGAAATCCTGAATATATTGGGCAGATCGCTTCC
The DNA here is from genome assembly GCA_947179485.1 of Allacma fusca. NCBI lineage: Eukaryota > Metazoa > Arthropoda > Collembola > Symphypleona > Sminthuridae > Allacma > Allacma fusca. Next base: position 9,480,916 of record OX359248.1, read on the forward strand.
TTCGGTGGTCAATAGTAGGCGGATGAGCACATGATAATAACCACCCTGTACTTCCTTAAACATATCCTTGAAAAATTCCCTTCAAAAGGACAACTGATTTAAGAAATTGACGTTAAAAGAGATACCACGGGTCGTTAGGAGCATGTCAATTAATTTGAGGAGAAGTCCTCTCGGTCGAGTAACTCTCTTAGATCCTAATCGAGTCTCATAATGATACTCGAAAATACTTAGAAAAATCTCAAGGTTTTCCTATTTAATGTATTGACATGGGCAAGCCGAGAGGAAATGAGTCAGTAAAAAACTGGACAGATGCTCCGTAGAAGGGAATAAGACTGAATGATATTTCCTGGGCAGAAGTTCTCTCCCATCGATGAATTATTCATTTGTGGCTTACAAATCAAGAGGAAATAGAGATCAGACTGATTCTCCCATGTTCGGGAGAATTCTCCTCAGATACAATCCCACTTATAAATATCATAATTACATTTGGTTCCTGTAAAATCTTCAACCAGTCCTATCATTCGCTGAGGAGCAAAGAAGGCCATCTGCCAGCAGTAATAAAGTCCTCGGAGAAGGGAATAGATCTTAATCCTTTATAGCGGTCCTCAAACAGATCCCACATAGTTCAATTACTCTTGTTTCGTTAACATTATTTTTCTAAACTCTTTTTTAAAACTCTGATTTTTCAATTTCCAGTTTTAGCTCTAGTATTACTGTTTGTATGTAACGTTTTAACACAGACTTTTAACGTAGCATGGGATACATAGCTTTTGTAAAATTTCCTTAAAACTAGACTGACTTGGAAATATGAAGTCTACAGTAATTATTGAGGAGTCATGATGAAGTTGGAGGAAGTATGAAAAAATATCTATTGTAATTTATAGTTGAATTTATAGAGTGGGAATTGTTGGAGGGAAATGTCATGACTGGGTCTGTGTTGTTTGTTCGGACATTTATGGTGGATGGGAGTAAGGTTGGTTGGAGTTGTTTCAGGGCTGGAGCCTGGAGGAACATAAATCAAATCAACTCATCAGAAAGTGTGCGCTTTTCGCCATTTCTCGCCGTCCATGTAATTTCTTGTGTCCAGGATGCCAGGGCCACGTGAGAGACTGGAGGGAGAAAGTGAGAGATGCATGGTAGGATGAGTTGCTCCTCCACTTTATATCATGCGGTCGTTTGTTTGCTTCATGCTACTCTTAACTTTTGGGCTGGCTGGAAGAGCAATACATTTATTTGACACAGAACGCCCTGTACGTTTACCACTTAAGCGTGTACATTGGGGAGCGAGGGAACACTGGAATGCTTTCCCCAATTATTCCCAACATATTTGCTTGAACAAGTCCACAAGCAGTAGTGGCTTTCATATTGGCAACTACACTGTTCTTTCACCACCCTTAGAATGGAGCGGAATGGGGAAGTTAAATCCCGGAGAACGGTCATATGGTTGGAGCGACCTCGTTATATTAATTTAAGTGCAAATTTCCCGGTTGTGTGTGTGTGTGTGTGTGTGTGTGTATGTGCGCCTGTGTTTGTAAATTGTTAGCGCAATGTTTACATTTATGTATTGTTGCATACATTTTCTAATCCTTCCTCAGTTCTCCTCTCTCTCTCTCTAATTTCTATTCCCCGTTATGTGTTCTGCTTCAGAGTCCCTTGGCGACTCTTCTGACAAGTAAAGTACAAGCCCAATTGTTCGTTCCGGCTTTAAGTAAGACACTCACATTTTTTTTATTTCCATTAACAATTTGTAAGTGTCACCACTTGACAAATGTTTGGAAAAATCGGGATGTTTTCATCACGGATAATTCCCAATAATATTGTCAGATAGTATGCAAATCCTATGGAATTAACAAAATCAAACATGATTATAATTGACTCACTTTACGAGGCTTGTTCGTCCGAGTTCAATATTTGTTCTATTAAAAGACTAATTTATGACTCAATAGATATGTTTAATCGTTTTGCCATATAGACTAATGTACTATTATACAGAGCTCCCTTATGAGATACACTGCACTTATTTATTAAAGTATTTTATAGGAAGTAAAACAATTCACAGGAAGTTTTTTTATGGAAATTAAAATCATAAAAATTAAGGTTATTAAAGGAACCCGTTTAAAAATCGTTAGGAGTAAAAATTTGAAGATAATTACTAAAATTTCATATGCAATTTTTGGGAAGGAAAAATTGGGGGAAATTTGTAAGGAACAAAATTGAGCCTCTGGACTTTTAAAACCCCAAAACATGCTCTTCTTCTCATCTGACGAAGCGTTCTTTTGAAACTATAGATTTATGGAGAAATTTTGAACGCGGGATTGATTTGAAATTTTTGTAAGGGATTGAAGCACCCAGGGATGATAAGAACCGTTGAATAAAGTAGGAATGATTTTTTTGAGAGCTGAAATCCTTTACTTGTGAGTATTGGAGTTTTGGCCCTTGGAAGGTCTCTCGCTTCGCTAGTTACCCTGGCATGCCTCTGTATTTGCTTAGTCGGGATCACTTAATGGTAGAGGAGCTAAGTGCATAAAGAAGAGGATTTGTTATGAGGGCACAAGTGGCTCGATATGTACTGTGGAAAAAGAGCAGTCCGCTTGAGCAGTGGTCAACAAGATAAACGATGTGCCAACTTTGATGATTGTTCAACACGGAAAGGCAAACTTCCTTGTCCGGGCAGTGAGAGACGGAGACGAAGGAAAAGTTCATTTGGCTCACCCTGTTACTATATGATTGTTTCCTACTCGCCACTCTTTTCTTCCCTCACTCCTCCCGTACAAATTACCTCACGTCACATCTCCCCATTATTACATACGCACACACTCACACGACGGACTCGAGGGCACGCATTCAACTTTCCTCGTTATTCCTATGCAAATTCTCCCCCGTTGACTCACAAATTCCCTCCTGTTCAGCTCTGTTAACTTTCACATTTTTCCAAATCCCACACACGTCAATTAAACATATAGCTCAATGAAATCACATCCCTCCGCTTTCCCATCTCCTTTCTCCAGTCCTACAATTTTACGCTCTGAAATTTGTGAACAATTTCTCCTCCACAGCCGTCATGTAACATATGCTAGTCATTTGGTTTGGGGGAGGCGGTGATCAGCAGTCATCCATGTAGTTACAAGAAGGTATACGCAATAAACATTTAATCAAATAAAAGTAATTACTTAATCATACAAGAGTACAGTACTCTTCACAAGGACGAGTGTACTCAGACAAAAGTTTTAAGCTCGGGTTTCAGTGTAAGCTACGATTCTGTTCCAAGTTTAAGATCAAGCGTAGTACACCCGTCAAATTTTAAATCCAAATTTGACTGTGTACATATTCAAAAGTTTTAATATGTATTATTTTTTAATCTTGTTTTTATTCTACGACCTCTCTTCGCTTCAGAGTATTCTGACAATTTTTGCTTCTCGGACGAGACACATGCGAGGCATGTTCTTGTCCTCATCAGCATTAGCTTAGATTTTAACAGTAGATATTACTGTATTTGATGTTTGTACAATTTGTCTCTTAACCTCGTTTAATTTTAAGTATCTATTTAGCTGTTCAATCCCTAAGTTACTCTATGGCGATTACGAATTTGAATTTGATACTTTGTAGAACTTGACCCGTGAGGAGATTTGATATGTACTTGCTTGTAGGTATGTAGATGACAAATTTCGCCGAATAGAGTTTGTGAGAGGTGAGGGAAAGAGAGGGAATGGTCTCTTTGGAAACGATGCACTTATGGTTTCACTCTGTGCTTAAAGGAAAGGACATTAGGGTTTTTGGCGAGTTGTGAATCCAGAATTGCCATTGAGAAGCACTGAATTCCTGATTTCCGAGTCGTTGACTCCAGCGCAATAATCAAAGTAGGGGACTAAAAGCCCTGTCAAAAATTTATAGTTTTCAGCACATTCAACTCATTGTCAGTTGATGTCTGTTGTTACTCCGGGAAATGAGCAATAAGAGGAAGTCTCGCTGTTTTCAGCCCATTCCTGAGGTTAGCATTCATTCCGAGTTGGGGAGTTGTTGTTCCAGAGGAAATTTCAAAATTGAACGTAAATAATCACTGATTTTCTCCCATGACTTTCTCCTCACACACCTTTCCCAGGGCTTCGGCGGCGCCTCAAATTCCATCCAATTTATTATTTTGCATTATGTCTCGGGAGGTAGTTTAGATTTTTGGTTCAATTAACTAACTCCCGCCAGCCCCGTGAAAGAGCTACGGTCCCAGCACTTTATTACGTGTCAAACCCAATTCAATATCCGGTAAATTTAATGTGCTTCCAGCTTCTTTTCCCTTCCCCTTACATTCCACATATTTCTCTCAAAAATATATATATCCACGCTGAGTTCGCTAAGAAGCAAATCTGACTCCCTCGTAAGTATTTTAAAACAATACTCTCCAAATTTTTGAGGAGCAATAGAAGTGGAACTCTACATTGTTTGAGAATCAAACGGAACCATTAACAGCACAATATTATATTATAGACACCAACAAGTCTTGTTACAAAGCAAAAGGCTAAGTTTATATGCAAATTGGCTAAGATGAGCAAATGGAAATCCCGACAAGTGTTGATCAGCCCCAAAAATCAAAGAGAAAGTTTATTACAAAGCAAACTTTAAAATGTCAGTACGGCGCAGTTAGCTTAGATTATTTTAGCGTCTTACATATAATTGCTGTAAATAAACGAATTTACCTTAGTTTAGAACGTTCCCTACAAATGTGTTTTGCTTCTTAGCAGAAGGCACAGCTTTCTCCCTTCTGGAGCAGTCCTCTACTTTTGCTTTGTAAAATATGCACGTCCATTTTCCAATTGGCTGCATACAAAGTTCTCAAAGGTTTATATACTCCCATTGACTCGCATATCCCATAGCTTAATGTATTTCAAACTTCTTTGCTCAAAGCGAAGTCATACATTTCCAGAGACGATTTAGGCCAACTTATTCCTTCAATCCATTTCCCTGACACAAGCAGTATACATGCACATTCAGATTTTACGTAGTTGTGTAGGTTCCTCCACAAACACAGATATATGCGTATGCCCATATCTAGCATATGCAGCTTGACTTGAAAATCCTCCTCCATAACTTGAAATTAGCACGTCATTATAAAATCCGTGAAATGATATCCTCTGCGTAGAGAAAGTCCACAAAACAGCTTATCGTCGTCTAAAGTTAAAAAATACCGCTGGCAAAGCAATTACATAATGCTTTTTAAAAGGGAATGCCTATAAGTAAGCCCTCCAGGAAGAAAAAATCTATTGACATCGATCCTCTGAAACGTCATATATGCACCTACGATTTACCATAATTACATGATCTAGTAAAGTCAAGGATGACCTAGTTTAACACTGAAATTGACCTGGGAATTTTTCAAAATTAAAAATAAGAATAGGCTACGGGATATAGGGGATAATAACATATGTGAGGTTGGAGCCTCACTGAGGGGCAAGTGTGAGTGTATACTGTACAGGAAACTATATACAGATAGGTATAGGATAGAAGTGTCTATATGTAAAATTATATGAGTTTAAGATTGCCCCAGACAAAAAAAAAATCAGTAAATTATGTATATGGGAAAAAATCAAAGGCGGACTTTCTCCCTGGGCTTTTGTACATGGATTGAGTTGGAATTTGGGTAGAAATAAAAAGGAGCTGATGGGAAGGAATTCATCAAAGCCAACAATCAAGTCATTCGTTTAAATGTCAAATGGTTTTATGTGGGGAGGAAGAGCCAAGGGAAGCTAACTTGGTAGAAAATGAGACAGGAATCGCTTTATCTGCATTCATCGCATTGATAGGATTCAGCGGAATTTTTATGGGTCGTTACGCCGTCTTATTGAAATATTCATGAGATGATTTATCCTCACTTGTTCTCCCAACCTTTCCTCTCTCTCTCTCTCTCTCTCTCTCTCTCTCTCTCTCTCTCTCTCTCTCCTCTCTTGTCTCTCTCCTCCTCATCTGTCTTCCAGTCCGGACTTTATATGTAAGTAATTCCTCCCGAGTCTTCTTTCATCAATCCCGAAGATCCTGGGTCTTATTAACACTTGATCGGCTCATCCCTAAGTCCAGCCATGAACTCCTCATTCATTTCATACTCCCAGTAATTATCATAATAAATATATTTATTTCCGATTCCAAAATCCTTCTCCTCCGAGAGCCAGTCAAACCTAGTATTATGAGTCCAGACACGTTCGGATTCTTACACCAACTTCTTTCCCTATCTACTTTCCCCCCTTATCTCGGGATGAAGGAAAAAAATGAATAAAATCTGCAAACATTTTTGTTCCCAGAGTTTCCATTAGAAGCGATACAAAGTGGGTATAGAGCCCAATAAAAATACTAGGACCGACTTGATATGCGAAATCATGCGACCGGAATTCAAAGCACTCCATACTTCATCATCCACATGTGTAATATATAGATTCTGTTATAGGTTTCCCTCTACTAAATATTTTTTTTGTATCATTCAAAATATATGCATCTTAGTTGCTGAGACGCCGTTGTTCCTTGCCACGAAGCTTATCCTAAAATCTCTTCCTCAGGCATTGTAGCATTTCCAACTCCCAGAAAATGACAGCCAAGTGCAGATAAGGATACGGAGGATGCACAAAATCATATTTCATGACAGAACAGCGGGAGCATTCAATTTTGTGTCGACTGAACTTCTTCCCCTCCAGGCCAGGGCAATTATTATAGGCATGTATCAATGTGCACATCAGATTGAAACGCATTTTATAGTAATGACAAAAAATAAATAAAGTATCACATTGGACTGTCTTATAAAAATCAAACTATCCAGAGCTGCAGTAGTCCTAATCAATTCATACAACCCAACTTTATCCTCACTATCTCTCTCACGTCCACATCGAAGAGTAATTTAAAAAAAACATGAGTGGAACAAGCGTAGGAGCGGATGGAAGCATTTTTAATTCCAATTAAATTAACTCTAATTAACTAATTACGGCACGGAAATTCGGGTGAGTTACGTCCCTTTGTAATCAATAAAGTTGTCCAACGTTTCCTTACTAGAACTCTTTTACTTTCCAGCCCGACTGGGTAGGAAAGGATACTAACTGCAGAGCATTGGTTGACAATAAAGGAATAATAATTACAAAATGAACAACCTATGTCTGCAGACACACTCGTCCTCGAAAGACATTTCAACCAGGAGATTTGGGGGTTTGACAATAAAACTTTTGTTGTATACCGTAACACAGTAGGTGCGGCTCGGTTCTCATTTGAAATGTTTAAACAAACTTGTATCGAATAAAAGTTCAAGTTCTCAAGGTCAAAATCCATAAGGAATAGTCAAGTGCAAGCCAAAATTAAATCCCCAAAGTGCACATCTGAAACTTGTTGGACCTAGACTTGAACCAAAGTTATTTTCTATATGAGGACAATATAATCGATAGGAAATTATTTTTGAAGGAAGGTTTCTTCCGTAGATAATTTATACTGCGTCAACCCGTGAACAAGAGGGCCTTAAAATCTTTCTCCCTAGCCCATGGAAGCGGCAATGGAAAAATATTTGATTCCTCCATTTTTTCCCAAATTTTCTTCAAGATCTTTCATAATTTGTATCATATTGGTAGCTCAAACTCTCTCAATACTACAGTGGCGAATACTCAATTGAGCTGAGGAGAACAAATGTAATCTTGAAAACCAGGAGAATTTCCTGTAAAATATGTAATCCAATAATTATTTGTTTACCATTGCCCCGGCCCCGGGTAAGGTTGGGGGAGAAAAATATTTTAACTCACCGTGTACATGCTTGAAAGGAAGGATATTATATTCTTGGACTGTCGCCAAAATAATTCATTTTATTACGTTTCCAAAGTTTGACCACCTCGTTCCTCACACCATGGTAATTATATAAACGTTAATTTTTTGAAAAATCATTCGTAAGGTTTGATGGGGCGTTTAAAACAAGTTGTAATTATCTGCAAAGTTTAATTAGTTATGGCTGCTCCAAAGTTTAAAGAAAACAAAGTTCTTCTCTCGTCCTGAAGATTGCTGTCACAAGATTGAGATAATTAAAAATAGCTAATTTTTATTAATTCAAAATGCGACAAGTGTCAATAGTGCTACTATTTTTATTTAATGAAATTCCAAATTCGTAAATGTAATGATATAAGCATTGAACTAATGTTAAATGTGTAATGTCTGCAGACTTGTCATTTCTAGGTTAAGATTTCGTCGAATAAAGAGATACTTATAATTTACGTACATATAGGCACTAATGACTCCAATGCTAAAAATATGGCACGGGATGAAAAGTCTGTTACTAAAAACTGGAAACTGACAGGTTCTAGATCTTGTACGAGTCAAGATTTGCACAAAAAGAAAACATTTTGACTTTCACCTAGATATTCCTGGTAATGGGGAAAACACAATGACATTTACATATGCACGTATTTTTCCAACTTCTGGATTGGACAATCTCGAAAACTATGATGTAGGTTTCCGTCAGTCTACTCTACCGTTCCCCTTATCAATGCTTGGGACGAACAATAGGTTTCACATTTCTAAGAAAACACTGACGGGGAAAGAGACTCCAGCCCAGGAAAAAGGAATTGCTCACCTCGCAAATCAACATGCTGTCGACACTTTGGGAAAAGAGCGTTGGGAAAGAATTACAAACAAGAAATTAATGGTAGCTGGAAATACTTGCGTCTCTCCTGAAACCACGTATCTCACAATGCGTATCTCACTCAAAATGTATTTTTCAAATTACAGGCAGTATACTTAAACACCAACCGTCCCTATCCTTGCAGTGAGTAAATGAGTGATAAAAAACCTATTGGAGCAAATTCCAAAACACTTGTCCGAAAATAATTGCAGATTTAAAAAAAAAACTGGGAGGAATTGCTGATAGGAAGGGGGATGAATTCGGGAATATACATTATAATAGGAGTTGGTGTGGGTGGCGGATTCTCATTCCTATAGAAGACACTTGGCACTCCCGCATGTAGGAAACATGAGGTTAATATTCATGTCAGCACGTAGTGAGTGATTTATAGAGTTAGTTTATCCCTGTGGGCGTATGTAATGAGATATGCTCACATGTAAATAGGAACGGCCCGCCCTGTGCGTAAATATCCTCATATCTCCACCGCAGGATTTCATCTCAAGTAAATTCTCCTGGAAACGGTCTCTCAAATGTGACCATGCAGGAGCCAAGGAGACATGCAGTGGAATTTCCCAGTAAAATAAGCATTTTACGTGACATAGGAATGACTCGAATGTCATCCACAACCCATCTATAAGCTCTGCTTAAGAAAAAAAAAATCCTGGAGTAATGCTCACATTTCAAAGCATGCGTGTACATATGTACAAAACGCTCCTTGGGAATCCCAAGCATGGGAAATAGAACCATCATATACAGGCCCATAAAACAGTATATAACCGGTTAAGACGCAAAGGTCCTCAGCTATGGGGAGCATTTCAAGGAGCACTGCTTACAATTAACCTCGAGCAGCCTGGCAGAAAGCCTAACTGAAGATCTTGATTCGTAATCTGTAATATTTCCCATGTTAATTCTTATCATTGTACCCCTTGAAATTAGATGTCATAATAGCTCACTCTCTCCTTCAAAAAACGATTTGAAATACTTTGAAGTCCTTTTTCCCTCTTAACTATAGTGCTGTAGCGGAGATGGTGACAGATAGAAAGGGAAATCATAGGAATTGTATGCAAACAACAGAAGCACAATCTGTGTCTTGGACCCACGCATATATGTATGTACATACATAGATATAAGTGAAAGTATGTGGGGACGACGGAATAGCAAAAGCATGGGGAAAGGGAACATGGAATGGGAAAGTAAAGTCAATAGCCAAAAGTTGCTCAGGAACAGAACCCCTTCCATGAAATCCCATGCACGTAATATCGCATCTCTCCTAACTTACAAATATGTCTTTTGTGTGAACACGGTCTTATGGAAGCCATCCAATGTTTTTCTAAAAGCGTTAATACAGATACAAAGACTACGCCTAACATGAGAAAAACGCGCGGATGAAGTTACAAGATCAATTCCATGTAAAATAAATACAATCGCATTCCAGACACACACACACACACACACACACATAACTCCTAAAGAAAATGTGGAAGCTCCTCCACATCCAAGAATCATTGTGTGACATAACTTGGAATTGTTTTCGACAAAATAAGCTCCATGTTATTCTCCAACCGTACAAATACCGTAAACAATCGGAGGATACTTAAAAGCACAGGATTTTTTCCCCTCTCGAGGAAATAACCATGTTATAATAATAAATATAGATGACAAGGGGAATGACAACAATTCAAACCGATGACATCTCAAGGATCTCTCAAAACACAAGTACTCTTCAGCCATAGGATGGGATCCAGATCGTGAACAATAGATTGAGGGAAAAAAAGAAAGAAAGAATTTACAAGAGAGGACAAGGGTGCATAAGAGCAAACAAATTACCTTCAGCTTGAGTTCAAATTCTATACAAACGCTAGGGAAAAATCCCGTCGGATTTTTTCCCAACACGTGCGCCACAATTGTAAACCACGGAACCCAGGGAACTGTGACATACGAAATCGGAGACAAAAAGAAAATTCAGGCAGAATTTAAACTCTCACCTTTCTCACCTTTTTATCCTCACGAATTCTTTTATTTTGACGCAGGGACGTATTATGCCCGTAAATGTAAATCATCCACTTCTTTACATGAGTACCATACAGGTGTGCAACCCTCAAATTTGCGTGTACTATACTCAGTGTGCATAAAGGCAATAACGGTGCTTTCTCTCCATAAGGTGGCCATAATAGTACTTAATTTCAAATTAAAACTTGAGGTCATGCAGAAATAAAATTGTGGCAAAAATAAAATGTTAGCATGAAATATTCACTAGTCAAAATTAATCAAAAAATAAAATGCACCTAGCTTTAAAAAAGGCGACAAGTCCTATTTTATACTTTTAGTGTCCCTAAACTCAATTTCTTCATTTGTTTAAATTCGGAAAAATCTGAAAAAAACATTCATGAATGTTGAAGTAAATGTGAGTGTACTAGAATATTGTCATAAATTCCGAAATAAAATCCGCAATTTATTCCGTTGTTGTTAAACCATTGTGGTAGTAAATTACAAAGGGATAAAGTTCATTAGAGACTGATCATTTAATAGACACGGGATACGTTAATTTAAAGGGAAAATAAGTAATTACTTTTCATATAAGGAAAGCACATTGGGTTTTAGTAATATCAGCGTTGTGGAGTCAATGCTTACAGCGTTACTGGTCCCATTGGATCCTCGGAGGGGAAATTCAGTCGGAGTAAATACATAGGGAAGGATTACTACTTTTCAATATAGGGAGCCACCCAGAGGAAAAACAATATGTGGATTTGTTTAGTGGCGTTAAAAAAAATAAAAGGAAAATGTTGGTGTTTTCCCTCGGTTTGTTTGTTGTTGTTGTTAAAATTGTTGCAATCAATACGGAAAGCGAGAGGAAATAAGACAAGACAAGAAAATGAATGGACTTGTTCTTTCCTTGGAAAGGATTCTGTTCGCTTGTTTAGCTTCCTTCCCCGTCCTGAAATAAATACTGGGCTTGTTGGGTGAGGATCCTGTTCCAGTCCACTTTGTGCGAGAAGCTGAGTGGCGAAGGGTTAATAAAACACGGAAGGGACAGAAGAACATAAACGGGATGGGAACCCAGTCCCTTGTTCATATTTGTCTGCTCTGCGTGCTTATGTAAAGGGAAACGTTCATTATAAACCCAGGAGTTATTAGGGTATCATTGCCAGGGAGTATGAATGGACTCTCTTTCTCGTGCTCGGGCATCTCCCACATTTTTTTCCCTCTCTCTCTCTCTCTCTCTCTCACTCTCTCTCTCACTCTGCAAATACACACGAGAATTTATGTAAGAATGAGAGCCGTAAATATTCCCTTGTGTGTCTAACATTTTCGAGTGCTGTTACACTTCCCGCAACTATAACATACTTTAATTCCAACGCTATTTCATACCCTCTTCTTTATATGCTTTCACCATACGGACAATGCTCAAGTTATAAACTTCATACATGCATTCTTATAAGGCTCACATTAAGCTCAGGAAAACATGAGGGTTTCGGGGTTGGATAATTTTCGGGAGAATCAGACTCGGCTCTAGGGATGCCAATGGTCTGGTCCGGACCATTCGTAATGGTCCGTTATTGGTCTGGTCCGGTCTGATCCAACACTTGGACCAGACCAGACCAGACCACAAGGACCATGGTCCAGAAAGTATAGAAAATAAAAAATTATGAGTCAACGAAATCCCATGGAACAAACTTAAAATGTCATTTCTGGTGATAAAACAAGAATTTCACTGGATCAAATGTGATTGCCTAATTCCACTCTATGGTTTTCTGGACCATGGTCTTTGGTCTGGTCTGGTCTGAGCTTCGGACCAGACCAGTTTCATAAAATCTGGATCAGACCAGACCATTGGCATCACTACTCGGCTCCTAACAAATGCTCTGAGCGGATCCCACGATGGAACCATTTGAGAATTTTTCGAAAAATATGAGGAGGAAAAGTTCCATAGTTTCTCAGAAATTTCGCGGAGTTACTTTCTCTTCTCTCCTCTATCTTTTTCGTTGAAGGGAATAAAAATGATTAATAAATTTGAAGAAACTGTTATTTTTTTACCTTGTTCCAAATACGAAAGTTACTTTCTAAAATTTTTATACGAAGAAATTAAACTACAAAATATAATATGAGGAACTTGTGGATAATTATATCAATTTGGAATAAATGTAGTATCAGACACTTTTTTGAACTTTCTAACTTCTGAGAATTCCGCAAATAAAAATCTGATAATAGAAAACAGAGAATTTACAATTTTCCCAAGTTTGAGCTAGTTTTTGTTCCAATTGTAAGTTAGAATTTGTTTGGAATAATTGCCTATTTAATTTTTTATAAATGCCTGGGAGGGGAGGAAATTTCCATCTGTATTTTTAGGAGTTGGGAAATAATTACTGTATTCTTTTGTATTATTTGAGGTAACTTTGTTTTAAAAACCCGGAACTATTTCCAACCCCCCAGCTTTCCCTCACACGGAGGATTTTAGGACACGGAAGGAAGGATACCGGCTCGTCCAGCGTAAACTTCTTTCGCTCGTCAACCTCATATTTTTCACTTGCGAAAACCATACACATGAATTCGTTAAGGATGTTGTGGGCTGGATGTATCTACTTATGTATTTTTAGGGTGAGCACGGGCTTTTATGTATCTATTTATACTTGGTTCACTTTTCACGGGAAAGCTGAGTGTACTTGGGAGTGTACATATACCTGTGGGTACTATAGGTGGGACGAGGGAGCATGTGTTGTTATATACAGATAGGTGGATGGAGAAATGTTTTATGGTCCCTCTTGGAGGGAAAGCATCTCGAAGAAAGGCGAATGAATTACTTTGCTGGCTGGTCAAAGGTAATGAGTGCTGAGCACCCTACGGTCTCTGCCTCGAGTTCCCTTCCTCCCTCACTCCTACCTATCCTACATGCTTATGTTTACAGGCCGGAATAGAGGGGCATATTCCGCGTCCATACAGTATACCCGCATGCTTGTCAGTCTCCCGTCAGATATCCAAGGAAATTATTGCCAGGCACGGAAACTCTTGTGGATTTTAACAGGATGAAAAATACGCTACATCTATCTGCACATGTGCTCCATTCAAGTACCTCTTATGTGTGGAGCTTTCTGCCACGGCTCATACCGTTAGTAACACGTCCCTAAAAATTATTTCCTCTCCAGTTATACAGGATTACATGAAATCCTTATGTAACTTTATTACTTTCACCGTATCATATTTAACACTTTGTCATTACATTTATAGAACTCCCTTCCTCCCCAGTCATCCCTTCAGAAACCTTTGATGAGTGTCTAGCAATAGATGTGCACACAACACATTGCTCCAGCTACCTTACAATTTCCAAATTGCATTCCTTCCGGGGTCTTTATTAATTACCTTTCCCTCCAAAGTGTTTTCCCTACAGCAGGATGTTATGAAATTCCCTAGGAGTTTTTTCTATGACTGGACAAAAATTGAAAAACTAAATATACTCCTTTTTCCAATTTTATTTATTCCAGCAGCAATAATTATTGTAGTTTCTACTTTAAAACAATATTTCACCAACATTTTTTATTGAAGGGAATCTGTCTAGAGAAAAGTATCCTTGGCTGGGATTGAGGAAGGTAAAAATGTATGAAACTCAGATACAATCCAAAACCATGACTGTACTCTGACGGATGAGAGAAAGGAAAATTGTTAAACAAAATGTTAAAAAAAGCTAAGGCTCATACAGATTTTATCATGCACTGAGAAAATCTTTGGTGAAAGACCTAGTGAGAGACCTAATTTAGAAAAACATGCATGACCAAAGAACTCAGAGAACATTACGAGAATCTCTGCTCATGTCGCGAGCCCTACTTTTTGTTGAGAGTAAGTTGAAAGGCCTGAACTTGTTTCGCTAACTCTTTTCCCCACTCTTTGGACCCCTTACGCTCTCAGGATGTGGAAACTAAATGAAGGCTTGAAATGTTAGCTCAATATTTAATTCTGGTCATTGACTTCGATTATGAAGACTGCTCAGATAATGGTATGCATTAATTCAGGAGTGTCTCTGAGTGGAGAGGAGTGGGGATATTATTGTCGAGATTTTTCTCTCCTCGCCTCCTTCCCCTTTGACTCTCAGACGAAAGTTGGTCTTTCCTCCATTTCAGTCCGGGAACTTCCCAGAAGTGAAATGTCCATGCATTTTCATTCAAAGTGAAAGCATTACATAAGCATTGATTTTTAGTTTGAATTAAGTCGAGGGCGGGGATGAAACGAATGTGATAAATGCATGGACTTTGTAACTTCTTGTTTTATGCATTCATTGCGTCAGATCTGGATCTTCTGCACTTTGCACTTACGTATAATTATCCATATACATTAAACTGCGTTATATATACTTAGGAACTACGCAAGAGCTGTGCATACATGGATACAAAGGAGAATCAAAAAGTCCAACTTTCTCCCAAATCCCTTTTTTCATAATACATCAAGGCTCACTCAAAGGTGAAAGGTGAAATGTTACAGGTTACAGAAAGTTGACAAAATAATTTTGTTCAAATCTCCTGCAAACCGAAATAAGTCCAAACACCTGTTCCGCACAAACTGTGGATACTAATTGTAAGTCACCACTAAGTATACTTAATTACTCTAAATTTCCGTAAATTGAATAAAAACACAATTTATGTACAAAGTAAAAAAAATAAATTCAAATAACTTACTTGCACTGAACATTGAATTTGCAACGAGAAAAAAAATCCCATTATAAGGGTTAAGAAAGGGATTCATCTTCACACTGCACTTTCTCCATAAGAGCAGCACTTAAAAGGAAATAATAATTTGCGGATAATATGCCAAGCGTGGGAAAAGAAAAAAATTAATATTGAGGGAGATGACAAGAGCTCAGATAATTCTTTCCCTAGTAAAAAAATGCTTGTGTAAATACAGGGGGTGGTTCATGTAGGATTACACTGTATACGTACTAAATAATTATTTGTATAAGGATGCTGACGTATAAAGATATGTGCACTATAAATAATATAATGATTATAGATAGATACTTTGATGCATTTAATATCTATAGTAGATTTATGTATTTACTTCTGGGAGGATCTTCGCGTGTATGTGTGTGTTGTTGGAAGGGAAAGAGACGTCTTAGCGGGCACGTCACGTCCTCCGTGGTAGTAGTACTTTTGATAACGGATGCAAATGAGTAGTTACCGAAAGGATAGATACCCGTAGAATTTATTCCTCCTGGATCTCTCCTTCCGTCTGTAAGAAGGCCAAAACCCACCGTACGGCCGAGATTTTTTTTGGGGGGGAAGAAGAAAAAAAATCTTCAGATATCAACAGCGAGAGAGCTAGAGTCCTGGATTAGGACTGTGTATGGGGGCTGGAGTGAGGTACATATTTTTTCCTACATTTAGGACCAGCCCCATGCCAGACTCCCCTCTAAACTCTATTATTAGAGATACTCCGTTAACTACTCCGAGTAAGTTTTTTTTAAGATCCCACTACCCATTTCATTTTTAAAGATTCTCTAGCACCGCCGCATTCCGACTGAGAAAAAGTGCAGTCCTGCTGGCTTTATCTACTGTCTTTTGAATGACTTCTTTTCTTCTCATTTTTTTTGGAAATCGTTTGCTTGCAATAATATTGCTATGTTATCCTTCCGCTCCCAAGCCCTTTCCCTCTCCCTTCTCTCTCAATTTCTCTCGGTATCTTTCACTCTGGCTTATGAACATCAGATGGCTTACTCACACAATGCGATAGTAGTTTCTCCTTGGATACAATTTTCCCCTAGTGACTCCCATGTTTTCCTTTTCTCTTCCAAGAAAAACATCCCAGTCACTTTCCCTACTTCTAAAGTTCAGACCATGGCTTTTCAAACTCCACGCACAGTCCCAGCGTGGATGGAAGAGTATAGGCTCAAAACCGTACTCTTGGAAACTTGATGTTTAGTAGGAGAAAAAAAGGGACAGGGAACTACGCTCTCCGTGGACATTTATATAAACAGGAGAGCGATTCCACATTTTGAAACTCCCACTATTCCCTCTCTGACTACCGTATCCATGTACTTTTTTTTAGCATTTTGAGAGTGCACGGGATCCGAGTGGAATTTAAGGGAGGAATGATAACAGGCGGATATTATGCAACGTACTGGAGTGGGTCTCCTGTGGATGGGAAACTTAGCCCATTTGTAATGTAGGTAACTGAGTCAGTCCGCGGACTCTCAATATTTTCCTTCCAAATGGACGGCACAGTGGTCTCAGATTTTTAAATTCTCCCTTTGTGCCTCAAAATCCCCATACCGAAGTGTACACTTCCATTCATACCTATATATAATTACATATGTACAAAAACGCATCAAAGTCAAGATACTCTGTATTATAACAGACTACGACAGCGTACAATTATCCGAGTACAGAATTTCGGTAAAACACGTTCACGTATCCAGTATTTAATGTGCATCTTAATATGTACATATGCAATTACATGCACCACATGTGCCTGAACACACAGGCAATGTGTGCAGACATGCCGGGGACGCCTTTTATCCTGAGGCTTGAGAAGCCTGAAACTTTGTTACTACAGTTAGATATTTTACTGAAATAAAATGTGAAGCTACATTTTGTCATTGGAGGTTGTCCAAGGTAGAATTAATGCCAGGGTTTAAAGGTTACCCGTGTCAAAATAGTAATAATTAGAAATAAAGAGCAATAAAGAATTTTTCCAGGAAGGGTGCTATTTTTTAGACTAGGGTCATCAAAGGGTGGGTTTAGTAAGGGTTATTTTAAGGAACTGCTCTTTTAGAGTATGCCAATATAAAGTGGCTCGACTGTATATCCTTTCAGGCTCCCTCACAAAGTTGGTATGTACGCATAGCCACACAATTGTACTGATGTAGAGTGCATGCCTATCCCAATGCCATGGTTAAGGAGCGGGTGGGAGAATACAAACTTGAGCACAGACTCTTTTTCTGAAGGGAGGAACGAGTTTCCGGATCCGGGTTGCATTTTCTTCAAATATTGTTATAACGTGAAGGATGGCTACACGGAGACACAATTGGGACTCTCGCTCTCTCCTCTCGTGTGTGCTTATTCCTAGCTTAGGGCTATCATGAGATGAGAATATGAATTCCTGCTCAAATGCCAGGGCAGAGAGAGAGAGAGAGAGGATGAAAAGATGGGACGCTGGAGAAAGCAGAGAAAGTGAAACCAAAGTTCACACGTAAGAGAGTATGGGAAGTGTCTGTGTAGGAAGTTGGTCCCAACCACACACAAGTTGGGTGCTTTGGTGACATAGTTGTTCCATCATATGTACGTCCCTGTAGGAAGTACCGGTGGGGGGGGGGGCGGGGAGGGAAAGGAACACAAACGTGTGTATAGTTGACTAGTGTAACTTTATGAGTGGAGAATGAGCTGAATGAATAAAAACAAGTGGAAGGAAAGGCGGTTTTTCTCCATTCTTCTCGTCCTCAAAATGGCATCCATAGAATATTAAGTTAATCCCAGAAGATAGAGTCGAGACGTACATAAATGAATTCACGGGGGAAATCTTGCATAGAGAGAGAGAGACGCTTTTGCCCTTTCTCTCCGTTTCTTTCTTTCTTTTTTTCTCTCTGTGTCTGTGTCTGTGTGTGCGGGAGTGAGAGAGAGAGAGAGAGAGAGAAAGAGAAAAAGAGCTGTTTTTTGCCTCCAAAGCTTCTTTCCTTCCTTCTGCCAGTTCCACTGTGGTCCTCTCTTCCTCTCCAAACTTGCCTTGCCTACAAATGTTTTTGCAAATGGCTCGGACACTTGTTTAAATCTCCACTCGGATATTCGTGTGTAGTTGGACGGGATGCTAAAAATAACAAGATAAGACGGGGAGCAGGAGGGAGAGGAGTAAGTATGCTTTCTTTCGCTCGTTAGAGTAAAGAGTCACGACAGACACGCTCGTATGAAAATACTAGATGGTTTTATCTAGACGCATTTTTTAAGAACTAATAAATCTCGGGGAAAAGCCTCCCTAAATGTCTACAATGAACTGAGAGCAGTGATTGGAGGGATAATAGTAGGATGATCCATAGGAACTTATTGTTTGTAGTTTAGGATATACATAGTATGTATGTATGTAGCTCTATGAGCCACAACGTCACCTCAATGGACTACCTCTTCCCTGGTCCAGGACCATTCCAGGAATTAAGGGAACTAAACCCATACTACCCATCTAATGCTGCAAATTGAAAGCATGAAAAAAAATCAAGAAAACACACATAAATCAGAGCAGTGATAAGTCAAATAATGACTCCCATGTCTCTCAATCCTTGCCAACCTCAAAACAAAAGTAAGTTCCCAAAAATTCATGAATTCCAAAAGGGGAGGGAAAGGGTCCATAAAATTGTATAATGTCTAGTCTTGATTTATGAATTATGTCAATAAATCATACCTTTAGCCCACCCCATGCTTTAGCATGTAACAATTTCCTCCTGCAATGAAACTCGTATATCACTTAGAATGTAAATCACTGCATTAAATGCCACTACGAAAAAAAATCAATCTTAGTCCCTATATCTCTTAAGCTCCAGAGTTTTCAATTATTTGTAAAAAAATTTGTGCCCCACTGTCTGCTGTCAGAATCCTGAAATGAATAAAATGTTATGAGTTAATTGGAAATTAATAGTTGGAAAAGAACATTTAGTATTTTTTATTAAATGGTCTAAAGCCTGAAAAGAAATGGAACCTCTTAAAGCTACACATAAATGTCAATCTCCACTGAGAGAGAGAGAGCCTTAGAAATGTAATAGTTACATGTTATTTGGGAATTTCCAGGCCCGGCCCACTTTTGTAGACTTGCACAATATCTCACGTCCGGTTTGAGCATAAAAAGTGGAAAATAGTGCCTGGCGTGAAGTTGTACATTGGGAGACATTCCTGATGGAAGCTGTGTGTGTGTGTGTGTGTGAAGGTCGGTTGTGGAGGGCGGGAAAGTGTGAAGGGAACGACAAGGGATTTAATCTGATGATAAACGTCTCATGACATGTTCCAGTAGTAATGTTATATATTTTATATATGTTTACATACACGGGGGAAAGTTAAGAGTGATGAAATGATAATCCATGATGTTATTACTCGGCAGATTAAAATCAGAGGGCTTGGCAGGAGTACAGTAGCATAAGATAAATCAAAGGAGAGGAGCTGCCTTTCATTCCCCCCAAGTGAAGATGATGAGAGGACGTCTACTGGAGCGGGGACGAGAGGAAAAAGAGCAAAGAGTCGACAGAAGAGATGACAAGAACATCATGATCCCTTGTAAGCCGAGGGAGGAGACGACTCCCAAAAACAGAGTGCCAAACAAGACCAGAACTTGTGGATGAGCCACGGTCCGCCCCGATCCTGCAAAGAGGATAAAGAAAAGGATGAAATCTGTCTCACGAAAGGGAAACCATTGAAATTAATTAATCACAATTGATTTCACCACCACAAAACCAACCCAGGCTAGAAGGTATAGGCTGGGGATTAATTCAGTCTTTGTCTGCATTAAGCTTTCTCTCGTTACCATTAGCACCCAAAACCGCACCAAACATTGTATCAATAAAGACCCAGCCCCAAACAAACTTCCTCGCACTCAAATTGTCCCTCCTTTCATGTCTAACCCTTAAAATCAGAATACATTTCAATTCTTTACATTCGCAAAACCCGCGCATGTTTTCCCCACCGTAAAAAAAAATAATTACAACAAATTCTCAAAAGTTCCCAAGGCTGGTTCCCGGGGCTCATTCCAGGAAATCGACAAAAATTTTGTTTAATATTATGAAACAAATCGGGTTCAACATTTTCTAAAACATTTCATTTGATATCATTTGATGTCGCTTGTCGACCTCCATATGTTTTACAAAAATCAAAAAAGGCAAAGGGGAATATTTCCTCTCAACCTCAAACTCCCCTAAAAATTCATCGCTCCCATAGATTCGGAGATTATAGCACACGCTCACGTAACATGCCCTGGACAGAGATCTTACTATCCCTCCCACTGTCCCCAAAAGGGAACTTACATTTAAATACTTACAGAGTAGTGAGATTAAAATATGTATTGCATAATCATTACAAGAATTATTCAAATTTTAAATTAACTTGGTAAACTGTGCCAATAATATTATCCCATGTGTAGATACATATGTACGTTAGGTGCATTTGGGAATAAGTTGTAGAAAGCACACTCGTAATATTTGTCGGTATTATTACCTATGGGTATTATTTTGGAGACCTCCTAGGAAAATTGTGCCAAAAAATTTGTCTGAATTTTTGAGTCAGTGGGCTTGAGCGAAGGTAACGGAGTTGAAGGGAAATATTCCCAGGGTCTATTTGGATTATGAGAGACTTGCTCAATTGGGCTCTGATTTAAAAACAAAAACTCAGTCCGAAGGTAAGAAGCAATTAGGAATTGAAGGAAAGGCTAATGAATTGAGTGTAATAACCTGACAATCCTCGGTGACCCGCACTGGCCACATGGCTATTGTAAAAGTTGCGGTGCTCGATGACTAGGTCCTGGTGCCAGGAGAGCTTCCCGATTGTGGCTGTACATTTAAGTTTTATAACTCCGTTGAGGAAATGCTGATGTCCCACGACCAAGTGTAGACCCAGCACGGATGTCAGTAATCCTCCACTTTCGCTGACTGGTCCATATTCAATCAGCGAGCTCGGGTCCACCTGTCAAAACCCAGAACATTGAGGAGTACAGACTGTGTGGAGACTTAACAGGGCACATCATCAAAGCGTTTATTTTCTTTTTGATGATGTAAAATCCCTCGTATTTATGGAAACTCAATGCCCCAGAGAATCCCAGACGTTCGTACATATGTATACGTTCCCATACGTACATATATACTTATGTAATTATATTTCCCTAGCACCAAAACACTCCATTATCTAGACACAGTGTGGTTCCAACGACCTATCTCAGCCAGCTACTTCCAAAGGGCACTATAGCAAGAAGAGTTATATAGCACGAGAGTGTATATACGCATAGCCTCGAGACTCCGGTGTAGAGTAACACATAATGGATTCAACTTTCCCTACCAAAATAACATGCTTTGAAGTAGAGCAGGAGAAAACATAATATTATTATATCCATTGTTCCTTGTTAGAAAGCTCGGGAAATAAAGGATTCGGAGTCAACGTGAGTTTTTCTCCTTTCCACATCTTTCCCTGCCTTCCCTTCTGCATGTCAAACTACTTGACAACATATAAACCTACGTAAATAAAAAAACTTTTGACTTATTCAGGAAGGCTAACTGCCCCCAAAATTTTTTTTCTCTCTGTAATCTCAACAGTAACACAACTACAAGCTTACCTTCCCATTCGGCACTCCCTCAAATTTAACACTTCTAATATTCCATCTTTCATTTAACCTGTATGCCCCAAACCCTTATATGCACCTGCTCCAGTTTTGAAATCAGGTTAGTAAATTTCGAGTGCCTGTCAAGATACGTCTTACCTACGACTCTTCAAAAGTTGGCTGGACAAAGCAATCCCCACTAAAATAATAACTGAGGCGAAGAAGTATAGCTTTTTCAAAATAGGGGCATTGGGTCCTCAGTTCAAGTGTACCCCTCAAGCTACTGGTGAAAGTATGTCACCTCTAATTTTTGTCTTCAGTATTCATTTATTATAATAAAATTTTATTTCATTCAAAATAGTAAAACACAATAATTATTAAACAAGAAAAATATTTTTCATAGCAGGAAATAATGCTCCATGTTTTCCCCTGTTTTTTTTAAACCTTGTATTTGGGATTTAAAAGAAATTAAAACTTGCAATGTACGGATGATATGGGCTCAGCCCGAAAAGAATCCTGAATAAAGATTTAAAAGAAATTTAATACAGAGTTAGTTTGATAAAGACAGATTTATTTGAACTCCATAAAAATTCCAGCGATTACGTGACATTTCCAAGTACGTAAAACTATTGTCTGACCCAGGAAGGTTAAGTAATTGAAAGGAGGGAAAACCTGAGGCCTTAACAAAATGAATTAGACTTGTTTATGCACTTGCTAGCGTACAAGGAACGTAAACATCCCAAGGAGTGAAAACAAAAGGGAGCAATGGGTTGCAAAAACAGGAAACCAAATTTAATTAACAAACAGACCCAGATTTTAAATTAGTAGTCCCTTCTCCACAAAAACAAAGAGGACTGAACAATTAAGGGTAGTCTTTTCATTTTGTATGAAGACTCTGTACACGTGCAATCTCATGCCTATATTTGTCCTTCATAAAATTTGGGGAAAGTAAGAGAAAGTACAAGGTTTTTTCCTTTCCATTTGAAAAGGATGGGAGAGGGAGGGGAGAGACAGGAGTCAAAACAGAATGTTGTGATCCTGAGTCTCTTGGACTGATTCCTGTTCCATGTGTAGGGACATGCTTGATGTAATGCTGAAATAGATCTGAGAGGATGCAGAAGGCAAAGAGTTCCTTCCAATGCTGAATCATGACAAGGAGAAAGTCAGAAGAGCGTGAAGTGGAGTTGAAACATTGTATGCACACATGGAAATACGCTTTTGTTTTTCACACTTTGTGAGATTTCCATGTGATGGAACCATAGAGGAATTTTCCAGGGAGAAAGGAAGGGAAAGGAAAGGACAAGGAGGAGATTCCCCAGGAAAAGTCACGTACTTGCTTTACATCATCCTCATATAGTTTGAAAGCCTCCTGCCCGGCAAGACACACGCGTTTCTTCCCATCCTCAGTCTATCTCCCATCTGAGTGTGTACAAACGGAGGATATGATAGGAGAGTGATCCCTTCCTTTCCCCTTCTTCACAAACTCTCCCTGACTCAGCCTACCTTCCCCAACAAGGCCAACAGATCAATTGTAACTTCTTTTATTCTCGCTCTGCTGAGAATTCCTCACACGCCAATGTGACTTTTCAATGCGGGACCGAGTCAGGAATGTTAACAATTCCCATGTCGATACTCCTTCAAATTACTTTCCAATTGAAATCAGGAATGAAAAACTGTCCAAGTTCAGGGAATTGCGGGAGGAGAATGTGAGGAGAGCAATTTGCTAATAATCCTACTATTACAGCTCCCACTCCGCCCCTTCCCGTTCCTCTTCTTTTTCAATCAACTTTTATTTTTTTGTCACTACAACCAAAGGAACTTCATTTTCATTCCGAACCCAAACCCGGAAACTAATTAGCATCTTCACCAGCAGCCCAGGACTCCATCAAACAAATGAATACTACATGTGTACATACAGTACTCCGTACCCAGTAGAATAACAGCAAGAGGCAAAAGTTGGGAAAAATCTCTAAAAATTAATTTTGTCGAAGAGAATAACTACAGTAGACACGAATGATCATAAAGATCACTTGTAATTTGTGAAGATGCAAACGAGATATGGACAACGACAGACGCCAAATTATTGAAACGAACTTGACAAAGCACTAAAAATTCATACTAAATAAATTCAATATAATTAAGAATATAACAGCAACCTAAATTTAAAAAAAAAACAAAACACTCAATAAGAGAGAAGCAAATTAAATCATGACAAAATACACCCATTACATTAAAATTGAGTGAAACAGCAGAGAATTGAGATTTAACGAACCGGGAAAAAGGTAAAAAATTTAGGTTTGTGGTAAACTCTACAGAGGAGCAAAATAATTTAATTTTCCGGAACAAAACCAAATCAAAGAGACAAAAGCCAGCGGATTTGATTAAAATTGTGTGTCCCACTACAAAATATTAAAATTTGATACACCGGGAATAAAATCATTGACTGTTGGGAATAATATCAATCAAGAAAATTCTTGGGACTTTCACCTACCATATATCCAGTGAAAGTAAAGTATAATCACAAATCGGAAAGACAGGAAAGAGAAAGCTACCTTCGTATCGTGGATGTGAAATGTGAGGTTGGCGGCTGGTCTACTTCTGAAGGAGGTGCAATTCCCGTCGATGGAATCATCCATGTGGTACATATTCGAAATGTTGCTGATTGTCGGCTTGAGTCTTTCTGGCGGCACTGTAAAATTTACAAACGGAAAAATAGTTGTCATTAGTTTCCTATGAGTTTCAGGGGAAAGCTCAGCGCCCCTCCCCCCCCTTTGGCAGACTTTCCCTTGATTCCCCATCAGTTTAATTTCCATGAATAAGTGAGGGGGTGGGATGTGGAGAGGGGCTGGCCTCTATCAAAAGTAACAGCATTCCAGAAACTCCTGGCGGGAAAGTTTCTTTAAAAAGTACACAATGGGAAAAACATAAAAAACTTTCCGCGTCCTAATTCCAACCCTAATTGGCACTTATCAGCCCTGAATGAGCATGCTTTAATAAAATCAGCATAATTTCCCTTCAACTCTGATTGCTACACTGATGAGGTCCCTGTGCATGTGTTGATCAGGCGTAATTACCTAAATATCATGCCACTGTATACTTTTTCCCACTCACTAATTTTCTCCTTTTCAGTTCCACACCCATCCAACTCTCAGCTACTCATTTCCTCAACTCAGTTGATTTCAGTGGGAATTAGTTTTGCACAAGTCACAAGGGTTTACAAAAAAGATCAGCTGCAAAAAAAAAAAAATTGAAAATACGATCTAGGGAAATATAATTTAAATATTTACAGATAAATGTTTTTTTCTCAATTTGCTCACATTTTGGGAATGTTTTCCAAGAATGCTTTCTCATTAGGGGCAGGGAATAGATATTTGTTCGGTTGTGTAATACAGTACCTATGAAGAATTGATATGACAAATCTTTGACTGGGACTTACCGATTACAGTCAAGTTGCCTGCCTTAGTAATAGTGCGAAATGAAGTTTCGGCGGAAATTTCGCATCGGTAAATTCCGCTGGACTCTATCGTCAAATTTGTGAGTACTACTTGGTGCAGACCAGACTTCTCACCCTGGAAAAAAATCACACTGTAATATCTACTCCATGATTCAAAACTTTCCGGCTTGATGAAGTTGGATTTGTGAGAGTTAACTCTGTTTATTAGTAATAGACACATATTTATACTTCAATAATAAATGGATGGAAATCGCCGTAAATAAGTTACATCTGCTTGGAGGAACTCCGTCCCAGCACTGTACACCAGGAGTTACAAGGAGTTGGAAAAAACTTCTCAACTTGCTCAAACAAATTGCGGGAGAATTCGGGAAGTTTCCTCTTTATCAACAATACTTATTACACTGAGTTGAATTATAAATAAGTTTGAGTTAGAGTCCTAATATAAGGATTGGTCATATGAAAATAAGTGGGGCTGAAGGTCGGGAAGGGATTTTACACAAATGCTATTGCACAGCAAGGGAATAGTACTCCTGCTACAAGGTTACCACTTGAATTTGAAATTAAATCATCCAATTATAAACACATAGATCCATACTTTACTATCTTGAATTTTGGTTAAGCCAATATATGCCCTACTTTTTTTTGTAACGGGGTTTGAAGAATTTGAAATAATAGTTTGGAAATAAAAAATCCAAGTACAGTAGTAAGGATGATAATGAGATTTAGAAACTACGGTGTGGTATTGTCATATGTATTTGAATTAGCTTAGGGGTATTGTGAAATTTATACACAAAAAACAATTAAGGTTGATGTTGTAAGTAATTATTATTAATAAAAGTGCTTGGTAAATACGTATGTAGATATAATTGGTATCTGATAGATAAAAAAATGGGTCTTATAAGAATTAAAAACAAATGGGCTTATTGAGTCTTAAATATGGATTTTGACGAAGTCTTCTCAAGCCCTGGAACATCAGGAGACTATAGGAGTTGATTTTTGTCGGAACTTTCTCTCAGAAATGTATGTATTCTTGATATAAAAAAGGTTAATTAATTCAGACTAAAAGGACTTACTACAACTTGGACACCGGGCTGGGCAAAAACTACTGGCGTTAAACGGTTATTCGACCGAGCATTAGTTACAATTCGATAGAACTCTTTCTCGTCTTTGTACCACTTGAGGGAGTACAAAGTGTCGGATCCCAGTTGGAAATCACAACGGAGTGTTTCTGATCCTCCAAAAAGTCCAATCTCTGGGACGGTCACATTCTCCAGTTGTAATCCTTTCGCCAGCGCTCCTTTATCAACCACACAAAGTTCCCAAATTAATACCAGCTTAGGAAGCACATGCATACTCAACATGTGTAGTATTTGGAACAATCATGAACAAGATATTTCATCCAGTCTTACACCCTATTATTTTATATTATCATATATGTACGAACACACTATCGTAATACGTGAGGTAGCTCTGGGAAATTGACTCCGTCCTTACACACACACACACACACACACACACACACATACCCCGAGCTAATCCTCCCTATCATTTCCCTACAAGAGCCTTCCCATTTGTCTCCATAGGAAAGCATAGACCTGAGCCCTACTTTTGTATAATTACACTTATACCTCCAAATACTCCAAAATGAAGGAAAATGCTCAGCAGAACTTCTCCTAAAGAATCAACATGACAATGACAAAGAAACTACTTTTCTTTGTATCCCAAGCCTCAATGGAAGGAAACCTTATTGAAGTCATAATTGGAGATGCAGCTCCCATACGACATTACATCTGGAACATTAGATACAATTATATCTCTTATCCACAAAACACACACTCAGTCCCCACGATAAAGGAAACGGTCCTGGCCTGAGCACATATCCGCCGATACCTGGCCAGATACCAAACTCCTCATGTAAAACATCCCAGTGTATCAGGATACTCTCAATTCCTGATTCAAATTTAATGCTCCGAAAATATTTATATTAATTTGAATTAGTCTCCTTTATTATTGCCTTCGAGAAAAAATGACTCTAATGACGAATTACATCAAATAAGATTTACTTGATTTCAACTTCCTCGCATACAATCATGATTGCACACAGGCACATCAAGAAGGGACAATTCTACCATTGTACAGCACCGGCTCATCCAATTTATTCAAATTGGATTTCAAAACAGGTAAGTAAATTATGGACGGATGAGTGGGAAAATTCCGGAAATTCGAGGGAAATAAATACGGCTTGAATTGTTCCCATTGAAGAATAATTACATAATTTTTTATGATTGAAATTTCCATACAGGGGTAAGGAGCGTACGCATCTAGCATATAATTATGTATAATTATGCCTAACGTAGGATCAATGCATGTACAGGAAGATCTTACAAGCGCTTCCTCCGTAATGGCCATAACATTTGAAGATATCCCATTTTACCCCAATTCTAATTTGTCTACTAGATTTTAAAATGTAGTTCCGCTCATTGTCAGTGCAGAGTGGAAACTTCATGGGAAGAAAAATCGAATATTCATAAGCGGCTCGGATTGTGAAATTAAAATAATTGCGTAGATTTTACGCGGAAAAATCCACGGACATGCAATTTGTTCCTTGGAGATTTTATGCACCGACGAGGCTTACTTATTGTGCAATGGTTTGGGTTCAATGGGTAAAACTTGAATGTTTAAAAATTTCACACTGTTTTGGGAACGGAACCTATGTGAGCGTGTATCTACTCGAACTGGGCACTCTTAAAATTTCATGGGATTGGGAAATATACCTTTCCGAGACATGAAGTTTGGGTTATGAGCTCAAATCGGAGTTGGTTTCAATTAAATTTCTGGAATATAATTGAAACTGTCGGTGATATTTTAGCTGGCCAATAGGAAGAGAAGTTGTGCATGATTATCAGAGAGGGGAATGAGGAAACCAACCTGAGGGTTGATGAATAAAACAGCAATTTTTATTACTCCAGAGAGTCAAATGCCCTTATGGAAGCTGGAGCTGGAGAAAGAAGGTGGTGGGAAATATATGATCTGGGAAACACGAACTGAGCCTGAAGATTTTCTGTATCCTGTTTCAATGACGATCATATCATGTGCGTACATATGTAATACATACATAGGCTATTTCTGTCTCTACAAGTGTATCTACTCTCACAGTCTAAGCTGCTAGCTCCTTCCCTTTTCTTATCTTCTTTAGACTCCGATTAGTGTGGAAAATAGGAAGGAGCACTTCCCCTTCCAATCCTATTTCCAGCAACCAGGGAAGAAGCCTCTGTATACATTTTCCACGACTCAACTTCATAATTCCAATGGATGGATGATTTACCGTATCATCCTCACTACTTGAGTATTTTTGAAACAAACAGTGGGGTAGTGTAGGGGGGCTGACAAATATTCACCTCTTTGGGATAAATCTTCGAAAATGTCAAACCTCAACCAAAAGATTCAACGCAAAGATAAATCTTCAAATCGTACTCGTCAGACCAAGGTAAAAAAAGTTACTTTCTCTTAGACCACGATTTTAGGCAGGATTAGCTGTGAGTAGGTCAAAAATTGGAATAAATTATGTAAAGTTGAGGCAGACTATGCCAAGGTCATCTACGCAGGTCATGTCAAGTTTACTCAGGTCCAGAGAAGGATAGATATAATTATCCAAAAAAAAAAAACCAACCAGTGTTTTCCAAGTAGATTTTTTGGAAGTGAAATATATTTTAGTTACCCTGTAGAGTATAAATACGTGTGTTAAAAAAAACCATCCACTGGTATACAGCGGCCCCAGCGAGGGAGATATACCTTCGTGAATGGCCAGAACACATGGTTTTTTCTTTGACGTGGAATGCCTGCGGAAAAGCTTTGATAGGGTTGCAATTCCGAGGTAAGAATGAGGCACACCCGATGCGCTCCCTTGCATGTAACTTTTGCGGATTACCCACACTTTTTCCGGAGGACATAGTGTTGAAGGCCTGAACTACAGGGCCAGAGTTATTTCTGTACTGGAGTGTAGAGAATCGCCTTTAGTGAGACTCCTGAATGAGTGGCCTCTCAAGAGATGTAATCCTGGAAGAGGAGTGAAGAGCACACAACAGAATTCATCAAAGGAGGAGAGCATTCAGAGAAAATAACCAGCCTTTTTACGTCCCTCGTCAAAGTGGAACTTGCCTGTTGCCCACAAGGCCTAATCCCAACTCCCCACCTTTTGGCTTATCTCAAAAGAAGATTTTTTTTTGTATGACGTCCGTTTTACACAATCTAGACTTCCCTGGGATTAAGCACCCAGCCCTATCTCCTTCCAACCATCTCCTCCAAACTTATCTTTTTCTCTATAGATTTCTCCCTCAGATTCTACCATAATCTTCTCCATGACATCAACTATTCCATTACAACTTGCACGTGTCAAGATAGCTTTTATTTTCTGCAATTAACATCCTACCTTATATAATCCTTTTGCTTCCAACCTTTCACACTTAGATATGTATCTATCTAAGCCAGACCCTCTCCTCTTCAACTTCGTTTTAGATCCCAGATATCCTCATATCTGGATGTCATTATCTCACGTTCTAAAGGTCCTCCATAAAATGTGTCTCATATTCTGATGAATGGGAGCAAACTCATTTTTCCCAGATTTTTATCGCAAAATGCTCCCGTCCTTGTGATATTATTTGCTATTAGAGAAGGGTTTTGAAAATATGGAGGAAATCAATGAACCAAAGGTTTTACGTAATATTTTCCAAGCAAGACAGTAGTCCATTTTAATTATGGTTTTTGGCCCCCGTCAATTAATCTGGGTTTTTGACGGGGGTCAAGTAATCTCGGAATTTGGCTTTTTCTGGCCTTCAACATTGATGAAGGTATAGGAAACAGGTGCATATAGTTTCGGGAATAAGTGAAGCAGTATTTTTAAGTTGTGGTGTAATACATGAGAAAGGCTTTCCAATCGGAATTAGTATTTAATTAAAAGAGTAAAAAAAGATCATAGTAATTTCACAATATATTGTCACGTAATATGGATGCTGTGGTGTAAAAAAATATTAAGTTTAAATGTATAAAATGTAATAAAAATTTTTAAAATGAGCAAGCTTATTTCTTCTTGTGGTAGTTGTTGCTCCGAGGTTTGAGGACCTGTCAATGAAACAAAACCATAAGTAACCTGGAAAATGTGCTGCTATTGCAAATATTTAAATAAACAATTTATCGTACTTTAATATGAACCCCTTCAACAAATAATTCTGATTCTGGAAGATGTTGCCATTTATCTTCTCCAGAACTGCGCGAATCAAAGAAAACTTTACAACATTTTGTTTCCAAAGTGATCAGTGATCCTGCTCCAAAGAGTTCAGTCAAAGCTTTCATAACTGCCTCAGTATTACGCCAATACTGCTCTATGGGTTTGACAGAACAGTATAAGTAATACTTATCATTGGGAGGGTCAAACCCGATAGGAAACTGTAAATGTAAAATATGAAAATGTGTGAAATAATATGGATGACTATCATGTTGCTGCTTGGAAAAACGCAAACACAAACAGGTAAGTAAGAAACTTACTTTGATAAATGGCGGGGCGAGAGCTTCTTGTGGGCGTAAGTGAATTGGTGGGGGCTGACGAAAACGGGATCGGGCCCAATGTGATTGCGTAGGTCCGAAGTATTGGTTTACCACGGGCGGTAATGATATCTAAAAACCGTTATTGTGTTAAGTATGGCATAATGGCAGGTAATGTACATTGCTTTCAAAATAGAAATGGATATGAAATAACTTCAGAATTGAAAAGTAACAATTACCTCGTGGTTATTGATGCGGGCATTAGCATCAGCCAACTGAGTTCGGATTAGGCTCAGTTCGGAATCCTTAGACAACAGGAGCTCTTTCAAGGACTGGATGAGTGTGTCCTTAGACTGCAAGGCGTTGTCCTTGATCTGTAAAGCTGTGTCCTTGTCCTGAATAGTTTTGTCTCTGTCCAGGATGATCTTGTCCTTCAATCGAACCTCTTCATCTTTTTTAGAGAGTTTGGCACAAAGTTCATCATGCCTAGCTTTTGCCTGACAACGTCTACCCATTAGAAAGTCTACCTTTTGTTTCTGCCATTCTAACTCGAACTTACAGTTGCAACAGTTTGGACTAACTTTAGGAGCAGTATGCTGAAGTTTGGGTATCTTGTAGGAAACCTAGGAATAAACCAAATTTAAGCCTTCAAATAAAAATTGTTTAATTTGCTCCGCGATATACATCAACTGAAATTAGAAAGATCAAGTTAATTACATTGCTGAGAGCGTTAGAACTGCAGGGCTCGTCTGCAGGTGTCTCACTCTCACTCTCTGACTCGATCGGCTGAATACGTTTCTTTGGACGAGTAAAGAGGGGAGGGGCTACAGCAGGGAGTTCAACGGGATTAAGTGGTACGTGCCTCCTGTGAATAAGCCCATCCCAAGTTTCCTTTGCCCGGGAAAAGGGTATTTTCTTCTCCTATAAAATGAAATAAAACTTGGGTAAGAATAGGCAAATTTATCACTATCATTCTTGTCACCATGATGATAATACTTGTATTTGTTGTGATGGCTTGCGCTAATTTTGCGTCCATTGCAGGAAAAAACAATTCTATGGAATTATTAAACAATATTGAAGCAAAATTAAGCCAAGGCGAACTGCAGCAAAAAGATTTTGCAAGCGGGAGCAGCGAAATCATAGCAAGCGGTTTGGAAATAGTTTTGAAAAGACTCTTAACTGGGCAGAAGAATAGCAGCACCGATTTCAGACCAGAATACGATTGGTACACTACACAGACAGAAAATTGGATGAGTAAGTAGTTTCACCATATTCCTATTATGTATATTATGTGATATATGTTTAACACATACTGCAACTTGTATATTTAGTATTGCTTGTTATATTAGGCCTATACGTAACAACAAAGCTTCTCAAAGTGGGACGAACCTTTTACACGGCATGGAAGGAGGGGCGACTTCCCTCGGATGGAGTGTCAAGAGATGACAAGGGATGAAAACTTTAGTTTGCTCTTGGTTCTCTGAAGAAACTATTGCACTGAAGAGAAGTGATACAAAAATGAATTTGCAGCCTCCTCAGCCGATTCGTTCCGGAACCAATAACAATGTAAGTAATAATATTTTAAACTATTATTCAAATAAATTACAATATAGATACACATTATAAGTGGCGAATTTGTTTATAGGTTTTACGGTGTCCCATGGTTAACTGTCCCTTTTACTGCCGATCGTACTGTAATTACGAAGGACATCTGGAGACTAGGCATTTTTGTATAGATTGCGCAAACTATATGCCAGACTCCGAATCGCACGAGTGTCATAAGCCAGGTCAGCGTATGGGCTACGTGGATGCCGGAGCTAAACTTGACCTAACTGATTTTTATGAGTACAGTCGAAGTCACGGAGGGAGCATGATAAGCTATAAGTATAAACATAGCTTAAATAAGCCGGACATCGAGGCTACATTTGCGGAAGTGGAACCTGCTACTTCTAAACTGTTAAAGGAGTTATATGCCATACATACCCTATCAAAGGTGGAAATCAGTATTGGTGTTCAGATGGAAAAAGAAGTTATTGAAGAAAATGGGAGTAAAGGTTATAAACAGGCGTTAATATATTTTAAGTCTTTACATCATGAACTAGAAGCGCCTGCGTCTATTCATTCAATATTACTACAGAGTGCTTCTGATATAATTGAGAAAAAGAACACTTTTGTGGAAAATGGATCCGGCTGGAATGTGCAGCGCATTGAATCATTTGAAATTAAACTGGGAGAAATTAGGTTATTTGCAAATTCTAAAGCTAGTGGTCATTTAGAAATGCCTTTCAAACACAGACAGGGATATGTAAATTTTAAAAATAAAGATAACAATTGTTTTAAGTATTGTATTTCTGCAGGTCTATACTGGGATGAACAGGCTAATAAGAATAGAAGGGAGGGTGTTAACAACAAAAATTTGTCTAATCATAAAACATGGAAAACTTATTTTTCTAGACTAGATTTCAGGAATATAACCGATGGTGTTAATATCTACAACGACCTTCCAGTATTTGAGGAAAATAATAATATTGCTGTTAATATTTTAAGTCATCGCAAGGGTCAAGTAGTTATGATTAGGTCTAGCAAACTTAGAGCGAAAAAAATTGTGAACCTGTTTTTAATTCACAAGAAAGTTTGCAAAGAACACCTTTACCATTTGGTACTTCTGCGAAGTATAAATAAGTTTCTGGGTTTCCGAAAGACGTCTACGCAATATTTTTGCGAACGTTGCTTTCGATTTTTTGCAACAGAAACGAAATGTACGGAACATTCGCGGACTTGTAAAACGGATAATGAAGTTGTTGAGAAATTACCTAAAGAAGGAGAAAAACTAAAATTTACTAGACCAGAATTAACGTTACCTTATCCGTACATATTGTATTGGGACTTTGAATGTTTTAGTGTGGAGCCGAAAGATAAGCATTCTCTGGGTGGTCACACTATTATTGACAACAAATTCGAACCTGCAAGTTATGCTTTTGTAATTGTCAAAAGCAATGAAGAGGGGCAGCAAATAATTGCACAGGAGTATTACGACGGAGATAATCCTGTGGAACATTTTTTCCAAAATGTTTTTACACAAGCACAAAACATTCTGTGGTCCATAAGAACTACAAATAATTTTATAGTCCCAACAGATGAAGAGCGCAAACAGCATGAAGAGGCTACCCACTGCAAATTCTGTCGGCGCCAATTTACGTCATCAGTGACAAATGATGACACAATTGACGCGCACGAAGAAGGCAGCACAGACGATGAAACGTTAATACTTGATTGGAACAAGGCTCCGAGCCACCAAAATAAACCTAAGCGCAGGAAAGATTCTAGAATCAGCACGGTCGTAAAAACATATCACCACTCGCATGATACTGGAAAGTATGTAGCCAGCATATGTTCGGGCTGTAATATGCGCATAAAATTTAAACACGAGCTCGTATGTATAGCTCATAATTCAGCTGGTTTTGACTTGCATCTTTTAATGCAACATTTAGAGCACTCTATTTTTGACGCTAAAGATATTTCTGTTATAAGCAAGGGTACCGAAAAATTTGTACAGCTGGAGATACCTGCTCGTGATTTGCAAGTACCCTCTTTAAATTATATCTATAATACAGGGCATTATCAGAAGAAAGGATGGACCGGTAATAGGAAAGTAAAATTACGCTTCATAGACTCGTGTCAGTTTCTGCCGAATTCACTCAGCTCATTGTCTGAGGCGTTGAAGAAGGAAAATGCAAAAACCTTAAACCTAGTCTCCGAAAGTATTCCTTACATATTAGGAAATAGTAGCAACGGTGGGTTTAAACGAAATAAAACTGAATACGAAGATGCGGCAGAACTTTTATTTGAAAAGTTGCCATATCCGTACAGATACCTATCATCTCCGGAAGTACTGAAAGACGGGCACCCTATTCCAGGCAAATTTCATTTTAACAATGATCTCAGAAATGAAAAATGTACAGATGAGGAGTGGCAACTAGTTCAGAAAGTTATTAAAACCTTTAATATAACTGACTTTAGACAGTTCACTCGTTTGTACACTATTGTTGATGTACTACTACTTGCGGTTATCTGGGAAAATTTCCGGAAGAATGGACTAGAGATGTACGGTCTAGACCCTACTTACATGTGCACCGGATCAGGGTATTCATTTCAATGTTTTCTTTTCAAAACAAAAGCAGAAATAGAATACATTCGAGATGCTAAAATGATAAAGTGGTTATCCCGCGGAATACGCGGAGGTACTGCCTTTTGTTCTAAAAAAATTGAAACAGCAAATAATGAGCGTTGCCCAAACGGATTTGACCCTGGGAAGGAGAGGACACATATTATTTATAATGATAAGGTGAGTCTATATGCTACAGCTCTTTTGGATAAATATCCGCAGTCAGACTACAAGTGGGAGCCGGTAGATGATTTACAGAGCATTGATTGGAAGACCTATGACGGTAGTGGCGATAAAGGATATTTCTTAGAAGTTGATCTTGGGTACCCGCCCGAAGTGCAAGACATCACATCTGATTTACCACTAGCCCCGGAAAAGCGGATTGTAAGGTATGAGGAATTGTCAAAAAAACAACAGTTTACGATGGATAATTTGGGAAAGAGCACGAAACGATCCTTCACAAGTCAACCTAGACTGCTACTTCACTGCTACGACCGAGAAAACTATGTTCTACACTATAAAGCTCTAAGGTATTACTTGAAAATGGGGATGATTCTAAAGAAAATCCATGCAGGAGTTTCATTCAAGGAAACTAATTATTTTCGGGATTATATTGACTTCAATATTAATAAGCGTAAGACAGCTACAAGTGAATCTATGCGTCAGTTCCTTAAAAATCAGAATAACCAAATTTTTGGCAAGTGCTTAGAATCCAATAAGAATAACGTTAAGGTTAAATTTTGTGGATCTCGTGCACAGTCACGTCATTTACTGTCTAAACCGGAATGCAAAGATTTCCTTCCTCTAACGGAAAATGTAAGTATTGTAATGTTACGGCCTAAGACAGTAACACTCAACAAACCTATTCAAGCAGGTGTCACTGTTTTAGACTTGGCAAAGGTTATATTTTACTGGGGGTACTACCAGCAGCTGAAAATGATTTTCGGTGATAGAATATCAAATGCTTATATGGACACGGATTCAAGTATAAGTATTGTCCGTGATCCTGACAATACTTTCTGGGATGACTTAGTTAATCATCGTGACTTTTTTGATTTTTCAAAAATTCCAAGTAGTCACGACTTTTTTAAAAAGTATTCCCACGTGGAGGATTTGAGGATGAAAAACGCGGGAGTGTCAGGGAAATGGAAGATCGAATCATTTGATATTCAACAGATAGTACTGTTGAAAGCGAAACAGTACTCTATAAAATACTTTGATTACAAGGAAGAAATGAAATGTAAAGGAATAACATCAACCGCTCTTAAATCGTTTTCTCACCAACAATATGAGGATGTTGTTCTAAACGACAAGCTTGTTAAATTAAACGTAAAGTACATTCGAAGTGTGCAGCACAACTTGTACTGTATTACAGTTAACAAGGTGGCCTTCCATAATTTAGATATTTATAGGGTGTACTGTGACCCCTCAGATATTAATTTTAGCCTACCATTAGGACACTACAAATTACAAAATTATGTGTAGCTGTGAATAAAAAGATAATAAATAAAATGAAAAAAATTGTAAATAAAATCTCAGTACGACAGACCTGTTCATTGTGAAAGCATGGAATTTATTAACTTTAAAATCCCACACCCTTGCACAGGAAGTTTGCAAGGCCCAACAGCCAGTGGCAAAACCTACTTGACTCTAGAGATAATAAGAAGAAGGAAGGAGTTGTTTGAAACGCCAATTGACAGAGTGATTTACGTTTATTCTGACTACCAACCAATTTTTGGGCAACTGCAGGACGAAGACCCTGACATAACTTTTACTACAAATCTTAAAGACATTGAGGAGCTAGCCACTGACCCTTGTTTAATTATTCTAGATGATCAGCAAAGCGAAATTGAACGGGGCGAGAATAATGACCTGGTGACAAATTTCTTTACAAAGCACTCACACCATCGCGGTGCTTCGATTTTTCTTATTTTGCAAAATAGCTATGCTAAGGGCATGAGAAATATTAACATAAATACGCAGTTTATATGTCTGTTCGACCAGCCAAGGGATCATTCAACGATAACAACGCTGGCAAAGCAAATTTGTCCTGGCAAAGTTTCTTTCCTAAAAGAGGCGTATTTAAAGGCAGTCTCAACAAGTGAGTATGGGTATCTTATTTTAGATTTACATCCCAAGCATAAGCAGTATAAATACTGGGTTAGGTCAAAGCTTTTTCCAACTGAGGACTGCATTGTGTTCTCACCAAAGTGAGGCAGTTTATTACCATGGCTCCCAGAGTGAACATCAAGAGGAAAACCCGGCTGGAGTCGAATATTGAATTTATTCGAAAGCTTTCTCTGGCCACGAACAGACAATTTTCAAAGTTTATCAAGGAGGCCACCGAAGAACAGCTCAAGGCCACCTGTGAATGCTACGCAAATTTGCGCATATTTTTTCCTCGTTCAATAACAAGAGTTGCAAATTTCAAACCTGTGACGTTCAAACATCAAGTATTGATCAATCCGCATTTGAACAAAGCAGTACTTGCCGATATCCTCCTTCAGGTTGAGACTGCAGAAATTCTACGGGTTATTTGCGATGGCTAAGATTATGCGGGTAATTGACCCGCAACTTTATTCAGAGTTGATGAAACTCCGGAACAGTGGTGATTTGATTAGCAATGAAAAGAAAAATGAACTCGAAAAAACGATAAAAGATCAAGATTCGACACAAGAGGAACGTATTGAGCCTACTACTGCCGAAAGTACTGATGCAAGTCTACAAGACAGTTCTTCACGGTCACACAAGAAAAAGTTTAAACCCCTAGAGATTTGCTGCTGCAAATTTGAAGCAGGACATTTAAAATTGGAACCAGAGTGGAAAGCCTTTGAGGACTTGGACAAGCCGGGAAATTCTGGTGATAAGAATCTAGAGGCACCTAGTCCCCGGATAGATGCAAAACCTGACTCAGATGTTGATAAGCCACCGGAAGTAGTTAAACGAAATTTGAGACCACGTAAAAATCAGAAGGGTAAAGGCAAGAAAAGGAAGAAGAAAATAGTTAAACGTGCACAAAAGAAACGACTCCACAAACGTAAACAGAAATCATATTGGTAACAATAGAATTCCAAATTCTGAGACAATGAGTGATATTGTAAAAAGTTATTTAGATCAAAGATTAGCAGGGGCTTATTCAGGGCTCTCTGGGTTTCTTAAAAATCATCCAGAGTTCCAAGACAAGGAAGTTGTGGTAAAGGAACTACGTAAATTGCTTGGTTATTCACTTCACAAGCAAATAAGAAGAAAATATAAACGCCGTCGTATTATGGTGAATTTCATCAATGAGATCTGGAGCACAGATCTCAAGGACATTGAAAATATTGCTCCCTACAACGATTGCAATTTTTTTATTTTAATTGTTGTGGACAGCTTTAGCAAAAAGGCGTACACCAGACTCTTGAAAAACAAAAATTCAGAGTCCATGATACAGGCTTTTACGTCTATATTCAAGCAAGCAAGGGCTAAACCGCTGTACTTGTTTAGCGACAGAGGAAAAGAGTTTGTCTCCAACGCTTTTACTGCCTTTCTCAGCAAAAACGATATTCATCCGTACCACATATATTCAATAGTAAAGGCATCAATTGCAGAACGGTTTATCCGCACAATCTTTGCAAAATTGCAAAGATACATGACGGAAAACAAAACAAAGAACATAAGTAAAGTTTTACAAGTTTTCACTGAAACATATAACAATACGTTCCATACATCAATAAATCGTGCTCCAAATGAAATTACAGCTAAAAATTCATTTGAAACTTGGAGGTATCTTTACAAGAGGCATTTGGAAGAAGCAAAACTTCCGAGGTCGCCTCCAAAGTTTGCGGTGGGTGACATTGTGAGAATTTCCCGTGCAAAATTATTATTTGAAAAAGGTTACGCAGAAAACTACAGCCGCGAATTGTTTAGAGTTTCACAGGTGTTAGTAAAAAGCATTCCATACACCTACAAACTCGTCGATATGTCAGGGGAAGATATAGCGGGGCAGTACTATGATTACGACCTGAATTTAGTTAAAACTTCTGAAGAGGCAAAAGATATTGAAAATGAGACTGTAGGGGAATAACGGTTTCGACAACAGCTCGTAAAATAAAGTTATTCCAGGTCAGATGACCCAAGTGGAATTAATTAGAACCAGGGGTGCAAACCCCGGGTAATGTATTCCAGTAGCTTACTAAACAGCTCTAGTTATCCACGAGCAAGAAAAGATAAGCTCCCTGTATGGAATATATTGTATGACAGTGGTAAATCTATTCTGGGATTAAACAATGGCATTGCCATCCCGACAAGTATATAAGACGACCTGGCTGTCCTAAACAGCCTCTCATTTTTCCAGTAGCAATTAACGAACTAGCATCTCAGTGAACCCTTCAAAATGAACAAGTTTTATTTGGAGCGTCGTTTCAACGAAAATTCTAACGGGAGCAAGCCCAGTGAAATGAGAAGTCGACCAAAGTTGAAACCTTTCGATTCCAGTTTCGCATCTACGGTAGCAACTCCGTCTGCTACCTACAAGGACGAGTCACCATTCACTTGGAACTTTTTTGAGAAGGGCAAGGATTCTTATTTTATTGACAGTGAGACTCTTGTCCGTACGGCTTTTAACGAGCGACACCGCTGCAATTTTGTGCATCTGGGACGTCGAAACCGCACAGGAGGAGTAACTACGGTAAACTTTTCTTTGAACGAGGGGAAGCACCTTTTACAGTTCCTGGGAGAACTTCTGGATCAACTCACTGTACATCCCACGCAAGGACGGAACTTTGAAGACCTAATTCCATTCTTTGACAAGGATCAATCAAGAGCTTATCATTCCCCTGATTCCAAGAAAGATTTTTGGAAGTCTCCGGATTTTGAAAGTTCGTCCGTGCGGGCTCGTCTGGTATTCAACAGAATTCAAGGATCTTATGAGCTGCTTATCAACCGGCCCATCAGTGACGCTCTAGCACTAAAATTCAAGAACTGGCTGGGCCCTACGCTTTACCTGAAGCTTCAGGGAATGCGCAACTTGGAGTCTTATTTATCAGAGTCTTCATCTGAAGCATCTACGGTTTCGGAGGGAAAAGACCTGGTCATGGACGTGTAAGACGTTTGTAATGTACTGTAAATAGGTACTACTTATTGTAAAAAATATATTTGCGTGTATCCTTAATTTATTCGTGTGTTTGTGGGAAAATAAAATTTTGTTTTTGAAAATTCCAATTTGTGGTATAAATGCAATTACTTATTTAATGAACTGGCTAGAGATTGTTGTGTCATTTAATCGGGAAGAGCGAGAGGAGCAGGCAGCCAGTATGATGCACCCATTCAATAGCGCATTCCTCCCGTTCGAGGACAGGGAGCATTATGTTTATTTAAAGAACACTGGTAACATTGGCCAATTAAGAAGTCAGAGTAATATTGTCCAGCAGTTTCCAGTGGGTCTCACATTTCCGCGAGGACATTACAAAGTAGGGCTTACAAATCTCCGGTTTACACAAACAAAACCGTCGTCGGTAGTGAATAACAAAACAAGGGTGAAGGAGAGGCGAGTCCGTAGGTCTAGAAAAAGGTTCACAAAGCTACATGATGCGGCCGTGCCTGCAGGCCCACTTTTTCCTGGCTACATTCCTCCGACAGTAACGACTTATAAATTCACTAAGGATAAAGGCCAGGACATACTTAGTTTTACATCAAAATTTAATGAGGATATTGGGAAGAAAATAAATATAGTACTTTTACAAAGGTATGTCGGACCTGGTCCAACCGACTGTATACCATCGTTGGCTGTCTTAAAACAAGAGCCAGGGTCGTGGGTAATACTTTCCAACACCTTTGCGACTGCCATGGGCTTTAATCGCCGTATATTTAATGAGGGGAAGCAAAGTTCGCAGTGGGTAATTGAGCAGAGTATGTTCGATAAGTACGATGAGACAAGCGATTTTTCCCTGCAGGTGTATAACACGAATAAATTTAGGAGTAATATTATACTGGTTGACCAGCAGTTCAGTTCCTTGTTTGTTGTACAGACAAGGCCGAAGGAAGATTACAAGAGTTATTTCACTAGGTTAATGGCGCAACTCCTAGTCGGTGGGTTCAACGCCTCCTTTTCCTTTGACGAGAACAACGTATGCACCATAGCAATGGGTTCGCCGCTTCCAAATGACAAGGATTATATGATTTTACCCGCTGTGCTTGTGGATTGTTTAGGTTTTGAGAATGACAGGTTTATGTTCTCAAAGCAATATAGGGCAAATGGACCGTTCAACGAAACAAAATTTAATGCTATACCGGCAAACAAAAATTTATTTACTACTATCCGTTTTTTTGTACTACGGTTTATCGCAATGAAAGAGCCAAAAACTTTAAGTGTCTCCGATGTCATTTTGGAGATTAATAACACCTTTAGGGAACAACTGTATGCACAATTTCCTATCGAATTTTCCTACGAGGATGGGGAAATAGTCCTTAATGAAATTCCGGATGATATAGCAATTTCACTACCCAGTGCCGTTGTAAATTATTTCGGACTTCCAAAGCTCGTATTGTTTAAATCTCGGGAGCGGTATCCAGCTAGAAAAGAGGTGGTTGAGCAGGAGGAAGAAATTGAGTTTCATGAGGAGGATGGCGAAACGCCGAGTTTAGGTGCAAACAAACGCCTACTAGTGTTGTCAAATCTAATTGAAAACCAGTCGTACGAACGAGAGAAAGTCCCTGTCTTGAAGGAGCTAAAGTTCAACGACGGTTTAAATAAAGAGCAGGAGTACGAATTCAATCCAGTTACATATTTACCGTTACAAGGTAAAGAGGTGACAGACATTCGTATTTCTTTTGTTGACGAGCACCTAAAGCCAGTAGATTTTGGCCCAGGAGAAACTGCCGTGGCGCTTCATTTTAAGCCAAAATATATGTGAAACATGCGTCAGGTATTGTGTGATGAAAAAGCTTGTGTGCTTGAGCCAAGCTCGCAGACGCAGAAAGGTGGCGGAGCGGACAACACAATAGCTTACATGGCTACTGGAGGACTTAACCCGGAAGCATCTTCATATTTAATTCCTTTGAGAAACACTGGCACCAGCAGCAGCATTGCAAGTAGTTCTCGTCGTAGGCACCGAAGATCACAGACCGGAGGAGGCCGGAAAAGGCAACCTGCGACTCCCCAAACAGGTGCGGGTAAAAGACGACGGCGAAGACGTACAAAGAGAGTCGGGAGGAAACGAAAGGTTCAGGTTGGGTTTGGAAGGAAAGCGGGCAAGAGGCGGTGTGTAAGGCGTAAATAATGGACCTTAACGCCGTGTTTCAGGAGAAGCCCACTGTTTATGAAGGTTCGCAACAAAGTGCACGCTCAGAGGTGCAATTGTTTGAGCTTCCCCCCACGGATCTTACAACGCAACTTAGCAGTGACTACATACAAGCATTTCCTCTCGTAAGCATCAAGGAGTCGTACAACCCTCTGGAATTTCTCATCCAGTTGGACTCGTCAGGGTATTTTGACCCCGCCGATTCTTTCCTTTCCCTGACCTGCAGGATAGTTAGGCAGGATGGCACGCTGTGCGACGACAATGACATTGTCGCTCCTTCGAACCTATTTTTCCAGACCATGTTCTCCAATTTGGAAATCTACCTGAACGGACAGCTGGTTTCAGATTCGGGAAACCAATATGCACAAGTTGCATATCTCCAGCGTCTGCTTGCCTCGAGTCCGAGTGAGAAGCAGGGGAGACTATTGAATGAGTTTTACTACCCTAATGCTACTCCAGAAGCGTATACTGCAGCCGATGCTGGGTTTGCCACCCGATTTAACAAGACAAAAAACTCCCAACCTTTTACTTTACTGGGTAGCTTGGTTGCAAATATTTTCAACCAAAATCGCTACCTCCCAAGTAATACGGAGATTCGAATTGTTCTTCGAAGAAATCTGCCAGAACTATGCCTGACAGCAAACTATGACGAAAAGTCGGGTTACAATGGGTGTCCCTATAATTATCAAATTACCAACGCAGTTTACTACGCGTCCAAGCGGGTGATTTCCAAGCCCATCATTGATGCCCATCGCCATCAGCTAAGTCTGGGACACACATTCAAGTATCCTACCTCAGAGGTGGAACTGAAGACATTTACAATTGCACAAGGACTTACAAGCATTACAACTGATTCTGTGGTAATTGGGAAAATTCCGCGCGTTCTCGTACTAGGAATAATTCCCAGTATATCATTTCTGGGGAAGCTTAGCAAGTCACCATTCAACTACGTGGACAAGAACCTTTCAGAGCTGGCATTTACTTGGAACGGAGAGACAGTTGAGCATCGACTCTTCCCCTTTAATTTTCGAAAGGCCCGCACTGCTACTAAGGACGGAAAGAAAGTCACTGTATACTCTGGAGTGGACGACTTTTTACTCGCCGTGCGATCCCTGGAGAAGACTGCCGGAAATCCGGCGCTGGGCAACGGAATCAACCGGGATAATTTTACCGCAGGTAAGTATAGAATAAATTATATTATAACAATTTAAGTTAACTAACAATTGTGAGACAGAATAATACTAAGCATATAATTTATTTTATACTTGCAGGCAACGTACTAACGGCAGTGGAGCTGCTTCCCAACAGCGGAAACGCCCTGAGTGTCAACCGCCGTGGACAGATCAAGGTCCAGCTCAAGTTCCGCGAGCCCTTGGATGAGCCCGTGAACGTGGTCATTTACACCCAGTATCAGTCCATAATTGAAATTGATGCCAACAAACACATAATATTTGATCATTAGTATGAACACTCACTCATTGATCATGGGTCTGCGATTGCTTCTGTGCACTCGGAAATCCCAAACCCAATTTTTTGTAGTGCCTGCTGACCGCGTGCATGATCAGGAAATTAAGAGTTATCCCTGCATATTTATTGTGAACACGGATCTTGCTCCGGACAGAGGAACTCACTGGATTGCCTTCTTTGTTTTATCACCAAGTGCCTACGAATACTTTGATTCGTTTGGCAAGCCAAGGGCTTATTACAAGAATGTGCAGCGACCCCCTGGGAAGCTCATAAAGGAAAACTGTCTGGCTCTTCAGAGCCCGTACTCGGATGTGTGTGGCCACTTCTCTTTGTACTTCTCATACCTTCGTTCCGTGGGAGTCCCGTATGAAAAGATACTGCGATTGTTTACTACTTCTAATTTAACGAGTAATGAGCAGTTTGTACGTAAATTTGTTCGGAGTATTCCGAAACTGAATGAAAAGGGCATTTATGATATTAATGAAAAAATCCAAACATGTTGTTGCTTTGCACTTGGCAAAACAGCAGCGGAAAAGAAATGTAAAAAATGTGGTGACACAGTAGTTTAAATTAATAAAAATGAATAAACATTTAGTATAATTTAAGTACTGGAGGGTTTTGTGAATTTGATGTAAAGAAATAAATTCGGATTTGTAAATATGTACACGAAGTTGCAGATTACGGCTTATTCTCGAACAAGCATAATCCCTTTATTTGGAATAAATTATGATCTCGGAAGGACCAGCAGGTCTTGTGCATGCAAGTATCATTCGCAATGCAGGAGCTAAGGGAGACTTGCTTCCGTGCAGTAAAGTGTACCCTACAAGAGTACAACACCGACAATTCATGGAAGTTAGTTGAGACGGAAATTCTGTCCCGCTCGGGCTTATGTCACAATGACTGCATCCATTTTGACCATT
Source organism: Allacma fusca (assembly GCA_947179485.1). NCBI lineage: Eukaryota > Metazoa > Arthropoda > Collembola > Symphypleona > Sminthuridae > Allacma > Allacma fusca. Next base: position 9,525,620 of record OX359248.1, read on the forward strand.
TATTGAACCAAGTAGTCCCAACTGCTCATCAGACCATTGAACTATATTCATTCAAATACTTTTGCAATCATAGACTTTGCCGCAAGTGCTTCCAGAGTAGAAGAGGTGTAAAAATTAAAAGGTGCAACTGTATGTTAGTTGTGAGTGCAAAATCTGTCCTTTTGCCTTTGGAAAGAAGTGTACTACTATCCCGCACAAATTAGTCTAACATGCAGGGGTTTATGGAGAATATTTTTAAGTTGGGATGGATCCCAACCTGCACGAAAGAGCCGAAGATTCCTTTTAAAAATCTTACATTACAGCAACGACAAATAATCGCCTCTGTTCAGAGCCATATTAATCTGCCAATTAAGGACCAGTTTAGGACTCCTTTATTACTCCTCGGTGCTGGAATTGCAGGCACCGGGAAGAGTGTAGTCTGTCAGCACCTCAAGTATTTGGCTGAGAACTACGCCAATTCCAATCCTGATTTCAATTTTGTACTGTTCTCATATACGGGAGTAACTGCATTTAACATTATTGGCAGGTCTATACATTCTACACGCCGACCATTTCATTTCAAAGATGAAAGTTTTGATAACTTTGTCCGTGATATTGACATCAGTGCTTCATCAGAACAAGAGTATGGCAAGATATGCTTCATTCTAGTTGATGAATTCTGCCACACTGGACCAAGGTCCTGGTCAACAGTAGACAACATTCTTCGTAAACATGATGCAAGGAACAGTGCCTTGCCATTTGCAGGAAGAAGTGTGTGCATTCTTGGAGACATGTGTCTCACCAGTCCGCACATAGGTGGCATCACGCTGAGCAGTTTGGAGTATACGGACTTCGCACCTCGCCGATCAGTCCTTAGTCTATTCCAGCATGTGTTTGTGCTCAAGACTTCATTCCGTCACAAAGACCAGAACCAAGAACAGTCCGAATACAAACAGTTTCTTAACCGGGTGAAGAACAATGAGGTGGAGGAAGGGGACTTAATTAATTTGAAAGCAAGGATAAAATACGTGCTAAGTGACGCAGAGCGAGAGAACTTCCGTCTTTCACTTCACGTGTACCCTCGCCAGTCTGATGCTGAAGTCCACAATTATTTAATGTTAAATGAATTATTCAATGAGGATTCAATTATCTCAATACCCAACGGGTTTGAGACTCTTCAGCTGGCCATCGGCTGTAGGGTAATATTGTTAAAAAACATTATTTTCCCCTGGGGACTTTGTAAAGGGAGTTGTGGCATAGTCACAGATATTATATTTAATAAATATGAGGACAAAGAGCGACCACTATGTATACTTGTGGATTTTCCACAGTATGAAGGAGCTTATGAATTCGTAACTAACCGGGGCACAAAGGGACTCCCGATTTTTAAGTACAGCGAGTACTGTCCTTTTACACGAGAGTGTTTCAAATACGAAGTTTATCCACTCCGTATTTGTTATGCCTTGCCTGTTAATAATATAATAGGTCTTACAATTAATAAAATTTCATTATTTCTTGGACCTAAGGAACTACATCCTCGATCCGACTACGTTGCCTTGTCGCGAGTGGGCAGATTTCAAGATATTATGATTCTTGATAAACTTATTTACCCTAGCAGATTTGTGAATGATAGAGAAAAGTCCCGGTTCCGACGCTATGGACAAAGATGTCTACATGCATTGGAGAACAAAAGCTCGCGTTCTAATATAGTATCATTCCTTACCATTCGAACTCTTGGAAGTTTCAAGGGAACCCATGGTCAAATGGAAAGTGAATACTTGTAACATGAACTAAGAATTGATAAATAAAACCTTGTATATGTGTAATATGCTGACGCTATCATATTAACTAAAACCAATGCACCCCTACAATCACCCGATACTTTTTCATATTTACAAACTCACCACAGGGTTGAGCACGAACCATGATTAAGCATAGCAATTTGAAGATAGGCTAAGACATTAAAAATTAACGTTTTTCCAACGACGGGACGCGTGAGATTTTACTCTTCTGTCAGACCGTCAGGATTCGTTGTCAAGTTTGGATCAATCGCTATTATTTGGAAAAAATCTGGCATTTTAAATCATTCGAGTTTTTGTGTCATTCAGTCTTCAAGTTTGGATCAATCACTGTTATTTGAAAAAAATCTGATATTTGAAATCATTCGAGTTTTTGTGTCATTCAACTATGAATCCACAGGACGGTAAGGTCCATTTTTGTCCTAGTGCAAACATCATAATTTTGTGTTCATTACGAATGCAGTAGTCCAAATTATTTCTCTTTACTATTTAGTTTGCGGCTACACGGGCAGCTGCCTCGATTGTGTTAAAGGAGGCAACTACTTTGTGCAAACAGTGAAGGAGATTATTTGCTGTGTTTCAAATATGGGTACACTGGACGATGCGGTCATGTCTGTGTCAAGACGTGCCGCTGATTGTCCTCAGCAACCCATATCTGCTGCGACTTTCTTTTGGGGTAATAATCAATAGCAGATCTTTTGGATTTTGTGGGAAAAGGCAAGACATAAAGTAGGATTTAAAAGTCGTAAAAGTCAAATGTGCATTGATTGCAGTTGCATTTGCTGTGTTGACTCTGCTGGCGCTTACAATTGGAGCGATAATTTGGGTCTGGACAAAAAAACGCCAGTATGCAGCTACAGTGGAGAGAGCAGGCGAGGGGATTCCTCTTGTCTCTTACACTCAGCAAAGCGTTGACACCAGCTTTGCTGAAGCTACATATGAGGAACCTCCACTGCTTGCTGATTGTTTCCAGCCTGCCCACGAAGGTTTGCGGACTTATGTCAACGTCCCATTGTACTGAACTCCCTCCGCTGGAGTTAATACCACAAATGTGAATTAATTATTTCTATAATTCGTTTTTTCAATAATAAATAAATGTATCATGCCAATTTATGACCCTGGATTTTATGCTCCTATCATTTCCTGGTTCATTAGTGTTCTGATTTTCAAACTGGGCAAGGCTGTTCTAGGTTTCGTAAAATGGGTAAAGACAGAATCTGTCTAATTTGTGAAAGGAATACTGATTTTCCTGGGCCAAACGCCAATAAAATCATTCTTCCATTTCTTACACCTTTTTACTATGGACATCAAGGAGCTACTCCCAATATATTGGACGAGTGCAACGATACTGGGAAGATATCCTGGAGAAACACGGGCTATGTATCTCATCCGGTTTCCAAAGTCATTACACACAGATTCCATTTGCAGTGCCTGCTTTTAGCGTTCAGCGCAGATTTTTGCAAAGAGAATTTTAACCCGAGTTTTAGATTTAAGTGCCGATCTGCAGGGTGTACATTCAGTTTTAGCAGATTCAATGAACTCGAACGTCCCCGAAGGAAGACCGTCAGTCGCTTTGAGTGGTACGGACTATTGGAATGTAAGTTTAACAACTACATTATTTAATAAAGCTGCAGTAATTATTATACTTTAGACTTTGCAGTATTACGTTTTTGGTTTTATATTTTTCATCAGTGGCCAATGTTGCAAACCCTATCTTGCAAGGGGAAAAGCAGCTACCTCTGATTGTTAGCACTGACAAGCACAGCCGGCCAAATGCTATACTTCAGCGTAAGTATTTACCAAATGTAAGGTAAATGAGGATTTATTTGTGCTAATGAAATACTACATCGGCCTAACTTTTTGTTTGCAGTTACGCCCGATGTACGTATTTTGGCCTTGTACGGAAAACTCGAATTGCAAATTGTTGCCCCCGCTGTGACCACCGAATCACGTGCCAAGACTGATGAAGTGGAGGCATTCAAAGGTGAGGGAAACAGCTATAATAATTCTCATTTGCTTGCATGCAAATCCAAGCAAACTAAAATTACAGATTACTATGGATTGCTTGGTAGTTGCCTTACTGGATCGAATAATTGTGCAGTACAATATTTTTTTGCAGATCCCGAGCCTGCCCTACGCGAGGATCCCTACTTTAACAATGCATTTCAAGATGCTTTCCATGTTATTCAGGAAATTGAGGCTTCTGGTCTAACCGACCAAGCCAATGCAAATGCTGGGGATCCGAATGAACTACCTACAACGGATTTGGAAATACCTGAGGACCTACAATTCACAGAGTTTGAAGGAATTGTAAGTAACGAATTTTTTAATGAACTTGAAGATTTTATTCGCCAGGAACCTAACGTTAAGTATAATGCTAGCTGTCTTCAAATGACACCCGAGGCTAATGAAGTGCCTAGTCCAAGCTTTCAGTCAATTTCATCTGCTAGTGAGGATGAAGAAGACAAGATGCTACGGATGGAGTTTGAGTGGAAAAGATTGGAGAATATGCCACAAAATGAAAACCCCCTCGTTCTTGGTGTACTCAATAATATTGATTAATTGCTCCAGGTACTTATGCTGTACTTATTACTTTATTACAACTTTCAAATCAGATTCTCTTATACATTATTTAAAAAATAAATAATAAAGTCTAATTCATTTAATTCAATTAAACTTAATACTACGGACAAGTTGAATTCTAATTTTCAGTACCAGTTACGATGTTATTGGTTCTTGCATTATCCATTATAATTGTGATTAGTTCGATTATTCCCAAATTTTACACTTTTACTATTTATTTAATGTAATTCATCTCTCTCTCTCTCTCTGTGTGTGTGTGTGTGTGTGTGTTTATGTGTATGCGCGTCTGTAGAGATCGTGTGGTGGAGGCATTCAGGAATTTATATCGTCGGTGAAGAGGCCAATTGGACATTGGACTTTTTATTTGGGATATTTTTAATTTTTCATTTAACTTTTTATTCGAGAATACGTAAAGTAACAAATGTAAACAAGAATATATACATTTCATTACTTTTACACGGGTACTTTGGAAATTTACTTTTTTAAATCGCAAATTACTTGGGAAAATAATGTATTTTTTTCTATCCAGTCATCATGAAAAACATTAATTATTCCGATACTTGGAAAACAACATAAATCGATTTTGGCATTTGTTCTTGGTAGTTTTACGAGATACTCTGATATTTACGGGTTTATTGTCGCTTGATATGTAACTAATTATGTACGTGATGAATCTATAAAAATTTCATGATCGTAATCAACCAGTTTCCATTTCAATTTCAGTGACTCCGCATGAGGAAAATTGGTAAAAATATATATACTCTTGGTAGTAAAATACTAGCAAGAGATATATTATATGAAATTTCTTGAAAATTGTTATTGCCAAAACAAGCCCAGGTACTTCCATGCCAGCACACTTCAGAGCCCCAATGTCTATGAAGAGTACATTCCATTTTAAATCAAGGGATTTTGCAAGAGGACATACTTGCAATTGTCCATGAGGCTTTGCTCTGATTGCATTTTAAATGCAAGATAAATAACTCGTTCTTCCGACCGAGGTACAAAAAATTAATCATCTTTTACAGATCTACTCCTTGGTAGGAAGCTTGTGTAATACCTATATATAAGTATACTACCTTACATAAAATAAAATAATACTAGAAAAAAGCTCAAGTTCTTGTGGAAGGTAGAAACAAATAAGACTTGAGTATCAAATTAAGGTGATCTTTCCTACCATTACAAGATCGTCGGTAATGGAAATGCTCTGAGCAAAAGTACTTTTAAGAGATTTATTGTACGAGGAAAGGAAACAAACTGCATTTATACTTGAAAAAATGTGCAGTTTACGTGCATATATGTAGAAACAACATTACTGATATAGATAAGTATATATTAATTTTAGAGTAAAAATTCATTAATTTGTAAGTATTGATTTGGAAGTTATATAGCAAGCAAGAAAAAGATCACCAGGGCCGTTGTAGGAGTTTCGTTGCAGCTGCACTGAAATGTGACACCTATCTTGAATGATGATGTCATAGATTTTTTAATCATAGTCCAACCACGGCCAAACCCAAAATTTTTCTTGTTTGCATACTCCAACAAATCAGTATCCAACAACCGCATAATTACTTAGCTTTCCAAACAGACCCACCAGACATACTGGCGAGTCAACAAACTGCATGTGCTTGGAACCAACTGGGTTCTCTACCACAGTCATAGTAATCTCTGTCTTCCTGCAAAAATTATACTGGGACAAGTACGAGCCAACTAATACATTCGCATTTAAAAAGTAGTTCACACAGATTACCGATCACTTGAAGGAATTATCGCATAGAAATTAATTTGTCAATTATATCCATTACAACTGCCTCTTTTCTGTATATATAACGGTCAAGAAATATGATACCATCAAAGACGCCCCTTTATCTCCTGACTGCAACACACCTCACAATATTTGCAATGTTATTTACAATTTACAAAAATTAGCAACCTCACGAGTCTGACCTGAGTAACCTATTTACATGCCCTTAAATTCTAACAACAGCTCAGACATTCAGCTGTCAAAATGATGTCCAACTGATTGTAAAGTTGGTTCTAAGGCTTAAGTATTTTTGAGCAACATGTCAAAAGTACACACTGCTGGACTGTATGCAAAGGGCTGACGTCACCAATGAAAGACCAGATTTAAGACCGGTATAAAGCCTTTAATATCTACATATGGAAAGGAAAGTGACTCATCCTTTGAACTTCCTCTGGTGAGTAGGCAGATACAGATAGACTGGACGCATAAACAAACAATTTGAAGCATCTGATTGTGAGCTTCACGGATAAGTACAAACAGCTCCGACTTTATTTTTATGCATGTTTCTTTTTTATTTTCTGTCTTAGCTCTGTGATTGTTTCTTATTCTAATATTTATTCCAATATGTATGCTCATCACTCCAGGCAAGAGCTTATGGAGGATTATGAATCTCCAAAGGATTTCACATCTGGCAGATGAGTGAGCATCTAATGTAAATGATCTTTGCGGAGGAGGAATGGGAAACTCGACTGACATTTATGCAAAGGTGCAGAAATATCACTTGTTCACAATCATGTGTTTATAATATTGCAAATCTCTTATTGTTATTTAGTCAGTCATGCATTTCTTACAATTAGCAAGTTTATTGTAACCAAGCACCGACAAAGACAGCTTAAGTAAGTTATCTTCTTAGTACTCTTCGCTCAATCAAACAGTATGAAACAGAGTTGGAAAGAGACTCCTTATATATTTCTTCGCATTACGTAATTCTCACGAATACTTTAGAATGAATCATTTAATTCATAGTAATAACCTCTTCGACTGCACTCGTTTGAAGGTGTTGTGGTGGAGGGATAAACCGCACTGTGATGTAACTATTAGTACGGAATCCGATTTCCTATAAATGTAAATGACAACTGTGTAAGTACCTGTAGCCCTCATGTGGAAATATCCTGAGAATAATAACAAATTCTGAATTTCTGGGAAATATTACTCACCGTCGGACTGGTCAAAGCTGCGTGGGATTATTTACAGTCTGGCTGGGATTGGGAGTCTGGAGGTAAAATACAGGATTGATTTCAACCCGTTCACAAGAACCGGATCAGGTATCATATCACCCATTGCTCTAATTTATATTTTGTTTGGAAACTATAACAAGAAACATTGCAAATCGTGAGGGCCGGTACTCAGACAAGTAAATAGAAGGAGGGCCTGTCCCAAACAAAGTTATCTTATCAGGGCTACACAACCCATGGGGAAACGTCTCAGTGCTAGAGATTATAGTAGGTAGGGAAAAGTCTGGAAAGTGTAAACACATACAAATGAAAACATTGGCACCAGCTCCGTCGTGAACCCTCGTTTTGATTACAACTTTTTAAACATGGCCTTCCTTATTATTTTTATGCACCAGGGTTATCAAACAATATCGACAAAAATCTTTATACACTTAATGCATTATACATATGTATGAAAGCCCGTCTGACAGTGATATTCAATTACTTCCACGTACCTTGTGAGCTGTCGTGATTGCTCTGGTAACCTAAATGCCTCCATGTATTTATGTGTGTGTGTGTTTGTGTGACCTGATCGACTTAACGGTGTATACATACAGATCTGCTTTCCCAGGAAACCTCAGGAGACCTTCGGCCTGACTAAATGCGAATTTCTGTTTTTTCCCAATCTTTTCAGGGGAAATAAATACATCAATCCTTGCTGTCATTGCATTGCGATTACCTAACGAAGATACGGCTTGAGTTCAAGTCAGAAAACTATATAGACATTATTGTGTCCATGTCTAAAATTAGCCATAAATACGGATGCAATGGTGGGATCTCTTGAGATTCAATAAAGAGGCGGCGGAAATTCACAAGGTCGATCAACCTTGACGTTGCTTTGCATTTACTGGGATTTTCTAAAGCCGAAACGACACAGCATTTGAGAATTACATTTCAAGTTTACGAGTTCAGTTAATTCCGATCGAAAGGCGGAATGAACATAATCAGTATCTATCCAGCGTGTTCTTTTTTTAATAGCAGTCTAAAAATCCTAGCTTCCTCGGCTTCCTGTGTTCTGTTCCATTACGGAAGCAATATAGGGCCGCATTTTAGGATTAATTACTCCCAAACTCATTTACCCGAAGCACTAAAACCTCATGTATGTAATTACTTTTAAAGCCGAAGACACCCTGTTAACATGATCTATGGCTCAACAAATTACTACTAAATTGATTTACGGTATTTGCTGACAAGAGTCCTAATTTCCGTAATTTGCCGTCAGTCAATATAAGTACATAATTACATGTTATCTCTCGCTCTCCTCATTTCACTGACTCTGAGCTTTACACCATTCCGCTAATTTTTTTTTGTAAATACTAAAATGAAAATGCCAAATTAATGTGAAATCATGATAAAATAATAGCTTGATACAGAAACTCTGCGTGTTCCATAGGAAATAATACGTGATGTTAACAAAGCGTGGTCATTGTAAGTAGCAGTTACCAATTTACCTTCTAGAAAGGCTCATTTGAAAATCTTATAACCATATTTCCTTTTGAGCAAAAACAAAAAATCGTTACAAAAGATACATATGAAGCCTAGTGTACTATAGGAAAGAAAGGAGAAACGTGGCTTTGTAATAATTTTTTTCTTCATGGTATTCAAGCAAAAAAAAGTAAAATTTACCGCTGTCTTGTTAACTAAATACTGTATGCATTAAACATCAGCGTGAAAATGTCTCGGCGTTACGATTATTATAGGGAATATATATATAGGGAATATGATACACAATTGCAATTTTTATAAGCGCATATCTGGTGCACTACATCTTTATAAGCACATTTCTGAAGCATTAAATTTTTTGCAAGCACATATCTGGTGCATTACATTTTTTGTAAGCACATATCTGGTGCATTACATTTTTATACGCACATTTCTGGTGCATTACACATTTATAGGCACAATTCTGGTGCTGAATTATTTTAAAATTGCACATGTCTGGTGCTGAAATACTTTAAAATTGCACATGTCTGGTGCTGAAATTATTTTAAAATTGCACATATATGGTGCTGAATTATGTTATAATTGTACATATATTTTGCTTTAATATTTTTAAAAACTAAAAGCAAAGCAAGCTTAATTTTTCTCTGTAATAATAATAATAATATTTGTGTTCTACTAATTTTCCAATTACTGGGCTTATACCTCTGAAATTCGTCCCTTTAATTTCTCTGTGGAAATCCCTTTAACTTCTGGTCTCATATTCGTGTTCACAGTTATTATTGTTAATTTCAAAACAAGGGACGAAAGTCTCAAATTTTAGAGCTATATAGTAACAACACAAGCTCCCGTTGTCAATAGTTTGCACATTAACTCAGCCTCACTTATTTAACCTTTGTAACAGAATTTCTGGAAAAAATTTCCGTTTATTTTTCACTCAAACCTTGCTCTTGGATTTTACTGTTTATTTAAAGATAAAGGACAAAAGTTTCAAAATTCAGTTGTATATATAAACAAAACACAATCTCCAGATGATAATAGGTAGCGTATATAAACACAACCTCAATTTTCCCAACTTTTTAAACAGAATTTCTGGTAAAATTTCCTCCCAATTATTTTGACTCAAATCTTGCTCTTCTTTTCAAAGACTAACGAAACTTTTTTCATAAGTACCGACTGTAAATTTTCTAGCCTTGAACTCCAGCTCAAGCTCCCTGCATCTTTAAAGCATCACATCCTTGTGCCCTTAACACAATTGCAGGAAACGCAGGCTGTGTAAACAAAGCAATAAAACAGCTTGCGTTTCCTGCCTTGACCATTCCCAAATATTTTTTCCCATCAAATCATCTCAAACACTTTCTCATCCCATATCAGGGCCAGCCGTTGAAATACCGATCACTCTCCCGTTTTCCCATACAAATGTCCTCCACCTCCCTAAGTAAATACAAATACATTTTTTTCACACCCTTGAATTGCTCCTTTTCCTATACCCTCATCAATGTTGAAGGCCAGAAAAAGCCAAATTCCGAGATTACTTGACCCCCGTCAAAAACCCAGATTAATTGACGGGGGCCAAAAACCATAATTAAAATGGACTACTCAAGACCCAAATATGGGTTCAGATTTAAGAGAGAACCTAAAATTTAAAGATGCGAATTGGCGAAAACTTTATTAAAGCAAGGAAGAAAAAAATATTTGAAATAACTAGGAACAAAATTACAATAGATACTTTACTAGGTCTTACAATTAGCTTACATTAAGGAAAATATTGGCACACAGCCCACAATTGTTAGAGATGTGAAACCAAATTAACAATTTGTGTAACAAACTTTAGGATGTCGGAACTGATATTTTTTTTTTGCTGAGAACTCATGCAAGTATACTTTAAGATAGATTTATGTCGGTACGTAACTTCTGGAACGTATGCTACATTTTTTATTCTGGGTGGTTCAACACGATTGCTCCCCTGTATCACTGACCTAGTTCTACAAATTGGGGTCACAGGAGTCAAAACCTTGTGCCGATGTTTTAGAAAGTTTTAGGAAATTTTCTTTCCTTCCAGAATTTTTTACCAAAATTTTGCCGGAGATTTTTTTTCTCAAAATAATTTTTTGTAGGAGATTTTATACAATAATTGTAAAAGAGTTTACACTTGATATGTTCTTAAATTAAGACTAGCGCCCCTGGAAGGGGGTCATCATTTGAAGTTACTCTGTGTATATGTAATGAGCAGAGCCCAGCAATTTTGCATCCAACCATTTTGTATGGGGGAAAGTACCCATATTTTTGTTTGGAGGGGGAGAAAAAGTAAATCTATAACATGTCCTCATGCCATAATTTGGAAAGAAATGGGAAACTTCCCTTCTGCATTTCTTATTGTAAATCTCATGGAAATCTAATTTATTGTCAGATCTCTCAAGTTTTGTTTGTTATTTTCAAAACCTACCATGATGAGGCTACAAATGAGGTTGCAAATCACTTGCCAGTGGGTTCCCTACTATTGGGGAAAGTATGAGGGCGGGCTCGCCGGAGCATTAATAACATTTTGTTGGTGTTATTTCCTATATGTACATACATAGTTACTGTCCTCTACCCTAATATAATATAAGCACGCAAATGCTGTTTCTTAAATTTTCAATAAAAAACGAATATGTAGATGCATACATTTGTTTTATCTTAATTTTTCTTCATCTACGACATTTATTACTAGGCTTAGTCGTACTGCATCTTTTTGGTAAATTTAATTCTACAAAACAAAGTTGTTGTATTTAAAAATGTGTACCAGGAATTAGATGTGAGTTGCATGAAATATTTATTAAAATAATAAGAACTCCCTATTCAATTTTGACTCAACTGAATTGCAATGTGGACGTGTTTGGATATTAGAATTCTACAATTCTTCATATTGCTAGGCACTTAAGTCAATTAAAACCTGAAGACATTTGAAGGTAAGAAGATTAGTACGCTAACTGTCTGCAATCTTCTGTTACCCTCAATGTCTCGTCCTGTCATGTCGATTACCACGGATCCCTGACTCCTACGGACAAAAGTATCTTGTGTCTTGTGAAGGTGTAATTATGCATGTGACAATAAACCAATCGCTATTGTAAGTTGTTCCCTTATGGTTGCTCATATAAATAATTACACCTCACGGTAGATACGGAAAGCCCTTAGAATTAGTGGCGTGAAACATTTCAGAGTTGCCAGTCAAGCCTGTTTAAGGGGAACGCTATGAAGCCCAAAATGTTGACTAAAGTTGAATTTCAAGATGGGGATGTACAATCCATTGAGTCCAACGTAACCAGGTATCTACTCTGGTGGAAGTTTCCCCTAAAATGATTATGGAGACAGGAGTATGAAGGAAGTGAATAAAACTGACGAGGGGAGCTCTTCAGGTGGAAAAAATTGAAACTTTGGTCCTGGTGCATCAAAAAGTTTTTTTTTATCAATTTCCCCCTCAAAATTCACATCTCCAAGTCTCTGAACTTCCCAATGCTTTCCCATAAAATCATATACTTTGTCTCTGCGCAGGTCCAATGCAGTTTAGTCTCTCCATAAAAATACCCCTAAAACAACAGTAGGACTTGGAAAACACTAGGGCTTTAATTAAGAAACGTGACTGCAGGCCAAACACCAGTGCCATAAATTTGATCCAAATATTAGACATAAAGTTGAAACACCGAATATTATGTGTGCACGAGCTGCAGTCCCTAATTGGTATCTAATTTGCATAGTCTTAAAATGTAAACATCCTTTTGGGCGACAGGTCCAAAACTGGACGGAACGAGTTGGACGATGGGGAAGGTTCAGAAATTGTTTGAAGTTGTGGGGAAAAGGTGAGCTTGTTTAGAAAGAACTTAGGCTCACATTAAATATTGAATTTGGGAATAAATTTAACATGTGATGAGCGATCATTGTGAGTGGAAGTGCTCAAGCTGGAGTTGGCCACATAAATGTAGACTTTGGACTTATTAACGGTTGGGCGAAGGATGAAAGAGCAGGGAAGTGCTTATTATGCGTACAAGTAGACAGAGGAACTGGGGCCGTTGCTAAATGATAGACGGAGGGTTTCCCCATGCATTCTTATGGATGGTTGGAGACAATAGTCGTGGTACGGGCTGTAAGCTTCCCCCTCTTCCCCACACTTGCTTTTACTGGAGGAAGTGGGAAAACTAATTAGACATTTCCATCAAGAGCACTTCGCACCACAAATTTGATATTGTTCCCAAAATTTAAGTCTTGTCCAATTTGCTACTTCTGCGGAGGCTCTCGTGCCAGGGAGCGACGTCACACTCCCGTATGCCGAGATTCCATGGACCTACATAACTTCCAGCTCTCTCCTCCTATTAACTTTCTCCCTCGTCTCTCTTAGCCATCAACTTATGTTCATCTCTACCTTTTAATTCAGTAAAAATTTTAATTTTCAAGTTTTTCATCATCGTCCCTGGAAATTTACACAATTGTCCCGCACGGTAATCTAATTTTTCTCTCTCCATCTTCCTCCCAAAGTCATTTCCCAAATGTTCCCAGGCCCTTCCAATGCGCACTTTCCAGTGCTACGTACCGGAACGGGAATTATTACGGTCCCCTCTCAACAACGTAACAATTCTAGTGCACTTTCTCCGCGTTAAGAGAAAATTCTTTCATAGATCCCCAAAAGTTTGCGTTCTCCTCATCTGAATTTTAAGGCATATTTTACATTTTTTAGGGATGCTGGCCAGGTGTAGTGAAAGCAAGGGTGTAATAACTTGTTCATTGTGCTTTTAGCAGATATTGCATTTGGTACATTCTGTTTTTGAGTAATTACATTGGATCTAGTTCATTTTACATCTTCAAGGATGATACGGAATTAAATCCAGCTTTGAAAAAAAAAAAACCCGCTGAAAGCGGGTGACTACGGGCAGTGTTTATTTGAACCCAGCACCAGCCCTGGTACTTTCTCCACGTAAATTTCTCCCTTCAAGACTAATGCTAGAATAATAGAACCTCAGTGGTTTCTCCCAAATCCACATTTCTTAAACTTGGGTTTGTGGTGAGAATTTCATATAAGAATGTGCAATCCCACTCCGCTGTAAGTCCTGGGCGTGTAGGTAATTCGAATATGTAGGATGCATATATACATATGCAAACATAAGCAGGGCTCCTTGGCATAAGTTTCCTCAGGAAGGGTCTTACTTTGGAGATAAGATCGAATGGAGTGAAATTTGAAAGCAGGACCGGGGGCGATGCGATCGATTTTGAAAAATGACTAATGACATTGTTTTTGCCACTTCAAACAACCCATGACTTATTATTAGGTTGGCGTTGGGTGGTTGGCGTAAGCTCACGACTTCCCATTAGGTAAATTAGACTTCTCCGAAGATCTACCCTCCAACATAAAAGAAAAAAGTTAAGCCGCACTTCCCTAATTGCCTCAAGATCCCCTGAAAAACCAGTTCCAGGGAATAAGGAAAGAAAGAATCTCTGCTAAAACGTGAATATGTGTGGGAATCAGGAACTACATAGTTTTTTCCGCCCCTTCCCACCACCCAGGACTACGGAACAAGAGAAAGCAAAAGTATCCCACGTACAAATTACTTGCTAATCATATCTCCACGTCCTCTTCCCCGCAATTGGCTCTTTAGCTATGAAGGCTCAAATTTGGAGGTTGAGGTGATCATTTGTTGTACCTTTCCTTCTGGAGCCATAATTCACTTCATTTATAGGCTTGCTTCTTGGAGATGAAGTCTTTGTAACTTTCCCCACTATAACCTCCTGCCTTCCTTTCACCCTCACAATGGACACACTTCCCACTCGAGAACCTCACACGTCATATTGAACACACTCCCTATTAAATAATGACATACATATTTACGCAAGTCTGGCATATGTATAATAATCGTATAGACATGTATCCAGAATCACTGGGCTAAGAAGTACCATCAAATGTGTAAGAACGTCCTTGGAGCAGGAAATTTGATATCCACTCAAGATATTTTTAAAGAAACGACAAATATGTAGTAAATAATGTCTCATAAAAACTCACTAGACGAAATATGTCAAGAAGCAAAAGCCCAAATTTTATTAAATTTGCCTAATAGAAACAGAGAGTACTATAAGATAAATACCTGGACATATTTAAAACACAGCGTATTCAGTACCCCGAGCACTTCAAGTCTTATAATTTTGAAAGAGCTTTATTTAT
Organism: Allacma fusca; assembly: GCA_947179485.1. Classification (NCBI taxonomy): domain Eukaryota; kingdom Metazoa; phylum Arthropoda; class Collembola; order Symphypleona; family Sminthuridae; genus Allacma; species Allacma fusca. The sequence goes on from OX359248.1 coordinate 9,540,620, forward strand.
ATATGTATCTACTCTGAGATGTTTCCACCTAACCTTGGAAATTTGTCGGAGATGTTTTGGGCTCCCGCACACCCTTCAATTAAAATTACTTTGAGACTGAGGCTGAGTCCGTGCCATTTCATGGTAAGTTAATGTCTGAGTAATTAATTTGATTGCATTCTGCTCCCGTAATTTTTGTCAAAGACAACAAACTATGTATCTTAATTTACCCAATCATTCAACTACCATTCTAAAAAGGATTTTTACTCTCTGGAGTAATCTTAAATTCACACGAGCCCTAAAATCCCCATCGGATTTTGACGGCGGGACAATCGTCCCTCAAAAAATGGGAATTTTTCAAATGGAATTAATTAAGACTTGTTGTCCGCTCCCTTGGAGAGTAGCAGCAGGGATTGTTGGAGGGAAAAAAACTGGATGCACTGTTTCTACAGGACTTGGATGCAGTTCTGGTCTTGAATTCATTTTACGGACCAGTGACTCCCTTCTCTTCAACTTTCTCCACTCCATGTACTTTCTCCATTGCAAGACAACCATTCGTTGTGCCGTTCGTACAGTCCGTGAAAGGAATCAAGTCACCATGAATGCACTAATTCATTTACTCCACTTTCGACTCACAAACTTGTGTCTATCAAGTACGAAGTCGGCTTACATTAGAAGGGAATTATTCCAGATTATCCATAGGACGGTATCTAACTGTCCACTCCATATGTAAAAATACCCCTATAAGGTGGAAGATCTGATACTAAAATAGTATGCTCTAGGTATTTTATTTTGCTCTTGTCACCAAAAAAAATCATCATTGGATAAACGAAGTTTCGGAGAATATTTTTAACTTACGTAGAAAGCGCTCTTAAAAATTATGTGTTGTTTACAAGCGAGAGTGCACTTTATGATGTACAAAGTACTTTTTAGATAGGAATTTTTAAAGGAATTATTGTCTAAAAAATTACTCTGTATAGTGTACTCTCGTCAAACTCTCCTTCTATAGAAGATTTTCTTGGGAGGTAACACATTTTTGAGGCATTAATAATTAACCCTGTTAAAATTTCTCTTTGTACAAAAGTCCACTTTCCTGGAATTAAAAGCTACATTTAAGGTGCTCTTATAAAGACCCTACATTTTGTTCGTGTGCATTGAGCAGGCACATTAATGGAATGCTGAGCCGAGATGCAAATACCTGGTGCATGGAGAGTTTCTATCTACACATGTGTGCTAAGTGCCTAAACACTTGGCTGATTTAAATAATATTTTGGAAGCAAAACGACCTTAGAGGTGACTGACTATACTTAGGTGGAGATATCCCAGTTTTAGCCCCTGCGTATAATTTCCGAGAAATGTAATTAAGGAGGGAAGGCTAAATATACAAAGAAATGAGAAAATAAATGTGGACCTTTGAGGGAAAGAGACTGAAAATGAAAAGGGAGAGACAACCCGGACTTAAAATGCAGTTGGTTTTGGGGTCATTCCAGCGTAAGATGATTTAAGTTATTTGCGCTGGCGAGGGAATATAATTTGTTATATTGGCTCCGTCCTCATGTGTGTTTCGGGAAGACTTTGACAGGAGCTGTTGGGTAAATTGTTAGCTCGTCGGGAGGCTAACTAAGTTGTGGAATGGAATCTTTTTAAAGATAAGCTGGGAAGGAGATGAGATGAGCATGGAATATCTAATATAACGAATGGATGAGGTTGGAATGAATTCCTCCAAAATTACATCTCCCTTTAACCTCCCCCCTCTTCATCTTACCTCTCTACCGGTCCTGAGTAACGGAAATTTTAGTGTATATTTATATGTATAGATATAGGAAATACATCCCAGTACATAGAAAATGTACACAAGAACGGGTGCATCCTCTTTTGCTTCCTCAATTATCTCAACTTTCGAGACGTCTCCAAGCAGAGGAAATCATGTGCGAGGAGAAAAGGAACCCGAACCTCATAAGGACTCAGGCTCTGCCCTTTCCCTTTACTCTCCCTTGCACCTTATTACATCTTCCTAACTCAGAAGTTGCGGTGAGGTCTCAACTTGTGAATCTCCCTCTCCCTCTGTCCCAATGAACATTTCATATATACATAATGCGTCAGCTGAATAAATACTTTTACATTTCTATATCAACCTCCAAGGTTATCTCTTCTTGGAGGAGAGAGAGAGAGAGAGAGCTCCTTTTTCTGCTAATATTATCATTAGCATTTTCCCTACTTGAGACTCCTCAACTGGAAGCATCTACTATAATTTTATCCCGTCCGACGAGTTTCTCCCGGTTCAAGTTACAAGTGTATTTATTACAGGAACTAAAATTAGATACACCTTATATATCCTATGCATGGTGAGCTCCCTTTTCTTAGGGAAATAGCAGAGACAGTACGAAGGAGAGAGAAAGCTGGAGAAAGTACAACTCTTTCCCATCCCACCCTAAACACACTTTCACACACACACACACACACATACACAGATATGAACCGGAGTTAGTTACGATTAAAGCCATACCCTTGCGAATTACGAATTACCTTTTCCCAGTTATTAGTTTTTCTTCCAAACAACTTCCACATACCTCACCACCACATTTCCATCTCAATCATAATTTTTCCACTAAAACATGGAGAAAGTCTATTACCAGAAAATTTTCCCTGGATGTGGACTCACAGCCAAGATTACTTTCTCTCACATGCAATATGATTTCTGGATGTGTTCACAAATTATACTTTGGAAACAAACCAACTAATGTAATCAAATCTCCATGAATTTATCTTTGTATATTTATATTATACAGGAGAAAATTAACTTTCACCCAATGACAGCCAAATCTTCCCCCTCCCATAATTACTTTCTCGAAAATTCCAATGGTGCAAGGTACATTTGGTCAAATAATTGCATAAGGGTTACCACAAAATTACAAATGATTTTTACCAGGATTACTTCATTGATAATACAGAATTTCATAACAGGGATTTTTTATGTAAAAATAATTCCTATGAAAAAAACAGTGTTAAAAGCAAGACTTACTTTGAGGCATGAAGAAAGTCAATAGAGGGATTAAGTAGAAAAGCCACAGTTTAAAAATGTCTTTGGAATGCCAGGCTGCCATTGTAGGGGGAACGGGATCTGTCTAAATGACGAGAGATGATGAAACAGATTGATATTTGCTGCTAACTCTCATATTGGCTGGAAAATGTGAGGATAGTAGGACAAAGTTCTGGGAGTCAATTTGAAGAGCTCTCTGGAATGAGACAGTGGGGAGGCTCCCTATGTGGAAAGGAACCAGTGAAGGGAAACACGTTGAGTCACATTGGTGGAGTTCATTTTTTATTTGGAGTAGTTTACCGGTTTAAAAGTTGGCACTCTCACTTGACATAGTTTTCCCACTCCTTTTGAAACTTTCACTGGATCATGAAAGAGAGTGAAGAGAACTCTTTCCCCTCAAGTTCAATCATTGATACAACAATAGACATTTGAGATGGAGAAAATTCTTTGGATTTACAAAAGTACGGGAAACATCGGAGCTACCACATCACACATTGTCGAGAGTAATATTATTGTTTTTCTCTCTCTCAGTCAATTCAGTTTTTGGGGAAAGTAAAACTCTCGCTTTGTCTGATTTCAGGAGTCTACAATTCTCTATTCTTGCGGTTTTACACCAGTCAACATTTGGAACTTCATGTCTTTCATTTGCATTTCCTTTGTCTCAATTTCACTGTGTCTCATTTCAAAGTCTCCTTTGAAAACTTTTATTTCGGGGAGAAGGCTTGATTGTATGAAACTCTCTTCCTACATCTTCTGGGACTTTACATGCTAATTTTATAAACCTCTTCAGTTTTACAATTTTACACTGTCAGTTCACAAATGATTTTAATTACCAGGATCCCAGTCGAACTCTTTGAGTGAAGTGGGGCTCCCGCAATTTTTAATTTAGTCTTTCAGGCTCTGTTGGTTGTCGAGAATTTGCCCCCTTCAAATGTTAGTAGTTAGGACTTGCCTTCAGCGAATATATGTTGGACGAATATTTTTGGTATCTGTAATTAATTTTAATTAATTTTTTGATGTATATTAAATTTTAACAAGAGGATTCCTGGTATCTTTAATTTTGAGTCCCTTCAATTCCGGACAACATAAATTTTGTATCTTCAACTTCGGCTCCTGATTGTCGTCTCTGTCTGTAATTTCAGGTTTTACTTCAGGTTTTGTGACCATTGATTTTCGACGGTAAAATATTTGGATGTCTTCAAATGTTCCTATGAATATCTTTTGGTATCTCCATATTTTCCTGGAAAAATGCACTGTTCATGGGCTATATTTAATTAGATGTTGGGCAGAGGTGCTGAGAACGTTCCTTGCTCAAAGGTTAAATGTTCCTCACCTTTGTTCAGGCTCTTTGATATTTGTTGTATCAGGGGGAGCGGAAATGTTAGTTGAGAAATGGAGGGTTATAGGAAGGAGATAGGACGAGATAAGGTGACAGGCCACTGTAGAACATAAGTTTGTTTACAGCTTAACAACACTCTTAGGTCTTAAGCTTTGAGGATTGTAGAGTTGAGGAGATGGGAGAGAGACAGAGAGAGAGAGAGAGAGTTGAAGATGAAGAGCCTAATTCCACTCACGTCCCATCGATGTAGAAATCCAATGAGTGTTTTTGCACTCCTCAGACCCTATCACACGTGCACTCCGCTCTTGTCCGGACCTTGTAGTTGAGTTTGTGACTGGAAATGCACAAGTACAAGGGAGTAATTTATAAGGAGGAAAAAAGGGATCAGCAGAGCTGTCTCTCCTTATATTTGCAATCTTCGATGGGATGGAACAATGAGACGTGATATCAGACTTCACCGACCCAATGCTATACTTTAAACTGGAGATGTGGACGAGTTTCCAGGAGGTTTTATGGATCACCCCAAAAAGAAAAACGTCTGTCCGCTCAACTCAGAGTTCCTACGAACTATGCGGGAAGAACTGCTCTGTCGAGACCTTTTCCCACTCTCTTCTTCCCCCACGGCTGGGCGGGTTGGAGAGCCTACGAGGAAAAGTATACGTTCGAGGGAAAACAGCGGGCTTTCACTTACCCTTCCCGAAACCTCTCCTCAAGTGCGTGTGGAGTCTCTAACACTTGTAATCTCTATCCCATGAAATGCGCACATGCTTCCCCCCTCTCCATGTATTTACTCATTTCCAGATATGTATAAGTATTTACACTTGTACTGTGAATGTACGGAGGAGTCTCCTCAAAAATCATAGCAAATCAACATGGCAACAGTGTCAATATTTATCTTGAGTTCTCAATGTTCCCTCCGAATGTTTGTAAGATTCTCTCATAATTCCCTCATGATTAGTTTCCCCTCTTACATTTTACTCTTGTCATAATTTTCAAATTCCAAAATTCTCCAATACTTTTGTTTACAATTTCCAAAGTCTTGTATAAATTGTTCCACAACTTTCCCCTCTCCCTTGATTTCACCCTCAATTCAAAATATCAACTTGAACCAATCATATTTTACTTTCCTTTAATTACTCTTAATCCTCCGGGCATGAGAATGTCGAAGTTCAGAGATGTGAGAATCTACTTTCACCTTTCACTCTCCAGACTCTTAATTAGATACATATTTCCTGAAATTAATATACTGCAATCTTCACGCCCAGAGGGCTACTCATACTGTATACAAGTGCCTGTACATATTTATACATTTAACACTTGAGTTTGCCAAATTCCCAATTGTTTATTTACTCCTACTACAAATAGTCTCATAAGCATTTCACTGCATTTATTGGAAATTAATGGATCTTTGTTTTTCATTACAAATATTTATCTTTGTTTATAATTTATTTCCTTTTGAAATAACAAAAAAAAGTTTGATGGTAAATAAATTCTTTCCAACTTGTTAACTGAGCTTGAGAGGCCCAATAGTTATAGATTCTCTCGTACAGATTATATAAGAACAATGTCTCTATAGTTGAAAAAATGTTTCGGAAAATTTTTGTGTCTTTTTAAATTTAAAGAAATCCAATTTATCCCAATATTATTTGTTTCATACGTATCTATCTATATCAGCATGCAAACATAAGAGACCAACCAGATTTTTTCAGACTGCTCGTGTGGGCCGAGTGTAATTACTGTGTAATTATTTATGACATGTTATTAAATTCCGACTCTCAGATGACCAATAACAATGATGACACTTTGGGTGGGTAGTGTGAAGGTTAGAGTTGGAATATTACTGAAAGCGTTTCCACTACCTTAAAAAATTAAAAACTAAGTCTCGGACTGTTACTAATAAAAGTCTCTGCGGAGGAAATTTCCGTGCTCTAATAACCTTAGCCTTTTGCCAGAGCCCATTGGAATAGTCTGCAAGGGCAAGAGTTAACCTTTTAGGGAATGTTAAAGTCAGCTGACATGAAAGCCCCTGTATTTTTGTAAGCAATCAAGTGTACTTTAGAAGCTCCATAAATAAATCCTTTGAAAGTTGTTCATACTATCTACAGAGTATTAGCTCAGACATCAGATCATAACTTTCAGGGTTATGTAGATGTAACAATATCTATGTATTTACTTGATGGACGGTAAAGCTCAAGGGAGTTTTTTGCACTACTGTAGGAAAAGTTGGGGCTGGTGGAATTTCCTGCTTGGAAATTTGACGCATTTAAAAATAATCCTTACGGATACGATGACGACAATGGTTCTGTTGTTGGGAATTGACAAAGTTGAACCCAGCCAAACTTCCCACATAAAGTTAAACATAGATGGGGAAGTGTTCGGAGTGGCTGAATTGACAGATATAGCAGATGTTCCAGCGAGTGAGAGTACATATGGGTGGACACACATAAATTAATTAGCCATGTCTGGACGGTGTATTTGACGGGGTCATTTGTTCTCCCATGAGGAATTATTCAGCTGTTAACGACTAATTTATTGCCTTTAAATGAATCCTTCACGCGGTAATCCTTTCGCTCAACTATTTCTAAACCCACTTCCCAACAACCTACAGGGAGATTCCTTTATACTTTTATCATCCTGGTCATTGAGCCACTAAACGCCCTATATTTCCCAATGTGTGAACATTTTTGCACTGGTACGATTCAGTACAACAACTCTCATCGATTGTCCTATTTACGTTCAACATCCTTACGTCCCCTTTCTCACTTTCACAAAGTCAATTTTCACTCATTGTCCTAACATTCTAGGGTATTTGTAAAGAGAGACAAATTGGTCATCTGTATTAAAATAATTATATTTTTCCCGAAACACTCCAACTGTTCCTTTACACTTGTTTCAATGCTCATGGGCTTTCCTAACAATGTAATAAAAACTCGTAGTAAGGCAGAATAATTATTTTTTCCGCATTTTAATTTTTTACTGTAAAATATTTTAGGACACGATTTACGTTCCCAAGATTTGATTTCATCCAAAGTTTTCCTATCGGACTGAGAAGAGGTGCTAATTTAAATTTTACAGTCCTTGATGTATGAAATTTGATCGGGGGTTAAGGATTCAAATGGTATTTGGGCACTGCTAAGGAAATATGATGTAGGGATGAGGTTTGAGAAAAAGTCGGGAGGAACCCTGAGAATGAATAGAAATAACTGATTTATTAGTTCATTAGGAATGCATGCGCTTAAGCGTGACGTTTAGAATGATTAATGTCAGGGTGGATTCCCTTCTTTCGCTTTATTTTCTTGGGGACCCATCATCAAGTCGTATTTTCAGAGGAGGATTTCTAAGGACAGGAACGATCACCCGCTTCCTCTCTTGTTCCAATCTATCTATATCCGTGTAATCCTCTTTTATATCAATCCATACTTTCCGCAAAGTTTACATCAGCAAACGACTAATTACCACCACACATATGTAGTCCACGTGTTTGTCTTTGTAGCAGTAATTACTTCCAATTCCTTCTCAGTTCAGAGCTCCTTTCAGTGTCAAGTCATTCTTGGTATAACTTTGTAACTGGAGCTAGGAATATTTATTTATGGAATAATTATGATCACACTCATCTAAATTTTACGGACAGAAATTTATCTTCTTAGGATCATAAATAATAAGAAATAAATTTTGTGGCTTTCGGGGGTGCTGTTGGAGCAAGAGTGCTCTGTACTCTCAGACACTTCCTCCACAATTCTCAGACAGACGTCTTGTAAGATCCTCCCCGATACTCTGTTGATTCTTGAACATTCCCTTACCTTTAAATCTTTTTCGGGTGCCCTTTGATATGGAAATTCGTATGGAAACGTTGCATATACTCCCGTAAATGCAATATTACATGCTGAAATACCTGCACATGGAAAATAATATCCAAGCCCTCAGAATCCCTTTCAGTTTTTTCCAATCCGGAAGACAAAGTTGGGCTGAGCGAAGCAAGTTGAGGTAATGAAGCGTGCTAAAAGAAGATGGGCTTATGCTGGGTAATTCATTATAAAGATATCTGCCCGAAATGATGCTAAAGTTCCCCTGAACCCCTTCATCTTTTGGTGATTTTAATTCCTGATTAATTTATGTCCTCATTTTCTGGGGCAGGCTGAAAGAAAGCCAAAGTAGCATTACAGAGTTGACTCCCCTTGTTTATTGCTTTAATAAATCCCAATCTGGTGAGCAATATCTGTTGGGAGAGTTGATCCATGTATTTATAATAGGGAGTCCTATTGGGATTGTATACACGGACTGTGTGAGCCTTGAGGTGTACTATTGTTGAGGGATGTTTTATAGCTTAATTTAAATCTGGACCAGACTGAGGATGTTTTTCTGGATGGGGAGGGGAAAATGTTGTGGGAAATTTTCCTTTAAAATTTGTTTCCTCCTTGCAGAAGTTATAGTTTTGAAAAGCATAGAATTTAGTCTTTTGTGGGGGGAACAAATGAGCTGACAATGGAGGCTAATTTACCTCTTACTGATTGGATTTTGATTCTTCCCAAAGTTTACTTTCTTAGCCAACTTTCAACAATGAGCAAATCAGGGGGCCTTTGTGTTTACCTTGTTCGGACAATAGACATGGGAGCTATGAGCTCACCGGGCTATCTATATAAAGGACTCTCTGTTCAGCCATTCAAGCAAATGTGCTCCCAGAACCTCTTGTAAATACGACTTCCGTTCTATCCCCTTCCCCACAGTCTCTGGCGGCTTCCCTCAAACAAACAACTGTAATTTTACCCAAACCTTGCATTTTTCCACCCAACACTTCCAACTTTTCATCCGTTTACGGTCCCCTGTAAAAACACCTACAGTGTACTCTCCCTATAAAAGATCCCTTCAATAACAGCATTTTCTCCATCCCGGCTAAAATATTCAGACCCCTTTCCCTCTTTACTACTATTTTTCCTACTCCTAATTTATCTTCCTTCAAAAGAGTCCAATCGCTGGAAAAAGGGGGAATTTCCTATTTTGTTTTGGAATGTTCCTTAAGAAAAAATTTCTTTTTGATTTTTTCTTCGCAATCCAGCAATTATTATTGATTCCGAATCGCTGACCATGCATCTAGAATTTAGAAATTCCTATTACCAGGAAATTCTATTGGTATTATTGCCCTCAATTTAAAAATCATACGCAATATTGAACATACATAATTATCGTTTGACGAATGAAGGTTTTACAAGTTGGCAAAAAATCTTAGGATTAAAAATTCTTAAATCAAGGTTTCGGAAGTTTTTTTTTAGTGATAATTTGAAATGTCGGTAAAAATTTGGAGAGTCCAAGCCTGGCAGTAGTGAATGTGAAGAGTACATAGGAATTATGTGGTTCGTTGTAATTGAGCGTATAGAAGTCATCCGCGTATAAAATTTATTAGAACAACATTTTTGTTAATAATTAGATACAGTTAATTGTGAAAATAAATTTCAACTCCGGTATAATGTCACGAGCTTATTTTTGACATTTGGGCTCCGACGCGGATAAAAATAATAATAATTATCAATCATAATTAGTATTAAGAAATAGCACTCTTAGAATAGGGTCATCTCACAAGAGTCATTGTACGGAGTCTGAGAAGGGAAAAAGGTCCATTGTGAGGAAAGGCAGTGTGTAGAACGATTTTAAGGGGATTACTTACAGAGAGAGAGAGAGCGAGAGAGAGAGAGAGAGAGAGCGGACACTGTAATTTTAACGCTGTGCTATTTCCGTAATATAAAAGATTTCCCATGCATGTGACTTACATGCAGTTAGGGAATGAGGAGCACTTGTATCTGATGATGTTCCTGGTTCATTTAGGGCAAGAGGAACATTGCGTTAGGAAGATGTCTTGATTAAAGTCTTGAGATTAGAATAAAAGTGCAGATGCCCTTACGAGGGAATTGACGTGAGAGTGTATTCCTGTACATTGTGATACATATCTATGGATAGATAGATAGATATAGATAGCATGAGACTCTGGAGGAACTTCAATCATGAGCATAGATTGTTCACTCCAACCTGAGTAATTCATTATGCTGTTTTGAGATGAGGCTGAAGATTTTGTTTTGGGCGTGTGTTACAGGAGTTGGGAGAGTGTGTAGTTAGATAATTGGCAAGGTTTGACCCCAACAAGCACATCCACCACAGCAGCCTGTTTTCTTCGGGGAAATGAAGAATATTTGATTGTACGTAAGCACATACACTTTCCCTCCACTTCTAATGAGTTACTTGACTAGCTTTCCTGGCAACCTTCCCCGGTTATATAAATTCTCGGAGCTCATCAAACTCAAACTCTTGTAATTTCAATTTACGGAGGAACAACAGCGAGCTCGAGTCTTAGCAAAAGAAGACGAACGTATCTCAAGAAAAGAGAAAACCCAAGAATTTCCCCAACTTTCCAACACAACCTTTCCCGCAGACACAATTCAAACAGGAAATGAACGTTTTAAGGCCTTTGTGTCTTATATTTCTCCGAACTGCTTCATCTCCCAGAACTATACTCATTTTCAGCACACCTTACATCCAGGCTGGCCAGTCTCCTTTCCCCCTCCCACTCTCAACTTTTTGCAACATCAACAACTCTGTAGTCCCTGCATATTTCTTCGTTTTTCTTTCTGATGCCCTAAAATTACTTTTAATCACCTAGATCAATACTTCCAGTTTATATAATTATTTATAAACGTCTTTTATATGTTTTTTTGATTATTTTTCTAAATATTTCCCAAACCTTGTCCCATAAAACTTTTGTCGAATTGAAATAAAAAATCTCCATAAAAAATTTAATATTCCTATTTCCTAGGTAATTGTAGATATATCTATATACATGTGGCATAGGATAAGCTACACGCCCTTATTTTCAATTCGCCGCTACATAACCACCCGTTATAAGAAGAATAACTTCGTAGTACTGCCTCAAGTCGTCCAAAGTACTCACAATGAAAATTCATTTTTTCCTCGAAATCCGAAAATGTTTGTTTCTTATGGAAATTAACATGGAAAATTTCAGCTGAGACAGGGGGAGAGACCCTTGCAACTCATTTTGGAACATAAACATTTGGTGATCTCTAGTGCCAAACCTGGTGGAAATGGTGAAGTTTTAGGATTTGGAAATTGGGCCAGAGCATTAATTTGTAACAAAATTTCATTCCGATATCAATTTTACATATGACGAGGTACCCTTGTAAGGCCAATGACAATAATTTGATAAGATTTTGGGAAAAATTCATTACAACTGAGGGGTTTCACTTTTTGAGTTAGTTCTTCATGTGGACGAAAGTAGAAGCAACTGGTTCTGGCCTCCCTGTGCAAAGAGATACTCCTGAGCCAAACCTGAAAATAATATCGATTTCCATTCTTCTCTTTGTACACATTTACTCCCTCAAAACTTTCCTGGCAACCATTTTTATTAACAGTATAAAAAGAATTACATCTCTGTAACAATCACTAATTTTAACAACAACAGCATATCATATTAGCAATCAAAGGAAAACAAGGCAATAACTAAACTTTAATTGCATATTTGCTCTTGGAAACAGAATTTGTTGGGCCCAAAACCTGCTCAAGAGCAAAATTGAGCACGTGCAAGGAATTTTAAAAGTACGCGTGAGTTTCTAAAGAAATTTACGAAGAGTTGAAAGATATTTTTAGACGTTCCGGGAAATTTGAGAAAAAGCTTGATTGAGCCCAGTCTCAGTAACTGTCTGTTCTTAACAAAAAACTTGACAATGAGCACAATTAACAAAAAATGTTCTTTTAGAAACGTCTGAGCAAAATATCGTCGTCGAGTTTTTAAGTCTGGCACATTTGTCACATTTTGACAAAATAATGTCAATTCGTTATACAGTAGGGAGAGTGTAGTGTAAAACTTTATGAATATTTTCTAATCCTCGGACTCCTCATCATCTTCGTCCTCAACTTCCGTGACAGCCGGAGCACTTGTCCTTACATCTATTGTCTCTGGTTTTGGAGTTCTACGATTCTTACGGACACCTGAGTTCACAGAAGTAGCAATCCCAATCTCTCCAGAGCCTGTCAGATTTTTCTGAGCAATTGGAGTTGTCGGACTTTCCGTGGTTTCCTTTTGGACCGTCGGAGGTTTACTCCCCAGTATCACCTGAAGGACGTTTTTCCGGATGTCCTCGTCCACGAAACTGAACGCTCCGTTGACAATTTTCTTCAGATCCAATGAAAAGGCTCCTAATAAAATATCCCCGACCCCAAGGACCTTCCTCCGTTTGTCGTCCAGATCGTCATCATCCTCATCCCGTGGGTACAATCCTTCCGTTGAGTTTTTCCCTCTCCGAATCCCATCCAAGGCATTTTCAGGGTAACTCTCGGAAAACTAAATACAAGAGAAAATCTCCCTTAAATTTAGTGTTAAGAGATTACAGCAATAATCATTATAAGGTTTTAATGCAAAACAATTTTGCAATGCAAATGCAATGCAAATGCAATTTTTACCCAGCAAGCTATCCTTTAAAAAATTTATGCGCAACATTTAAAAAAAATATATTTTCAACCCTTTCCCCGAAAGTCCAACTATTTTTGATAAAGCCCCAATTGAACAAATTTTATACTCCGCATTACGAAACAGCTCCTGCTCTCCTCACAGGTAGTTCCTTAAACCTAGATTCGAATTTGGAACTTTATGTTAAAATAAAGGGAAATTAAGGGAAATTTTGAAACCTAAATTAGCTGGGATTATCACAAAATAAATATTATTTAGATCAAATTTCCCCCATTTTCCTTCAAATGACGGAAAATCTAGACTAAAGTCAAACCCTCATTTTTGAGTATCCCAAAAATATCATGGGACTTTTAGGAATTGAAAATATAAATAATAGTAAATAATTGAGTCATCGCAAACATTTTAAAATTCAGGGCTGACTACGTCAAAAACCTCAATGGGATAAATTATTCTCTAAACCCAAAAAATAAGAGCTCAAAAGTTTTCTGAGCAGGATTTGTGTGAAAATAATCCGAAATTGTTACCTCAAAACTGAATCCAAATAAGACAATAAAACTAAACAGGGATAAACTTTGACTTGAGAGTAACATTTTGTTCTTAGTTTGAGGATTGGGAGTGATTGGGTCACTTGAGTCAAAAACGTGCTCACTCTTGGGAGATTAAAGGAATTATACCCCAATTTATGACTTTTCCCCTTGCTATTGTAATGAATGCAGTCCTACAATAATTATATTTACTCAATTATCAGAAGGTGGATTGATTTCATTTTTTTCCCTTTGAATCTATTTACTAACGCCGAGTGGTAATGACTCAGACGGGAGGGAAAGGAGATTAACATCCCATTTGGGTATTTTCCCTGAACTCAATTTCATATTTTGGCCTATTACTCTAATGACGTTTTATATTCACACATGTCCATAGGGTCACTGGCAATTTAATTTATTCCCACACGAGTGTGGCTCTTCCGCATACGAAAGCACTCTCCTCATTTATTATTAGCTCCGTGCACTCTTCCTCACCCACAAATTAACTCCCTGCTGCTTCCTACCGTACAACATCCTTATCACGGTCTCCAAGGGAAGCTTAATGTAGCCCGTGTAAGATCCTCCAATACTATCTCTCAGGCTGGAATTTATTGACGGTTATTAAACCCTAATTATAAAATATATGTTCCAGGGAAAAATCAATGGGGATATGTTCCAAGGAAGGATAAAGTCCTGACAAGGACTCCTTCTTAAAAAACCTCTACGATCAAAAACATTTCTCTGATAAGGTCAAATGCAATTTTAGAGTGCAATTAACCTGGCTGTGGCAATAGAAACTCTCTTTATATAAACAAGTGTGACAAAAATCGGGATGTCACAGAGAGGGAAACTGTCTTCATTTTCTAAATAATATATTAAATAAGGGTAGATGTTCACTTTTTAACACAAGGCTTATATATTTTATTCGCAGCAACGTTTCGAGCTTTTACTCTTCGTCAGGCAAATGACATATTCCATTTTCTATTTATTTTATTATTATTTTTTTTTGTCATTTTCTAAATGATTGCACACCAGTGACCTCTTTCTTTGCTAAACAAATAATTACTAAATAATCAAAAAATATTCCAGAATCATGGATGCTTTTTCAGTAGGAATGTTAAATTCTCAAATACATCCCAATGATTACTGGAATTCGGGAAAGGGATTCTAAAAATATCAAAACTAATAAATTTAGGCTTCCGCCTCTCTGTAATGGTATGCGAAGGTCAGATATAATGGGGAATACCAAAAAAAGGCCAAAGGGGCACATATGGCCTGGGGCATATATTGCAGGGGGCAAATACCGCAGGGGGCAAAAAAGGCCGCCAAAATTTCAAAAATAATAACAGCTGACAGTGGCATCGCATGCTATATTTACGCTTAAGCGTCTTAAAAGTTGCCGATTATATTATTGCAGATGAAATATGCAGACGCTGTTACCCCAAGCAGTTATGCAAATAGCTTAAAAGGCTTACAAAACAAACTTACTGAGATTACTGATTAATCTAGCAACCATCGGAAGAGTAATATAACAACTTGATTGTTTTATGAAACCAAATTAGAAATCTCTAGTGTTTCTATAGGTGCACAGGTTGGGAATAACCGAACTTGTAATTTACCATTACAATTAATAATTTAGGTACCAGCAATGCAATAACTGGTACTTGATAAAATGATACATTTAGAGTATGCAAACAACTTAAATTGAAATTGCAATTCGTTCAAAAGTTACTTGAAGTTGGTAAGGCAGTTGCAAAAAATTGATATAACTGCACCGGTAAGTACAACTATATTTTATTATTGTAAGTTAATTTATATACAGTATAAATCCACGGCGTTGATGCGAAATGATCTGTCAAATTTTTATTAGCAGCAAAATGATCTACATACGGTTTCCCTAAATTGAAAAAAATGTTTTAAGTAAAATAATCTAGATGCACTGCATAATAAAGTGATTATAACTTCTAATCTAAATAAAATATGTCATAAAGGAAGTGCATTAATTACTTTTCGAAGCTCCGCTTTAGCTACATTTTGGGTTCGAATAGCACTCAAACTTACAATAGTAATTATCAAGTGATAAGATAGCCATTGAAAGAATTAATTATGCAACAACTTGAACGGTTTACAGTATAACACCACACAGCAATAAATCATTTTACAAAAAATTATTGTATAAACCTGACTCTGTGAAAACAACCCCATTTTTACAAGCGTTTACCACTCCTCAAAGATAATTTTGAGGCCACTGTGGTGCTCCGGGTTTGCCGTTTATCTTCGGAGTCACTGCTTGTCCTTTTCCGCTTGCTATTCAATTCCTTAGTTCTCAATCTGCTCATATTTTCATCAGAGGTCATATGTTCAGCAGCTAATTTTGGCCGTGGTTTCCTTTTTGAGCAAGGCTTTTCTTTCGGATCCAAATTTACCAATTCGCTTTCCAATTCGAAAGGGCCTACTGTAAACTAAAGAGTTTGGTCATACAAAAACCTGTAGAGCTGTATAGGAAAATATAAAACAAACTATAAAAACGAAATTAATTATTACATGTGACGCTTTTGATGTCGATGCCTTTGCCATATGAAGAATAGTTTCAACTGGTGGCACATTTGTCTCGGGTAGTTCACCAGAAGCTACTAAGCTGTCATCATTCTCCTGTACTTCTCGTATTTCAACTGTTAAGTCTATTTGCTCAATTTCTTCTTCATCTTCCGATGAAGACGAGTACGGTACAAGAGATTCTCTTCTTAGTCTCAAAAGCTGTTTTTTGGATTGTGGCTGTGTATCCACCGAAGCTAGGGTGTGACTTGAAGGCCATATCGGTACTGGGTCTGGCGTGTCTGGAATGAGTTCGCTGTCTGGAGAATCCGGAGGAGAATCAATGTCAGAGGCACCATTGGATGAAGATACAGAATCAGTTAGGCTGCTTTCTTGTTCGGAGAATTCCTCATCAAAAACGTGCCTGTTTGGCTTCCACTCTTCCGTGTGCATATTATATTGCCATATGCCTGTTGCTCGAAAAGCATTAATGGCCGTCTCTCGCTTACTTGCTGCTTCGTAGGCAAGCCGAAAAATGGCAGGAATATCTTCCACTCTAGGAATTTTATTTTGATTCTCAAAATGCCATTTTACTAGGTATTCGGAATACTTAGCTTTGAGAGGAGAGAACAGGCCAACATCCAGTGGCTGCAGTTTGTGGGTTGAGTGTGGAGGTAGAGTAAGTAGCTCAATCCTATGACTTCGGCAGTATTTTACTGCCTCATAACAAATATGAGATCCGTGGTTGTCGACAAGTAAAAGGACATTCGTACCTTGGCTGTCAGATGCAAATTTCCGAAAGTGCTTGAGCCACTTTACAAAGCATTCAGAATTGCTCCATCCTCGATCCGAAATGGCATGAATGGATTCTGCCGGTGCATTTGCATAGTTTATATTTTTGGCCTTCTTTGGAAATATAAACATGGGTGGAATATACTTCCCATTTGCACTAAAACTACACAGAATCGTGCACAATTCCCCCCTCTCTTTGGCAACAATAACTGGAAGCGATCTTCTTCCTTTCTGGGCAATTCGTTTTGGCTGTTTGCTCTAATAATAAATATAATTCGGTTTGCTTCAAGCTAGTAACATAATTACATAAATTATTGGTAAACTTATTTGGAATATAAACAAGTCATATTTAGTTTAGGAGAGACGATCCCTGGCACCTACTTGTGCAATTGCGTAGATTGATGGGATTACGGATTGTGACTAATTGAATAAGTGTGAGTAATTTTAAAAAACTTTCGTTACTCATGCAATATGTGAGAACTCCTTTTACACATTGTGGTAAGTATCAGCCTTTGAGTGATTGAGCACAGTATATGCAATAACCTGGATATGTGCAGATGTGATTTTAAAAAGCATATTTCAGATGAACCCGCAGGTTCAGGTGGTATTTAAAACTATTTAATTTAAGTCTATTTAATTTACAAACTGACAAGGAACTAATAGAAAATGTGGCGAAGAATAATTACTTACGGGTACAACTGTTAAACCTGTTTCGTCCATGTTAAATATTGTGTCGGCTGTGAAACCTTTTGCCGATACAATTTCCTCCAGCAAATCAAAAAATCTATATACTGGTCCTCTGGCAAATTCAGTTACCCTCGCAAAGCTAGTTGGAGTCCCTGTCCGCAATGACAGGATGTCCTCGTGTCGACCAAGGAAGGAATTTATCCATCCTTCACTGGCTGTTCCATTTCTGAATGTATGAGGCAAGTTATTTCGCTCTGCAAGCTGAAAAGCCAACTCTCCCAAGGAACGTCTTGTAATTGCGTAGAACCTGGAATTTTAGTTTAATTTAGACTATTGGAATGATATTGTCAAATAATGTAAAATAAATATATCGCAGCAAAAGAGAGACGTGTGAACGCATCGAGGGTAATTGTGATTATAAGTCTTCCTAATTAAAGCTCATTTGTAGACTTGAAGCAGCGAAACTAATTATTTTTGCTCTACATTGGGGTTAAATTTAAATACATACAAAGTTATGGTCTTTGCATACCTGTTTGCAAGACAATTTACATAGCTAATTATTTCCTCCTCCTGTTCCGTGCTGAAAATCGGTTTGAATCGACCTTGACTACATTCGTCTGGAATACTCGCGGGATCTTGTTTCAAGTATTTTTGAAACATAGATCTAGTGAGGCCGTACAAAGTACACGTTTCACGTTGGTTTCCTGACGTTGCATAATATTGGACAGCATCTCTAATAGTCTGTCCCGGTACTTTTACTGATCTTCTTTGGTAATACCGAACTAAAAAAAACATAAGTTGAATATTTATTACTAAATTTGAAGTTGTTTGCTTAAAAAAGTAATTTAAATTTAGCCATCAGTTACTATTCAATAGCAATTATTTTTAATTAATTTACTTACCCATGATTTCTAGCTCTAATAAAATTCAAACATGAAACATTTGTGCAAGTAAATCCAAGTGTTCAGAAAAAACTGACGATCGTGAAAACATGCATCGTATACAATAATAATAATAATAATAATATAAATAAATAAATAAGGTTTCACTACGCTTCCAATTTGCACACTTGTACATCATGTCAGGCATAATCCAATTTTATTTCGATAACCCTAGAACTGTCGTAAGAAATTACCCAAAGGGTTACTGCGACCGTGTGTCCACTCTTCAAAGTGCAAAAATGAGTGTTCCGTGTGCAACCTTTTGGTAGTTTTGATAACCATTATTAAATTATTATTTCAAATAAGTTGATGTTCGAATTTGGTTCAAGTAAGCTAGTAACAACTGTACTCAATTATTTCCCCAATCCAAAACAACGATTGCTGCTCGTCAAGATTTTGTTTGGAAAGACAACTTATTTCAGATCAATTTATTTCAAGATATTCATACCCAAAGACAGATATTTTCCATTCGCAGTTTCCAACGTGGGATATTCTAATTAATTTGTTTGTCTTCCATAATTACCTTTCGGGTAAGTCATTGTATTCAAGATAATTTTGTAAAAATTAATACATCATACTTGTATTTAATTTGTGATAATTAAATAAGTAATTTGTGTATGACTAATTATTTGTATTTTATTCGCAGAAATGGCATTGCATTACCTTGTTGGATTAGCTGGAAGACTGGCAGAGATTGTTACCTCATGGTGGACTGGTAATCGCCAACCGGTCGCTGTTCCCGATAACGTCTTGTGGGTGATAAAGGGTCCTGAAGTTGTGGAACTATTTAATTTCCAAATGTTGTTTGATGTAGCAGATGTGCAACTAGAGATAGACATGGTCAACGATTTACTCACTGATGATGACGATGAAGACGAGGAAGAATTTTTTGAGCCTGTCGGGGTTTTGGAAGACTGGTATTGAAGAGTTAAAATCCTAAAACCCTTAATTTGTAAAATCTTAGTTTAAGCTTAATTTGTTCAACAATTCTTTTTGTGTTAACGGCATTATGATAGTGTCGCAAATTATTTGTACTTAATAATTAATTCTTTTAATGGTTATTTTATTACTTGATAATCACTATTGTTAGTTTAAGTGCTATTCGAACCCAAAATGTAGCTAAAGCGGAGCTTCGAAAAGTAATTAATGCACTTCCTTTATGACATATTTTATTTAGATTAGAAGTTATAATCACTTTATTATGCAGTGCATCTAGATTATTTTACTTAAAACATTTTTTTCAATTTAGGGAAACCGTATGTAGATCATTTTGCTGCTAATAAAAATTTGACAGATCATTTCGCATCAACGCCGTGGATTTATACTGTATATAAATTAACTTACAATAATAAAATATAGTTGTACTTACCGGTGCAGTTATATCAATTTTTTGCAACTGCCTTACCAACTTCAAGTAACTTTTGAACGAATTGCAATTTCAATTTAAGTTGTTTGCATACTCTAAATGTATCATTTTATCAAGTACCAGTTATTGCATTGCTGGTACCTAAATTATTAATTGTAATGGTAAATTACAAGTTCGGTTATTCCCAACCTGTGCACCTATAGAAACACTAGAGATTTCTAATTTGGTTTCATAAAACAATCAAGTTGTTATATTACTCTTCCGATGGTTGCTAGATTAATCAGTAATCTCAGTAAGTTTGTTTTGTAAGCCTTTTAAGCTATTTGCATAACTGCTTGGGGTAACAGCGTCTGCATATTTCATCTGCAATAATATAATCGGCAACTTTTAAGACGCTTAAGCGTAAATATAGCATGCGATGCCACTGTCAGCTGTTATTATTTTTGAAATTTTGGCGGCCTTTTTTGCCCCCTGCGGTATTTGCCCCCTGCAATATATGCCCCAGGCCATATGTGCCCCTTTGGCCTTTTTTTGGTATTCCCCATTATTTTAAACAACCGCAGGATGTTGTCAATTCAACTTTTCGTTCCTGCATTGGAGCTTGGAAAACTCTCAGTTTCTTTTTTCAGGACGAACAGTTTGGAGCAATAAAAATTCGAGCTTTCAAATTCTTCCTGGCCAGGATCAAGTGTATTATTACTGGAGAGAAATTTGTGTCGAAAAAATGATAAATTGTCTTTTGTCATTTGCCCTCTTGTGGGGTAATATTTTGTCAGTTTTAATTTTTGTCACCAGCCCCATTTTTCTCTGCAAAAGTTGCTTTCATTCTAGGAGTAATTATAGTGCCTTGATTTTGAAAGTTCATTTAAAATTCACAGTCGTCGAAATCATTCTGCCCCTATGGAAGTTGAATCCTAAAAATTTTACAGGGAGCAAGCTCCGCTTTTAAATATATTTCAGAGACTGTGCTTTTGTTCCTTAATGTCTTCTCAGATATTCGATAATTTTATTTTGGTTTGGAACAATTATTTTAAAAATTATTCAAACTGGACGCCTGAATAATTTCCTAAATTTTTAATCTCTAAAGCTATAATACAGAAAATTTCCATAGGTCATTCGTATAGTATTTAAAATGCTCCCTTGTGTTCATGTATGTTTTTTGTAGCAACACAAAAAAAACAATAGAGAAAGTAAGGGGAAGATAAGGATTGGATTGTTGGAATAATTATTACTGTAGGAAGCGTAGCGGCAGGGACGGGACTAAAAATGGAGAACGTCCATGTTCCCCGGTACGAGGTAGCTGGAGCTGATGTTGATCTCTTCTGTTACTTCAGTCTGAGCAGGAATCACACGCTGTATAGTCTGAAATGGTTTAAAGATGGCATGGAGTTCTTCCGTTTCGTTCCCGAGAATACTCAGCCAATAAGTCTCTACTGGGTGACGGGGATTCGTGTGGACGTGAGTTTTGTTTTTTTTTCTCTTCTCCTGTGAAAAGGTCATGTCACATTAGGACAGACGAATTACTTGACTACTTATTTCCGGAGCTATATACATATGTATCTATATATAACTATATGGGCCTGAGTCATTTGAGAATGTATTATTGTCTCTGATAAATATATCTATCTCCAGGGCGACAAATCTAATTTGAACAGAGTTCACTTGAAGAATCTCACAGAACTCTCAAGTGGCACTTACCAATGTGAAGTTCAGGAGGACCTGAGCTTTTTATCATCCATGAAGCAGGCTGAGATGACAGTATTAGGTAATCAAGTCTCGTATTTCCTCTCAACCGTTCCTACATCAACTTCATTCCTAACAATTGATTCCCCTTGGAACCTGAGACTCTCAGGATTTTTAGTCACTACAGTTAAATCCAGACATAAGGGTTTTCTTAAGATCCTAAAATGTTTCCGCTGCTAATGCTAATGGACGGCTTCACGAGTCAGGAAACATTACTGAGGGTATTGATATATGTAATTACATATATTTTAATATGTAGAAATAAGTACAGAGAAATATTTGGAGTAAACCCTTTTTCTACAATGGGAGTGCACTGTAGGGGTTTTGTAATTATTTCAGTGTAATTTGGATATAAGACACCTCTAGATAGGAACCTTATATCTAAATTAAAGTATTTGTCACATTCCCATGTACTTATAAAATTTGCAGATCAATCAATTTTTTTCCTTATAGGAGCATGGCGTCCAATTTTTGGCTGATTATGATAGCCATGTTGAAATTAGAAGGGCTGTACTGTGAGCTTTAGTTTCTGTAATTATTTTAAAAAACAAATTCCAGCGGGACCCTCTTCAGACCCACAATTGGAAGGATTTGAGTCATCAGTGACAACTGGGGACATCCTAGAGGGCAATTGCACCATACCCGTCAAGAGTTCTCTGGTCAAGCTCACATTTTATGTCAACAATGAACTGGTGAGTATCAGAGTTGACGCTAACTGTAGTGTAAATATACAATGCCAAAATTTTATTTATTTTAGCCACAGGATGTACATATCTACAGATCAAAGAAATAAATTGAAACTGGTCCAAAATAAGAATATTGCGTTAAATATGAGCTTGACTAAAAAATAACATTGCTTTATATAGAAACGTTACCGAAAATTAACATTGGGTTAAATATGAGCTTACCCAAGAAATAACAGTTTTATGTAGGAACTTGTTCGAAAATTAACATTGGGTTAAATACGAGCTTGACTAAAAGATAACATTGCTTTATATAGGAGATTGTCTGAAATTTAACATTGTTTAAAATATGAGCATGCCTCAAAAAATAACATTGCTTTAAATATAAATTCGTCAAAAATAATGATTAAGCGGGAAGTTTTAAAAAAATAACATTGTTTTATTTTTTCCTTCCGTTTTGTCGTCTTCTACCCATTAATGAAAAATACCTAGAAGCGTTGCATTTTTGCTGTTATGAAATATGAGTAGATATTTAGGAAGATGCAAGGACCCAAAATTGAGCATATGAATTGTAAGACCATTACAGAATCTAATTCTTGCTTCTCTTCAGAATTTCAAGCTTTCAAATTCCCTTCTTAAAAAGAATTAAGACCATGTATCTACATTTGTAGCGTCCTCTGAAATAATCTTAAATTTGAGCATTACTAAAAGCAAAATTAATTTTTCGGAATTGCCCAAATATCCTTAGTACTCCTTATCTGAAAATACCACTGAGTTCTAGCACGCTGAAGGAATATGCCCAAGCTTGTAACATCCCAGAGTGTAGCGTAATGTGGTCAATTGTAATTTATTTGAGGCTTAATTAAGAGGAGGAGGAGGAGGTTGGGATGCAAGCCGAGTAAATGACTCTGTTTGGAATTGCAGATGGAGGATTCTTATCTAAAGAACTACGGACTAATTAATGGGTCGAATGGGAAGCTAATGTCAGTGCTGGGTTTGAAATTAACGGTGGGAGACAAGCACTGGACGAAATCCAATAGTAATTCCAGTCACCTCCCCAACTCCTTCAACTACCTCGAGTTAAAATGTGTGGCAACCATGGACTCCATAGACAGCATGTGGGTCAAGGTCAAAATAATTCAGGAGTCGCATCCAACTCTCCGTCGATTTCCCCCAAGAAGACGTCTTCCACCCGGTAAATACAGGGTTCTAAAAAAATCCCCCATCCAAAGCTACCACAAGAGTAAATATTCCCAGAGAAATTATTTCTGTCTTAGCATTTTGTTATATAAATTTTTTATATATGTCATGTCCTTCAATTATTTCATATATACAATTGTTCTGGCCTCAGCAATTAACACGATGACCCGGAAAATGCAAGGAAGGTTTTGTTGGAAGGTCCATCAAAACCCATACAAAAATCCCCAATTTTATAGAAACACTTTGAAAATATTAGAGAAGTGTCAGGCATAAGCTTAAGGGAATGATTCCCTACGAAAACGTTCTTTCCCCAAAAATTTATTTACCAAAACTTTCTCTTCCCTTGAGTTAATTTACAACCAAGGGTTTTACCAAAAGGTCCTGGAAGACCTTCCTCAAGGATCTTTCCCGGAATTTGGCTCTTGAAGCTGAGGAGCAGGAAATAATTTTGAGGGGCCTGTATACAAAGCTAAAATTCCCAAGGCTTAATTAAATTGCATAGGTATATGTACATATGGGGGGGTTCCCCTGTTGTTTCCTTATATTTGTTTTTGTAGTAACGAGGACTGGGGCTGAGAGGGAAGGAGAAAGTCTGGTCACATCATCAAGGATCTCTCCATGCGATAGCAACAACTTACTAATTTCCCGTATCGCCGAACTAATTTCCAATCAAAATGAAGAGCTGGCTAAATTGTCTCAGATAGAAAATTCACGCCTTCAAACTGAGAGAGAGGCTGTAGCGTTGAGACGTGAGGAGTTGGGATTTTTCCGGGACTCTATTCGTAATAAAGCTCCTTCCAATGAAACTCGTTAAGTTTCCGATTTACTCTCGGCAACTTGTTGGGCGGCTTTCTCCACTTCATTATGACGTCTCAAATGTAGGCCCGAATCTTACTCTTCCTCCACTGGTCCATCCCCCACTAATACAACATATAATCTCAGCCTCCCTAAAATACCTACAATTGTCACTCACTCCATAAAATTGTAATAATTAAAAAAACTCATAAATTAAAAACTATTTATATGAAATTATAGGCAATTTTTTATCGAGTTCTTTAAATCTCTTTAAAAATGAAACCCCAGAGAATATTCTAAAAATACAAGTCATAAAAATGTAGAAATACGGGCGAGAATCACTATTACAAATTTTATTAAAAAAATTAGGACACCATATGTGAAACTACTAACTGTAAAAAAAAACCCTGAAAGGGGGAAGTAAGAATTATATGTATGTACCTATGTACATATGTACCTATGTATATCGATAATAATTACGGGAAAGAAAACAAAAATAAATTTGCTAATGACTATAGCTACAGGTTATGAAATTGGAGTCAAGGGTTGATTAGGGAAATGGCGGAAAGTCTGGAAGTGAAATGAAAGGGAAATAAAAGTTAGTGGGTGATGAGGATATGGAAGGAGTTAATGCAAAATACCTCGAGGTATTATTGCTCAAATTTGTGGGAGACATGTGAGGTCTAAACTAAATTCCTATTATCTTTTCATCTCCCTTTTTGTTTTTCTATCCCATAGTAGTTTCCCATCTCGTACAAAGTCACTTTAAAAAAAAAAAACCTTCCCAAGCACGTCATCCGCCCTCCTGGACTCACTATTCACTTTACTATTATCTACTGGAAAAATCCCAAACGGACTCTGACCATAGATGGGAGGGAAACGTTTTACTTTGAACAATTACAGTATTGTAATGCCAGAAGAAGATTCGTTACTGATAGGCTCCCCCCCTGACTGAAGGACCCCAAGCCTTCCAGCCCCCTTAACACACACTAAATCCGAGGGACAAATAAGAAATACAGCCAATAGTCCGAAAGACATGATGCCGCATAGTTAGTTTTAATAGGGAAAACGTCAGGATAAATTATTGTACACAATGAATCCCGATTCTTATCCTTTTTTCCCCTCCTCACATTCTCCCAACACACCGTCCGCTAAGAGGCAGGGATGATCTTCCCTCGTCAAGATTCTACATTTGACTCCACTGTAGAATCTCATATTGATCCCAATTTTTTGAATCCACAGTATAACATCTCATGGGCAGGACCACTAAGTTTAAAAAAAATCCAATCTGGCATATCTATTAAAAAATCGTATTTCAAACTCGAGAAATTAAAACCACTACGTGGAGTTACTTCAAGGAATCCTCCAGGAATGGAATTTCCTCTGAGAATTATCCCTAAGATTTTGAAAAAAAATTGTTGAAAAGAATTGGAGCATTTTGAAGAGGAGAAGGGAATTTTTTTTTAGGAGAGGAAATTTTTGGTTCTTAGCGGACGGGAGGGAATTGTGCAGTTGTGGCTTTTGGAGAAGCTTTTTCTGGCAGTTAATTCCCGAAAGGAAAACCTGAGTGGAAAATACGAGGGAAATGGCATTTCCAAGCTGGTTTTGATTGCTGGGAGTTTTGCTACTCAACTCAAGTGCCATCATTAGCAGCCTCATCATTGACTCGTCGTCTTTCCCAATGCTATTTTTCTAGCACCAATAATCCCTGTAGGATGTTAGAGTAACGAGACAGCAGAGCCCAGTCTGTCTCAAGTTGGTCAAAACCACGGAGAGAGAGAGAGAGAGAGTTAAAAGGGCCGGAGACAGTCCTGTACACGTGTAGGGTCCATATGTACATATACTGGAGAGAATGACGAGGGAGGGAAAAAAACAGAACAACCGAAGACGAGAAAAAAGATGAGAACATGGGCTCAACCCATTACAGCATGTGTCACGTCCAAAATCCTAGTCTTGGCTTTTCTTTATTACTTTCTCCATCCAACTAACCCTATTCATCCACTCTGAGCTCAATAGCTCCAAGGAAAGTATTTCAAAAAACTATTGATTTCTTAACTGTCCCATTTATTAACAAACAAATTCTCCTCTCTGCCCAACCACCCCCCCCCCTCCCCACAAATCCTATAACAATTATAACCAATAAATCCAAATTCCCCATTTGAGAATTAAATAAGAATAAGTACAAAAATTTATAGGAGATTAAAATCTCTGTACAATCTAATCAGTCTCCGTGTAAGGCGGGAAAGTTTGAAAAATCCAGTCGGATTTGATCCCTATCGAGGCCGATGATCCCTTTTGATTAACTCTGATCCCGCATAACTTCTTATTTAGAAGGTGCTTGTAACGCCGATATTTATGTTAAGGGCATAGGACTTATTTGTACAAAGTTTTTTCCGATAACTAATGCACGTAGGATTTTTAGATGATTGATCGCCTAGGCAACAATCTGTAAGAGACAATTTGTAGGAGACATGTAATGAACTGAGAATTTTTTCCAAGGGATTCTCAATTGGAGACGAGCTATCAGTTCCGCCCTGACCTTGAACTGAGAGACGGAGGGCGAGACATAAAAATGTCGTTGAGTCCTCGTCCTTTGTTTAACGAGATCGGAAATATCTATTTTACGATGTAATTCCATCTTAGCCCTTAAACTGATATTTTACTTGCGTCCATTCCGCGGAGGGAACTTTACACAAGTTTACCGTAAACTCCAGATCTTGCAGATCGTTATTTCGTCTAATATGTTCTGTCTAACGAGATCAAATCATAAATCCACTTTCATTCCTTCCAAGTACCTCATAACTGGAGCCATATTCCATGATTAGTTTCCAGCATGAAACACAAGCCCCTCGTCTTAAGCACATCTTCCTACACTATATACCTATACACTGACCTATGTATGTATGTATGTGTGTATGCATCTAGCTTGTACTCCTTCAATATCTCCCCATCAGTATTCTTTTTTCGTTTCCTCAAAAAAAAAAAAATACCATGGCCATTAAATAAATACAATTTGAGGGAACAATTTTAATGAGATTATAGGTTTAGCAAATGTTACACATCATCCCCGCACGGCTGAGCCCTAATTATTCTATAAAGGAGTGCACGGTCCCCATATATAATTTTTGATCTAACTATAACATTATGGGCTATAAATGTTCCATATTATCGAAATTGTTTCTCCTTACGATCCATTCTTGTGAATGCTTTCAAACTTGGAAACATGGGTTAGAAATAACGTGGGTTAAGAGAATCAAAACCTTTGAAATATAAATAAAATAAAATAATCGTTTGAATTTTTTTAGTCAGGTCTTTTAGTAAAAAAATATAACGTCAAAAAATAAACAAAGCTCATACAAAAAATTGCGGAATTCCATTGACAGGAATAATATTTATTCACATTTGTTATAATAGACGTAAATTCTCGGGTGACATAAGATTAGTCAAGGAATATCAGGAAAATTACCAAGTCAATGTAAGATTGATTTAAATATTTTTCGGAGTTAATCGCAGGAGTGCAGACGAGCCCTCTTAGGAAGATCAAAGGTGAACTCTAACAATGGACAAGCTTTTTTCAAAGTACAGGAATGTGGTTGTTACATTGGGAATATTTCTCCCAATATTTCTGGCTCAATGATGTGTGTATCTATAATAAATTATAGACGATAGTGAGTGAAGGTCCCTTATAAGAAGAATTGACTGTAGTAGTGTGCATCTAATTTCCAATCTCCATTCATTCACCTGTTTTTGAAGGGAAAGCTGGGTTTGAAGTTTTGTGCAAACTGTCCCCCTTTGAGAGACGGGAAGAGGAAATAACTGAGAAAGAGGGACGAGCTCTTGAAGTAATGTTTCCGAAAGATGCAGGCGAGATTTATTAAGGATGGAATTTGTGTAATTAAGAAAGCTCTGTTCGTTGGGAATTAACAAGTATAATGGAGAATCCTCTTCGGCGTGTGAAAATCACCAGCTCCTGCCTTTGATGACATGATTTGGGAATCGAGAGATATGCAAATCACTTGCCAAAAACTTTTTCTCCGTGTGAACGAGTTAGAGTGAAATCAATGAATAGGGCGTAAACAGGGATGGGCCCCCGACAAAAATCAGTAGAGCTCCAGTCCATCCTGTAATATTCAGTCTTGAGAGTCTAACCTTCAAGTTAACTTTAGTAACCGAACCTATAATAATTATTTCAGATTCGTTATCAAGTTATTAAATTATACTAACAATAAAATTATCAATTCATTTCAAATCCTACAAGCCCCGGATTAAATCATTACTTTACCTTCAAATAAAATTAATATCAAGTTCAAGCTCAAGTGGAATGAGGCTCAAGATCAAGTTTCAATAGACTCAGTCTCAATGTATAGGGTCGTCGTGAGAGGAAAATATAAAATTTATTTCACTGACACTCAACAATATTATTAGAGATTCAATTATTCCCGCCAAAATCTTGATAAATAAAATAGCTCGAATCATGTTAGTGTCAAGTTGATGCCCAAGTTAAGTAAATATTGTTCAAGTTTAAGTTTGCGGGATATTGATGGTTGAATAATTACTTATGTACATACATAATTATAGATAATTATGTATATAGGATTATTAAATTGAGTTCAGAAATACAACAATTATTCAAGTTGAGGTTGGGATGGTACAGGATTAAATAGTCCTTGCAGAGCTGTGCCAAGACAGGAGTCATTTGCAAATGATTGCCTTTGAGCATCAACTTTTGATCAGCTTCTTGCAACTTTTTTCCTTTGGAAAGAACAGAGCCAGAAGGGTAGAAACTTTTGTCTTTCAACAATTTTTCCAAAAGAAGAATGAAGGAGAAGAAAGGAAAAGGCTGAGAGGGGAAAAGATCCTGGTGCCCTCACCCAAGATCTGAGCATGAAGAACAACCCGGGACAGATGAGGATAAAACAAGGGAATTACCCAGTTTTAATTCCCGAACACAACACATGCCATTATTCAAGTCCAAAAAAAAAACTGGATGTCTTTGTATTCTGTTCAAAAAGCTCCACGGAGGAGTCGAGTCAATGGTCCATTGTTATTTCCCTGGTAAAGTTATAGTATTCTGAGTATAGTTTCCCTGAGGAGATTGCATAATGTTATAGTTTACATTTAAAAAAAAAAGTAAAAATAGAAAAGAAGAGAGGGAAAAAAGAGGGACATGTGGGACAGGAGTATCCGGCGAGGGAGACGCAAATTGTCTTACTGTCCACGATTATTTTTTATTTGATTCAATCGGATATTGGGGCTCTGTGGTGAGCTAAGCTTTGGAAAGTCCAGGCTTTGGGCTGGACCTTGGTCCAAGAGCCGATATCCTCCCATGCGTGAGTATGTAAATACGTGAGGAGAGGAGGAGGCCACGGGACTACCGCCTCACTGGTCATAGGTAACCATACAGAAATGGATGAGGCACAGGAATGTGATGTCGCTTAAAAAGATTGAACAAAGTCGAACTATTTCAGCCCGGATTTGCTTCCTAATGTATTTTCAGGGAGCGTTCAGCTGGAAAGGGCACATAAATGGTTTTTCCCTCCGCATATCTCCACGCTCACGCTCTCCTCACTCCCTCCACAGGTCTGTACTTTTCAAGGAGCGTGGACAAAAATTATTCCGAGTCCGAGAATGGTTTTTTTCCAAGAGTAGGAATACAGATAAGGTCATAAGAATTAATGGACAAACTTGAGGACATTACATGGTTAAATCGGTTAGTTTTCATAAGAGACTTTATTTTAGCCGAACGAGGCCCGTCTGGAATTCTTGACTTTACACAATCACACATTTTTCAAGAGACTTTGATTCCGTTCAAAGTGAATCTAAAAAATTAAGACATACGACAACACAGCCAGGTTATAAAATACATTCGTGAAATGAATAAATTCACAGGAATTCCATGCAAGTCCTTTATGAAATTCGTACCTCCAACAATTTTTTCCATAACCATGGTTTTTTTAAGATAGACAAAATCAACAAAATAGAAACCATGAATAACCAAGTGAGACACAAGCGTCTAGTATTTATGAGCTCAATTATTTAAATTCAAAGTGGTTTTGAAGAGGAAGCTTTTGAGAGACTACATTTGGATCGATATTCTAAGGAGGTTTCTTTAAATTAAGTTCGCAAGTAAACTTGAGAATGTTGATAAGGAATCGACGGATTACAAAGTCCTCCTGTCCTTACCTGTGAGAAGAAAGTGTGAGGTCTAAACTTGAAGAGGCTTTTAATGCATTGGGAGTAAACCAGATGAGGCCCATAATAACTGGTGGTTTTTCAATGTCGGTGCGGCCTCTGCGTCACTTGGAATTTTTCTGGCCTCACAAGGCAATTTGTCCAAGCTCCCTGTCTCACTCCTGTATAGTTGGGCTAAAGCAGGAAATCCATGGACGCACATACTGAGTGTGGTCATATACACTTGCTCTGGCCATTTATTTGGATATGGAGTAAGGGCGATACAAGAGAGCCGAGCCGAGGGGGAGTGAGAGAGGAAGAGTGAAGCCGGAGGACAAATATTTCGGAGGACTCGTTCAGGCGTCCCATCATAAATTCTCTGTTGGTCCTTCTCCGATTTGAAACTCACACTTGTTATACCGGGACTGCTGCAATGGGAATAGAGGGGGAAGTGGGAGCTAATCGGGACGATATATAAGCATGCATATCCTTGGATTGTAGGAGAAAATGAGGGTTTTTTTTGTGTGTGTGTACATCCTTTTCCCCCCACTAGAGATGACGACAATGTTCAATCTGGCCGAGATAAATTGTCACAGGATATCCCATCTGAAAACTTTTACTGCCCACTCCGACCTTCGCCTTTCACAACTCTCAACTCCCATCATCCTTTTCCTTTTAACTTCGTCACATTTTTTCCTCTCTTAGCAGCCACTCACTCATCGTATCCCCGACCTCTGGCCCTATGCCGCATTTTGCATCACAAAAACCATACCTCACATTCCTCATGCCATGGACCCCTTTCCAGAGATCTGCTCAAGTTCAAGTAATGCATTAACTGTATCAATGTAGGTTGACGTAGATACATATAGATACGTCAAGGCAATAACCAAAATGTATTTCAAAAAACTTCCCTACATTTCACCGAAATTTCACTGGAATAATAATTGTATCGATTTTTTTGCAGAACTTTCATAATATATGAAGTTTTGTGTAACGACATTTGCTTTAGACGATTATGAAATTTTATGTTTAGGAATTCAAGTGAGACTCAAGTTCAAGTTTGGGGCTGAGTAATTTTCCAAGGAAAACTAACTATTTTTGTGAACACAAAACCTGGACGTGAAAAATGTTTTCCATAAAATTGGAATAATTAGATATTGTTACTGGCCAAGTTAAAGTTCGGGGTGTAAATGACCGTACTTGACGCCATCAAAACACTGCCTGGTGGTTTGTGTACACACATTGAGGCCTAGCTTTAGCTACACATTTTATAATCGCATCATGTTTTCATCGTGATGCAAACTCTTCCAGGAAGTTTTTTATCCGAATCTCTTTCAAGTTTGAATGTTTTGTATTTATGTTGGAGAAACTCTCGTTTTAAAAGGAAATTATTATTTCCCGACACGACCCACAACGCACACTTGTATTTGGTTCGTCCTCTCACAATAATTTTTTCGCATTAAATTTCCAAAAGGATGTTGACGAGATCAAAGGTGCCTCTCTCTCTGTCCCTGGAACTGCTCCTGGCGTCTTCTCCGGAATAATCATATGAATATGAGCAACTCACATTTTTTATTTGTTTTATGGGGAAAGAGAAAGGCCTGGAATTGCTCCTCCGTCTCTTGAACATGCTCTTGTTTGGGGGACCAGTCGTGAGTTGAAAGTAAAATTCATTTTGAATTGTAAGTAGGATACTGAAGTTGTCCGCATTTACTTTCCGCCTCTGATTCTGAAATAAAAAACATCAAAATTCATGCCATAAAATTATACCATTTTCTTTATCCTCCATGCAAAACATATTGTTTACAATTCCAGATTCCCCCCAGTCCCCACCGTTCATTTCCTTTGAAGGCTCGCATTATTCCTCCAATTCAAATTACTTTTTGATTGCCTCATTTTAATTCTCTCTGCCAAAGAAGGGGATTCCACAAGGGTGGGGGAATTTTCTAGATCAAATTCTCAGTCAATTTTATTTAATTCCCAGGAACGTTTTCTGCAAATTTTATAGCTTGTAGAATTTACATACATTTTTTTTTACTTTCGTTTCAATTGGTAAAACTACAACAACTATATTCTGCTTTTTTCTACGAAAGGCAAATTTGTGCCTGAGGACACGGATAACATTGAAAATCTATTTACTTATGATCCAAGGTTGAGGTCAAAGCAGTTAGGGTCAACTGGAGGTTTCCCAGAGTTATTTCTGTATCAAGTCAAAGTATTGTATTAAAGGATATAAGTTCCTTGCAATATCCGCAAAATCTGAGTGAAAAGTTAAAATTTTTAGATCGGAGTTTTCTTATCAGCTGCTCATCGGTCACAACAATGCTTAAATTAAACATGTGTGTTCCAGATACCAATCTTGACCTCCAGAGGTCAAATAAGGGTCACAGACTAAAGTTACAGGGAGGATAAAAAATCAAGCCTTAATGAATTTAAGGGCTGATTAGCAAGCCAAGTTTCATGCCAGATTATGGTTGTGACCTCCAAAGGTCAAGTAAGTAGATTTAGGGTCACAGAATAAAGTTACACTTGGGAAGTCGAATCGTTTTTAGACAGCATACGTTATTTTTTTAGTCATGGATTAGGTTCAGTTTCGTTCAAGACTATAACTGTGACCTCCGGAGGTCAAATAAGCTGGCATACTGCAATTAATTTATTGATCGATTCTTGAATCGATTAATACATGATAATTATAAATCGAAAAGTAAATAATGAGAGTGAACGTTAGGAATGATTTAAAAGCATGTGGCAAAGGAGTGGAAATATTTAGAGATTGGCTATTTCGTGGTGAATGAGTTGGGAAGATTTGGTGATGATCGGGAATGAATCCATGAAGTTGGTTGGAATTAGAATTCCTCTTTTGGGGGAGTTTGTTGGAGAAGAGAAAGGAAGCGAGAAATGAAGTAAAGAAGCATGAAGGAAGAGAAGGGAGAGAAAGCTGTTGAGGAGCTTAGGAGTGGTATAGAAGACTGAATGTGGCCGATAAGAGGACTTGGAGAAAGCCTCTTAAGAAAATTTAGGAGCAAAGCGAACAACCCTATTTTGAGCCCTGTAACCACAAAAGGTAACGAGGGCTTTTCCATCTCCCATAACAGTAATTAGGTGTGGTCCTCAGACTCCC
Source organism: Allacma fusca (assembly GCA_947179485.1). Classification (NCBI taxonomy): domain Eukaryota; kingdom Metazoa; phylum Arthropoda; class Collembola; order Symphypleona; family Sminthuridae; genus Allacma; species Allacma fusca. The sequence continues at coordinate 9,574,003 of OX359248.1, forward strand.
GTATTCACTCCAAACATCCAATCATCCACTTCCCTCCGTTCCGCAACTTCTCACACCACCCTCCCTCCCAAATTATTTCTATCACTAACAAATCATGTAAAATCCCTTTCACAACCACTTCTCACCTATTATTCAGTAATATCTCAAGATGGTCAAATTACCAAAAAATTCAAATTAAATCATCCCCAAATTAAGGTAGCAATTTGCAAACTTCCGGTCAAAAATGATTTGGTAAAGTTTTGGTCAAATTCCGGTCAAAAGTGATTTGGTCAAATTTTAATAAAGAAACGGTCAACGGATTTGACCAAATCTTGATGAAGTTTCAATCAAATTTGGTTGATTTCCTAGCAAATTCAGATATAAGCAATTAAATCAAACTTAAAATTGGTTCCAGTCTAAAAATAAATGTACTAGCCAAGTTGGGAATAATTATCTGTTGTGTCACAAGTGCAGATAGATTAGAACTTCAGTTAATTAGAAGTCACGGGAACGATAATTATTTGTAATTTGATTTAGCAAAGGACTAGGGCCGTGTCGGTTGGGGTTAAGTTCATAAAGAGTTATGCATTACATTGTTCCAATGCACACTTGTGCAAAGTGCCCTAAAATCTCATGTTAAAATGCATTTTTTCTCTGAGAATTTAAAATTTTTATTTTAGAATAATTTTGTTCTCGTGAAATTTCTGCAACGCGATTGTAACAAACTCTCCCCAACGAAAATAGCCATGATCTCTGCACTTTGCACAAGTACGCAATGCAAGTACACACACCACTTTTAAGCCTAAGTGAAGTTTCATGTTTTTTTTATTAAAGTCTGAGTCAAGACAGATCGAAGTTGTGTTTAAGTGTAATGATGTTTTTAGTTTGGGTCAAGTTTGTCACTGCGGATCGTTAGCTCAAAGCTGGGCGGGGTCTTTAGGTTTTCAAGAATCAGGTTTTGTGAATGAGCATTAAAAGTTGAGGATTCGTCTTTGACAATTTAATTCTCACAATCTGATTGAGTATAAGAACCATTGAATCGGATCGATTGTAGCTGTGATTGAAAGAACGTCTAAATCTCCCCCCCATTATTTTCTCCTACTTTCTTTTCCCACTCTCCCGGAAGAATTTCATTCATCAAATATTTTCCATTTAGTCACCGCACAGATGCTACAGCCTACGATTACTTTTTCCCGAAGCCTATAACATTTGCTTGCGATTAATTTCCAATTTCTTCCAATTCCGGCCTCCCTGTATCTCTATTTCTCCGACTCCCCTCACCTTGTCTCCACACAATGGACTTATGCTCATAGTGCTTTTTAAATTGGAAGGTGGAAGGAAGTTGAGACACACCTTGTTGGATCTGTCTCCGTCAGACTTTCCCTTTTGAATAGGATAATAAATCAGAGGTAAATTTCAGGGAATTCCACCACTGGATTCCCTCCTGTCATTATTAATATTACTGCTCCAGGTTACGGATCCCATCTCCTTCCCATAGAATAACATTAGAACCCTCACTTTGTTTCCATCCAATTCTTCCCTCTTTGACATCCACAATAGTCCCCAATCAGCATGAGCAATTGTATACACACAACAAATTTATTCAACAACGAGTTTCGAATTTGAAGCTGGATTCAAAATATAGTTTCACATTTTTGAGTCCAAGTACAGTTTCAAGTCCAAGTACAGTTTCGAGTCCAAGTACAGTTTCGAGTCCAAGTACAGTTTCGAGTCCAAGTACAGTTTCAAGTCCAAGTACAGTTTCGAGTCCAAGTACAGTTTCGAGTCCAAGTACAGTTTCGAGTCCAAGTACAGTTTCAAGTCCAAGTACAGTTTCGAGTCCAAGTACAGTTTCGAGTCCAAGTACAGTTTCGAGTCCAAGTACAGTTTCAAGTCCAAGTACAGTTTCGAGTCCAAGTACAGTTTCGAGTCCAAGTACAGTTTCGAGTCCAAGTACAGTTTCGAGTCCAAGTATCTACAGTTTCGAGTCCAAGTATCTACAGTTTCGAGTACAAGTTCAGTTCCAAGTAAAAGTACAGTTTCGAGTCCAAGTACTGTCTCGAGCGTAAATTCAAATCTTAAGTAAAAATTCTAGTTTCAAGTATAAGACTCACTGTAAAACTTCAGTTTACAAATTCAAGTCCCGGGGTGCACAAATTCCTTCCATGTTATTAAATTGTAGTGTTAAAAAATATTATGTAAATCTCAAAATTTGGAAATAAAAAACAAGCTGCATATCATTCTCAAACTGGGACTGTGTGTCAGCACTGATTTCTTAGCTCCTCCTGATCAGAATTGCAAAGTAGAGCTTCCCAGTCTGTCTACTTTATTCTAAAGAGCATTCATCTCTCGATACCCATAACTAGGTTAGTCATCATTTCATACATTTCCCTAGCTCCGGTTACAACTTCAAAAATTTTCTCTTGAGAAATAGATACATGCGAGTACAAGAGTCCGACCTTGTTGTCTTAAGAGTATCTGCTCTAATACCAAAAATTGTTCCGCACGTTACAAGAACAATTTGAAATGAGCGACATTCTTCCAGGAACCATGCCTGAGAGGAGCTATAAAATGTATCATTAAATACGTTAGCTGTAACGTTCGAGCCGTAACATGAGCTTTCGTAAGTGCTGTCTTCTCAGAAAAAAACCCGCAGGGGAATTAGGGTAAATAAGGTGCTAGAAAAGGAATTCGTTCCACAATAAATCCTGCAATAGTGAACAATATGTAGATACATAGAATGGGTATGACGGAAGGAGGGATGGATTTGAAAATGTACCTTTACACCATCCGGAATAATCGACTTCACATTTGCTAATTGACCAGACTTTCTGTCCTACTTTTGCTTGAGCAGTGGGCACTTTTGATTTGATTAAAAGTGTATGGAGGGAAGGAAGACATTGGGAATTATTTCCCAGGTTCTTGTGAGGGATTCCTAAAGTAACCAAATTAAGAGGAACGTCTACGGTGGCATGTGTTGCTCAATTAGCAATCTAATTCCCTTCCATTTCTTACATTACAATTAAATCCGAGGATTGAGGCGTCCCAGCATCCACGGAACAACCAGTCATGGACGGTGTCTTTCAAAACTCTCAACGTTTATTTAGTTTTGAAGAGTAAATCTCCCCTTCCACTATTTTATTATTTCTGGAGCTGAGGGCCTCCAATTATTCTTGTAAGAAAGGGAATAAAGGACGTGGGATATTTGAACTACAGGGCTATAATAATTTTGAGTCACCCCGTATTTTACCTATGGGTAAGTATCTACTTGAATGGTAATGTTATGGAATGGCTGGAAATCTGTTTTGGCCCCGGGCTAAAAATGGAGAAGTGGAAATAAACGAGGGAATTGTGAGTTACCTTGAAAATTGGTGAGGATGGGGCTGATATCTTAATTGCATTATCCGTTTATTCCTCTGCCCTCCAGTTCCACGTAATTTACTCCTTGAGTTATGCATATGAAAAAGTCAGATTCCTCCAGAACTCCTCACACATCTCGAGTCTTGGGATTCCTGAAGAGACAGCTGACTCTAAGAAGCCACTGCATTTGAGCGGAGAGTCTCAAGAGCCGAGGAGGAATTCTCAATTATATAGAAAATTGTTGAATACGAGGAAATGGAGAGAGAGAGAGAGACAGAGAAAAGCGGAGATTTTGGGAGAGACGCATTTCTGGGGAAACCCCTTGCTTCACTTGCCATTTAAATCCCTTGTGTCATTCCATCCAAATTGGTTGCATCCGCTGGATTTTACCAAAGCCACTGTCACGATGATGCACCAACTCCTTTTTATTTACCAAAACCTCTCCCTCACTTTCACTCTCTCTCTCGCACTTCCTACGGCTCCGTCTCTCTCTCTCTCTCTATACAATTGTGCACTCCTCTTTCTCTCGGCTGGCTTGGAAATACAGTGAAAATTACTTTTAATTATTTCTCTCATGCTCCAATGTCTACCATTTCCCATGGATTTTATAAGCGCAGCGGGAAATTACTTGACGAAACTCAAATTAAGAAACTATCTCCTCTCCATTCCAACTTACGCTTACTCACATTCAAGTTTGGGTTGGACAAATTTCCAGCTGTTTCAAAAATAACCGCCATCCGTCCTACCCCAAAAACCTAGTAAATTTAATTAAGCTGAAAAAATGTATTTAATACAAACATTTCATTCATTAAAATATCGCAGTTCAAATGTGGCTATTTTTGAAATTGTTGACAAAATTGAGTACTGGACATTTTCAAAATTTCAGAGCTCTTCGTCATCCTAACAGAAAATTCAGGTTCGGCAGACTTTCAAAAATTTTGGAGAAAAACAGGAAAAGCAGGAATTGATTACATTTGGGTATTTGGAAAATATAAGGGAAAATTTGGGAATTCTGATTGTCAGTCTGTGACCCGTATTTTACATAAGTGTAAGGTACATTTTACCCGGTAAGTAAAACAATGCGTTTTAGCGCCTTTGATTTTTTCCCTGCTTTCAGGCATTTTTTGAGGGAGGGAAATTGTACGGGAGAATTCCGAATTTTGCCCACCCCCAGGAAATGTATACAGAAGTCTAAAACAAGGATCTATAAAAATAAGCCGAGTTGTAATGGAGGCATGAGAAGCGTGAGGGAATTTAATGGGAATAATTACATTTTGGAACTGCCCCATAGAAAAAAATCCCTCCTAGGAATTAAAACAATGTCCAAGGAAGTAACACCAATTAATTTTATTATTTCCCCCATGACATTTGTTCCCCCACAAAAGGAACAGGGAATAGGGAAATTGAAACTAATATCTCATTCAGGGCCTTCAAATATAATAAATCATGTGCGGAATCTGACACTTATCCCTCACATTGTTGATCTTCCCAATTCCCAGTCTCCCAATCCGTCCCATTCCAATGTCCCATTGAAACGTGGAGAAATGAATGTCTGGGTAATTATGGAATTCTGATACACATTTGTGTATTTATTTCCGTTCTCTTGCTCTGTACACAATCAGCCACTTAATCCTCATTCTTGGCAGAGTCCGGGAAGTCTTGTCTCTTCCTCCTAATGCAAATTCGGCCTGTGTGTGAGACCTTGCTCATTTATCAAGCCCTTCGCTTACCTCGGGTTAAGTCATTTGTAATGCTCGGGGTGAATATCAGTCCTGGTTCTATACACAGCATCTTCCTTCCATGACTTCCCTTCTCATACCCAGAGCTTCTCTTTAGCGTAAATTACAACCTGATGTTTTTCCATAAACCAAATTAAATTTCCGGTCTTGACATTTTGACTCTTGTCTAAATATTTTCCCAGGATTTTAATTTCTATACAGAAACAAATATTTGAGAAAATAATAATTGCCAAACCAAGACCTAGACATGGTCTTGACCTAAAATTGACCTAGGCTTAACTAACACCTACATATAATTCCCCCAAAATTTTGTAAACTTAGCTCATGCTTTAAAAAAGAGACGTAGAAAAAGAATTATTTTTACCGTTCTTGCTACAAAAATTGCTCTGACAGGACACCCCTGCTAAGTGCATGACTGCAGGAGCCCTTAAATGGCTGTTCATGGAAGACCTGCCATAATTTTGACCCACCGTGTCTTTAGCCCATACACGGACATACATCAGAATATACCCATGGATTTATCCCCCTCATCATCACAGCTGTATCGTTACAGAGGCTCGAGCCGAAATTATAGGACCATAACGGGAAGCTTTCCCTTGACATAGCTAATAAGTTGAGATTGGAAAAGTTGTCGGGACATTAGCATTTGGAAGGAAGCCAATGGATGTGTTTAGCTCCCTAAAATGAATTTCTACAAGTCTAAACAATTCTCACGCACGAATCACCATTAACTCATACTCCTTCCTTTATGACAAGGACTGAGAAAGTTTTTGGGGAGGGACTCCCAAAAGTGTGTATCTGCTCTGCGGCCAACTCATCAAATGACGGGGTACTTACTCCAGAAAAATGTGTTTCCGAATTATTGTTGAAACAAGCTGATGATGTAGTAGCCAAAGTTTTCCTAAACGGACTCTTCCGTCTCCGCCCATATATATATAAATATATATGCATGAGCCCCTCAAAACCTTTTTCTCTCCCCCCTGTAAGAGCAGCAATATTAAAACAATATTTCAAACGCCCATTCGACCACAAATTTCCTTCTAAATTTTCTTACTAAAATATCTATAATTCTGCACCCATATTTTTTTCTTGCCTAACATACCAGTCTAGGAAATCTTTAAAGATGTGCTACAAAAGAACTGAGAACGTTAATAAATATGTATAATAATTTTTTGTTTAAATCTATAAAATATTTACCAGAAACATAGACCTAGGTCAGTCAAAATATTTGTTTTAAAATTTGGAAGGGAAGTTACAAATTGAGGGAATTTAAATATATTTTTTACTACAGGCTCTTCGAAGGGCTTGGGAGGAGACAAGGGTTTGTGGGACCTTCTCATAAAAATAGGAGTTGGAGAAAAACAATGCTGACATATAGGTTCTGGTGAGTTTTGATGGATCAAAGGAGAGAAGCCACGTGGACGGAGTTGAACGGGGCATTAGAATTCCGGAGCGGGGAAGATAAAACAGTTTGGGTAGAGAGAGAGAGAGAAAGATAATTCTCATTGTTTTATAGCCTTCCTAAAAATAAGTTGGGGTTGCGTAACAGGACTGAAGTCATGCTTCTTAATAAACTCAAACTCCTCTACATAGAGCCTCAACCGCATGTACACATTGACAGAGAGAGAGAGAGGAACCTTTCCCCTTATCACCCCATATAACTCACGTCCGTCATACATATACATACGTATACATATGTAGTCGTAACCCGTTATTTCCAAACACTACACTTTCCACAACTCCTACTGCATCGTAACTCATCCTTGAGAATTGGCAGTTGAAACTTTCAGACAAAATGAAACTCCTTCCACTGCCTGCTAAGAATCTGGAAGGAATAGTAACCAAATTTACAAGAAAAACACTGTCGTAAATTTCTAGTTAATTTTTATAATTCGTTCCCAAAGAGTCCTATAAATTGTAAATCTGAAATTTGTCAATCGTCATTATTATAAGGTAAAATTTTGGTAATTATTTTTCTAGAAAAGCAAAACTAAATTCATTCATTCAAATGTTTGAAAAAATATCTGAAAAAACGTAAGCTTCATGAAAATAATTATGTAAGAAAAGTTGTTACTAAATCTAACGACAAATCTTTTGCTTCTCAACGGACGAAATGTGAACTCTCTCCTCTTACTATGTGATTCCAGGAATTGTTGAGGTTTGCCTTCCCATCACAGCATATGTAGGCACATTCGTATCCTTACAGTTTCATGCATATGGATTGAATGTCGAAAACCAAAATGCAATAAGTGACTTGTAGACTATTTCACTTTCGGAGTTCTGACTGAGAACCGTACATTTATCAAGGCTATAGATAGTAACAGGTTCGGCCAAAGCGTATGCTGAAACAACCCCCTCGCTGTGACGTCATCAAAAGTGATTCCATGGTACACATACTATACAAGTATGTAACAACAAACTAGTTTGAATGAGATTTTTCAATCTTTTAAAGTATTACAATTAAATTAGCAGTTAACTCACGAAAACAACAGACTTTTAACAAATTGGTTCATTTTTACAAAATTAACCCGGGACTTCTGCTTTCTAATATTATAAGTGTTAGGAGCAACTAAACCACCTCGTGATAAAGTATCTACCCACGATACATACTTTGTAGCTCTTGGAGCACTAGATTTATTTTCGAGCGTATATTTACCATTAATTAAATCACATTTGTTAATTGGATTTAATACTAAATAATCATCTAAATACCTTAAGGATTTCAATTCAGCTTTCGTGAACTTAGTTACGTTTGACGATTTTACCTTAAACCAAATATCATTACGGTTTTGAAAAATCTGGATGATTCTTTGGTCACATCATAGGCTTTATAACTTACACTCTTGATTGTCAATGCCTTTGAAATATCCTCGGTGCTTCAGTTGAATCTTTTCCGACCATTAATTAATTTGGTTTGGACGGCCGAAAGAGATAACTTAAGTGAATAAGAGTTTACTATTTACCGTTTTTAAACTTCGTATCACACAATTAATTTCACGATCTCCATCCTCTGTTATGAAATAATTGGTTTCACTTTCCTTATAAGCTCCTTTTGATCGGTTACCTTGTCGAGATATTCAGAGCATTCCAGAACTTTGACACACAAGGAGAGAAACATAATTATGAGCTACGTAATACTGCAATTTATATACTTTGCTTCAATAAAATAAAATATGCAATTATTATAATGTTGAAAATCTGCTTCGGCAATTGAATTTCCGCAACTGTACTGATTGTCACTTGCAAAGTTCTTCTAGGAGCCCCAAACAAATTATTAATATTCAATAAATATTTATGGGATTTTTCAACTATTTCACTTCTGTTTTGCAATAAAAAGCTTGTTATCCGTCAAATTTACCTTTATTAGAATCTTGAGTTATTGTCCTTTGCTATAAGTTCGTAATCTCCAAGTTTTTTTGGAGTCAGTGGCTCCGATTTAATTTAAAGGATACTTGAGTTCAGAATGGAAACACATTTGGAACGGCCGTACTTTATAATATATTTTAAGGTGTCAAACCCAAAAGTTCATTTTTCAAATATCGAACATAATCACTTTCACTGAAATGATCTTAACAAGTCCTGGCTATTACACTATTCAAACTCTCTTTCCTCTTACACTTAACAACCCAAACCCTTGCCAATTGAGGGTTTTTAGGGAACGTGTGAACTATTAAATCTGATCCTCCTCTACCTTGTTAACGTTTTAGTATTTTTACTAAAAGGCTATTGCACAAATAAAGATCATATTAAATAATTTTATTTACTGCAATACAGATTCTCAATTAATGAGTAGCAGAGCGCGCGCTGAGATCACTTTTACTGAAGTCACAGTCCCCTAAGCTTTTCCACCTCTCCGCCCTATTCACTCTTACGTGCGATTTGGCCGAACCTGTTACTATCTATAGCCTTGACATTTATGAAGACTGGAGAGATATGTAATACATGCATATCTGTATCTAGTTGTGCACAAGCAGAAGAAACCCTCCTTGTAAAGTACTCTGTTACAAGAGCATTTTCCTTTCCACGGGTAAATTCTCCCAATCACCCATGTTTACCACAATGCTATTTTTCCTCCTTACAAAAAAACATATGACTTTATAGAAGCGTCAAATTTTGCTCCTTCCTAGGATCCTCTCGTAGTGAGAATACATAGGAATCCTGTATGTACGCGGATAAAGTCAAGAGGAAAGGGATTTGGATGCAAATAAACACAAGGTGGATTTTATATGGAAGTAAAAGGGAATTGCGTCCGCCACAAAACTGAAATCTGCATCTGCTGTACAAATTTCATTTCTGCGCCTACTCTAAAATCCCATGCTTATGCATTCACCTGCATCTAGTTGTAAGTATGGAGTGCATTTCTACCTTTAAATGACTTTCTGTCCATGCTTGTAACCTCTCACAAGAGTTTCCTTTCACTTTGGGTGAAAGTCCGCAGAATTGAAATGTATGGAAGTTCAGAGGGAACAAAACACTTTGTGACTATGTGCAAAAACGTTCCTTAAAAAACTTGTGGGCTAACCGAAATTGCAAGGGTCTAGGTAATGTATGTAAATATAAAATTGACTGTTTTCCTATATAAGGGCCTTTCGATTCCAAGTGCATTATTTCTATAGACACTAAAATATTTGGACAGGTTCTTCTCCTTCACTAGTACAATGTAAATTCCTTTCCGTGTAAATGGATTGGATTTTATAGGACTTTGCTCCCTTTGGGCGTGCCCTTATGTAGGGAGTACGCACTGTGGTGGATTTATATATTCCAAGAGGAAATTTTCCCTATGAGTGGATATAAAATGGGAGGGAAATTATTACGTAAGACGATGATAGATCACCTGAATCCCCACAGAGCAACATTATTTTTATCGTCTTTTTATGGAAACTGTTACACCGGGCTGAGGACTAAAGCCTGATTATTCCCTCTTCACTCATGACTCTTTCCCGAAGATAATACCTCCGGTGGATTCCTTACCTTCAAATACCCTCATTCCCTCCCAGCAGTTCCTCCTCCCCACACCTCCTCCCCCCCCCTTGTCTCAGAAATCCATCAATTTAATTTACTCTGACTTCTCCAGTCAATTCAATGAGGAGGGATATTTGGGGATTCCTCACCTCATGCTATCATGATGAGTTCCCTGTAATTTATATGGATTTGGGAGTAATTACATGTATGGAAATCACATTTGATAACAATCACAAATTCCCCTAGAAAAGGGAACCCCTCACTGTGGGAAGGTGAAGCTGGTTTGAGTTCATCCAGTAATTCTGGGAATTGATTTGGTGAGTGTGATGCTCTCCCAATTTAATCCTGAAATATATCCCTGACAAGGGGGTTCTGGTGAGGCAATCTTAATAATTATTGCTATTTTTATACATCATATTTTATAACTCTGTCTTTGGAATTATTACACACGGGGAAATACTTAGTATTAATTATTATTAAAGGATTATTATTAAATGGGGCAAATAAAAGAATTATACCAAAGTACCTTCCCTCGTACTTTAATATTATTGGGGATCATTATTTAAAAATTAATGGAAATCTACTTGTGAGATAAAAATCATTGAGAGTAAAAATAGTTCAAAGGAAGCCAAACCTTAAAGCTCATTTAGAGGACCAGGAGAGGGATTTTCGAAAGTAAGTTTTGGGGTCAAATGGGAACCCATTGTTCAATGCGTTGATTGAGGAGGGATTCGGAAGGGAAATAATGGGACAATGTCTCGGGAGTGAGTTTGGGGGGAAAGTCAGAATGTGTGTGTGTGGTGGTGTTGAGCTGAAATGAATCGATAATGAGGATTGTCCTGTGGATGTGTATAAAGTCGTAACGATCTCATAACATCCGTCACATCTGCATCCAGTTAGTCACACCTCGAGACTCGCATAAAAGCCAGCTGCCTCCACACGAAGCATTGTAATGTCCGCCGATGACGACTCGTGAATGTCCAGGATATTCATGGGATCTCCGTCCTCTCCTTCTCCCTCTGAAAAAAAAATGTTCTCATGATTTTATATTGCCAAAACCTCATAAATTTTACAAATAAAATCCCCTTATTAAAAATCTACTTTTTTTCATGATCTAACCCAAACATAAAATCCATATTTTATATGCTCATTCTGAACCGAGTTGCAGTCGGATCAAGTGCTGAATTCAATTCTTCATTACACCCAACCAGAAGTCATCCCAAAAGTTCCAATATCTTTTTTCCCTGCTGAATATTTTTTTATGTTCAAATAATTTCGAGTTCGCAAACCCAAATTTTCAGAAACATTTTCAAAATTTAAACTTGCAGGTAATTTGATCTTCTGCACTGCCCTAGATTTAAATGTGCCCAAATGCCTTGTCAGTTAATTACCACAAAGAAATTTGAGCTTGACCTATGAACTTAAAAGTGTAAGCAAAAATAATCCACGAAAGTCCCAGGATGATGGAGAAAAGTAAAAACAAAAATAAAGGTACAATTATCAGTAATTATTACAAATGTATGTAAATACAATGCAATTCCCAGACACAAGGTCTTAGCCACAACTGTGCCCAAAAATCCCTGGGGTTGACCCACACTTGACCTAAAATTGTACTAAGGTCTGAATATGGGTCTAACATTAAATGTACCTGACGTTGTGAAAGAAACTTGACTTGTATCCCCTGAGGATACTTTAACCTGAGCGGAGCAGTTAGAATTAGTGGGACTGAGTCTGGGGAGTTTTTAGAGGAGATTTAAAATTGAGCTGGGAAAGTACGGGTCAGTCTCCCATTCGAGGAAGGGATCTCAGGAGATTGTGGGGCACTTTGTGGTTTTAATGTATCTGCATGAGGACCATGGCAGGGCGGGAGAGACTCCCAGTTAAAAAGGGACGGTGTGTAATGTGAGGGAAGCGTATTTGAGTGGAAGCATTAGCGGTGGGAATTGAACTAGCACTTTGGAGTGGTAATTTCTGGAAAATCCTCTCCTTCCACAACGATTATGTGAGTGAGGGTCATGAAGCTTCATGAAATGATGTGCAATAGAAATTACGCCCGAGAATATTGGAGTACTTTGAGGAGCACCCCAAACATGTTTTTACATTACATGGCCTTCCCTTATGTACATACATACGTATAGGTACATATAGATGTCCCTCTAGATATATCTATACCCGAGACCTTATCAAACACAAGTGGAGTACATTAGCATTACAAGCCTTATGAAGGAGAAAACTACGACTTGTCGTTGATTTCAGTCTGGTTTTTTTTCCAAAGGAAACTTTTCAAACCAATTACATTTGTGGCAATGGCACTGTATGGATTGTCGACAGAAAGAGGCAATGATGAGGCGGCTAATGATAGCACTTGAGTTGAGAGTCCGGACTCACTCAGCAATCAAAACCAGCTTTTCAACATACTTATTTCCCTCCCATTACTCAACACAGGAGGAACAAGAGCCTCCAGCAATTCAAAAAAAAAAGTCATCTTTCACCCAAGCAAACCTCCTCCTTTAATAGCATACTCTCACAGCCGCCCCCACTCAACCACACTCTGACCACATAAGGTCCACTCACCCTGTACCAGAGCCCCCTGGCCCAAGCACTTTCACTTCAGTATTCCAAATATTCCCCACAATCTTTATTTAAAATGAAAAATTTAAGTTGATTCTCAGTCCCAACCAATTGACCTAAATCCTGATTTTGTATCAGTCATATATCTGTAATTCCGGCCTCTGTAATGTACAAACTGGGGATCTAAGGGTCAATTAAGAGAGCTATAAAAATGTGGAATGAGTTATGTACCCAAACAGGGCCTTCCCCATCATACTGTTTTCTAAGAGCCGGAAAGGAATTTTTGTGTGGAGCCCATCGTTTGTCGACACACTAAAGTGTGGAGAATGTGTTGGGGGAATGTGATGAGTACGGAAGGAAATAAGAGTTGGAGGGATATGATAGAGACCCGTATCTTTTGAGAATGGGTTAATTTTGTCGTGGATTAGGAATTCTGCGAGGTTTGAATGAATCCGAGGGAGAAGAGCGACCCGCATAGTTGGAATAAATAATTTCTCTAGTGCTAATAACATTTGACGATCCTTCATACTCGAAAATTCTCTCAGTTCGTCAAGATGTGCTAAACGTCTCCTTCCGATTTCCATGTATCTATCCCTTCTGGGAAGCTCAATTGAGAGCGTCTCTCTCTCTCTCTCTCTCTCTCTCTCTCTCTCTCTCTCTCTCTCTCTCTCTTGCTCTCCCCATTCTTGAGAAATTTTCGAAGAGCTCTTCTCATCGTCATCTCGTTGGTGGTGATGATCCTCCTGCCTACTATCATGATGGTTCAATCGATATTCTCCGGACGCTTACTTTGTGCTACTCACTTGTACTGCTCACAAGCTATGAATTTCGCATGTCCTGTCCAGATTTTTAAATTCTCATCAGCAATGATTTCCTTACATTTTTCCAACTCATTGGCAATATTTTTAAGCCCTGATCTACTTTATTACTATTTTATTATTAAAAAAACAAACGGGGGCAGCTCAAAATTTTATGAATGTGTTTTACTTGACTACTTATTACTTTTTAAAAAATTGAACTTGCAAATGACCCCATGCAATAAAACTATTATAGATAGGAATTTCAAGCAGCCCAAATCCCTCGTGCTAAGTTGTATGAGAAAGAGAGTATTTATAGTAAGTATTTATTGAAGGTTCAGGGATGTAAACAGGAAATTTCCTAAATTGCAGTTTTTAAATTAAATGCTGCTTTTGCGCATGCCCTGGGAAAATTGAGAAATGAAGCGCCAAAATTTAAAAGCAGTTTTGAAGGATTCAAGCGGGAGATGGAAGATAAAGTCGGAGTCGGATGACCTGAATAAAATGATTTTTGAAGACAAGGAGAGGACAGGAGAAACAGAGTGCTTGGAGGATGCACTCAGACACCATGTGTACATATGAACGTTAACTGGTTTTTTGAACAGCGTTCAAGAGCCTTTGGAGAGCTCACTTTTCACTCCTTATGATCACTACAGCTCCTCCTATCACCACTCGCATCTTCCCATATGCAGAGGGATACATTTCCCAGCCTCTCTATCGTCATCTTTTATGAGTCAGTCCTTTGACATCCGATAGGGACGGATATCGTATCTCTCATACGTTTATTCTAATCTTCAGCACGCAAATTTTCTAATAAAAAACTTTTCCCACTTCTTCCATCCCCCCCCTCGATACTTTACTGCTCTCTCAAAGTCATTCTCTGTGGGCTCCCTTTTTCCTACCATACTCCTCTCCGCAGCCACCCAATTAGATACAAAAATATCTATATATCTTCATGCTATATTATCTTATCGGGGCTTGTCCTCAGACAGCTACTCTTCCCCCGGGCGCAGCTCAATATCCTTTAAAATGTTATTGAAATTTTGAAATGGGAATGCATGTAAACAAAGCCCCTTCCATTCCATACGGCGTAGTTTGTCAACAAGCTTATTTACAAGCGTAAGTAGTTTTTTTTATAATATTCTTAATAACATTTTAAGCCCATTGTATAGGGTTCTTACGGGACAAAGTTAGCTTCAGCTTTATCCTTAGCTTCTTCCTCCAAGGCTTATTTGTACTGCCTAGCTACGATTTGAAATTTCCTTTGAAAATTATCCCACTATCTGGATTTTAAACAAAATCGTATATTCAAAGTCAAGTATAAAAACATTATCTTGGGTGGTAATGATGGCCCAAATATTTTTTTGTCCTTATGGAGAATATACCTTCAACGAAAATCCCTTGTAAGAATAGTAGTAGATACTCTGTCCTTACGCAAATTGGATTTGAACTCACCCGAACTGCCCACATGCCCTACTTTTCAGTTGAAGCTCTCAGAAGAGCTCTAAACCCGCGTGCCCTGCTCTGGAAGCGTCTAAAATGGAAGCAACTCCTGTTGTGGAAGGTCTCAAGTTTACCTTCAGCTCCGGGCAGTTTATTACCATTGGAAATAGTCCCTTCCCACTTAGTACCCAGGAGATATTGTACCAAAATTTCGACGATAGACTGCCATGGAGAGATCTATTCAGCTTCCCCAGTCAGAGAGGTGAACCTCCTAGGATTTATATTTTTTAAATGAGTACAACCATAGATTTTCTTTTCCGGTGTCCGTAAGAGTTTCCTGGGTTTGGGAGGTGGTCGAGACTTGTGGCTAAGCTTCTATCCCCGCTTTCGAGATTCAGCTTCTGATAGGATTTTTTCTTTGGTATTTCCTGAAGGTAAGAGCTGCTCTTGAGTAGCTGCTTTATCTACATATATCCCTGAGAGTGGCAGGTGCTCTCGTGGGATGCCTCAATTAGTATATAGGCACCGACCCTCAGGAGAAGTTGGTTCCGGAGAGAATTACAATATCCGATAGTCACAATACGTAGGGGATCAACGCATCTAGTACATCCTATGCTACAGTGTAGGATCCGCACTTATTTATAACGATTGCGGACTAGGGCGCCGAGATGTCCCGACACGAACCAGGGTCACCTCATGACCTGACGAACTTCGTGAATTGTTTCGTGCTAAAAAGCCTTCTTAATGCCACGATTTATATTCAGAGATCAGAGGATTTTTCCAGCCCCCATATCTATATATAATTATATAACTCAGTCTCAAATAGATAAAAGATCTATGTTTGAACTGTGTGGAAGAGGAAGTTAAAAGATCTTGTGACGTCATCTTGAGGGAGGACATGAAAGAGGAATTGGTCAGTGAGAGAGGATAGGAGTCGGATCCAAGGGGAAGATAAAATATTTATAGAGGAATATGAAGTGGAAAGATGCGGCTGCAAATTTGCCAGATGGACTGGCGGGGCAATAAAGAGAATTACCATCAAGTGCCTGTTAGCCTGGTGACTCTGAATGTGAAAAAGCAGGAGGGGAGTAGTTTAAGAAGAAACTTTGAACGTTGTCCCAGATGCTTATCATTACGGAATCCGTTGACCCCGTCACTTAATAACTCTAAACGTTCAGTGGGGGAGAAAGAGAGGAGGGAAAGTTGACGGAGACAGTTGAAACTCTCTCAGTTGTAAAATTGTCCCACGGAGGTCTTTCTCTCCTAATGATACCAAGGCACACTTCATTATTAACATTGTCCCCACTGATCTTTTCATTGGAAAACTTTGCAAGTTCTAGGTTAGGCCTCGTTTTCCCTCACCCATTCTCTCTCCCTCACTCTCTCTCTCTCTCTCTTTCTCTCTCTCTCTTTCTCAAAGTCCCAGTCAAAGTGGTAACGACCCACCGTGAGTCGTCAGGCTTTTATTTTCCCTTCCCATTTCCCTCCCTTTCTCTCAACTATCTTCAATCTACACTTCTCCCGAGCCCTCACTTCCACTCTTACACCATAACTTCAAAGAACAACCATAATCCCAGTCCTGATTTCACCCAAAGTAGCCCAAATCTCCTTCCTCAATTCCTCCCAATATTTTAGCACATGCATATCCTCCTCCAATCCTAATCATTACCCTATCTGTGAGAGATCTGGACAGAATTTGATTTTTTTCCCTGTCGTAAATCCTGGGAAATTTACTCTCTACAGACAAATCAAGTTCTGATTTCTAAACCTTCCAATATTTCAGCTAAAATAAAATAAAAAGAAGGCCCAGAAATTATATGCTGATATTTTGATGCATACAATGTTTTGGGTATCTACGGATAAATGACATCAGCTAAAGCACATCAAACTTGAGCCTAACTTCAACCAGAGCTAGTGGTCGAATCGGGGATTCATTCCTGACAAGTAACATCACTTGAGCTTGAAAGTGTAGTCTCTCTGATTAAAAAACAGGACGTTAGGATGTTGGAATGAGGACTTGTGAAAAGCATTGGACATTTTGCTCATTTGGTTGTCACCCATTTTGAAGCTGTGACTGAGTAAGCCAGGGATAAAATCCGGCTTCATAGTCTCCCACAAAAGGAACAAGGAGGGAATGATGAAGTTTGCATAAATGAGAAGACATGTAGCGGGTGTTTCACCCACACATACATAGACACAGGCAGACACACACACATGAAGGAACAGTTTGGAGTGAATGAGGGAGAAGGTGGAGAAGAGATGATATGGGAATCCATGGAGAGGGCTTACACAGAATGGGAATTGGGAATAAAAGGGAAAGGAAGGGGACATTGAGGATACAGTAGAAGGGGAATAGTCCTGGAATGTCTGCTTCATCCTATTTATACACGCTCCCACCATCATTTTATTGTCAGGCAGAGCCGACACGTTAAGTTCATTCAACGTTTATGGCCACAATGTTGGTTACTCTTTTACACAAAGAAAACAATAGGATTCCAATTCCGTCGATAATGAAGTGCCTAAAAATATAGTCACTGCTGTTGGGTAGGTAACTTTCCAACCTAAGGCTTTTACGATTTCAGCGGAGGATAGTATGGAGAGTGTGAGGGAGGGAGAGGGAGAGACAAGAGAGAGAGAGAGAGAGAGAGAGAGAGAGAGAAAAGAAAAAAAAATCGAAATCTATTTGGAGCCTCATTTCAAGGGAATGGTGGCAGTAAAATTTCATCGTCCGAAAAATTACCCATCCACAATCAAAGTGAATATCTGTGTGTGAGTTCCTCCATGTGCCCTTTTCTTCTGCGCAATTGAAGTTGATGGCAAAACTGGGCTAAAAAAGTCCAAAATCTTGGCTCATCTTCCAGTAAATCGTAAACAAGTCATCCTGTCCAATTATTCTTCTCTCACGGCTTCCCTATTTCCCTCCTTTTCTTGAGGACACTGCTCCGTCTGGCTTCTTGTATTCAAATATCTCAACTTCAACTTCAATCCTTATTTCAATTTTTGGGCCCAGAAATAATTCCTCCTACTTTGATATTGACGGTACTGGTAGGATGTGTACAGTGTCTTCTGGTTATTAAGGATCTTGTTGTAAGAGCATTTTGAGGAGGAAGAGATTTGGTGAGAGTCCCCTTCCCTAGAAACTGAAATTTTTATAAGGAAGAAAATACCACTCCCGGAATTACCTCGAGCTAGGGTTCAGTCTGACTTGGACTGGAATGAAGCTCTGGCTTTTGGCATGTGCTGAGTCTCTTGGAAGGAGCATCTTTTTATTTGCCTAACCTTATGCTTATAATTGAATATAATTTGAAATGTGCATCCCAAATCAGCACTTCATCACTTTTATTAGCACAAGTTTTAATCTGGCCCACGATTTTTTCCAGACGCTCATCAGTCCCTGGGATCTAGAACTTTCCGTCATTTCCCCTCCCACCCTTCACTTGAAAGGATGAGAGCCAGTTTTTAAAAGCCATTTCAAGGGAGAGATCTGTTCTCGACAAAAAACAAAATAGACTTGGAAAAGTTTCCCCGTTCCGTTGGAAAGGTCAAGAATGCTCCAAATTTTCCGGGGAGTATCCTCCGGCAATAAATCCTTACTTGTACCAGCAATATAAAAAATACAGCTATAGAATGACGATTGTAGAACATGCATGTACACTTCCTCAGAATCATGCTTTGCACATTTTTCTTAGACGGGCCTGAGAGGTATACTTCTCAAGGAATTTTTTGAAGAAATGTTCTTTGAGAGTTTGCTGAGTGGATTCCGGACAAATTCAAGTCAAACTAAGGCAAGACTCTAGGTTGTGGAATTATTGGGAATTGCTATGGAAAGAGTAACCTTTGCTGAGGGGGATAGTATTTGCTCCAAGGTCCATTCAAATACAAATTTAGGGTTAAAAATTGTATACACACAAATATACAGAGTCTCCGCAGAGGTTAATTTATCTTTTCTGATTCTTTGGTTAAGAATATCGCCGATATAAAAATATATGAGACAGAATTTAATGACAGCACGAACCATAAGATCACAATGAATAATCAAAGATTCAGTCAAAATCAAATTTCAGGATCAAGATTTTCAGAATTATGTTTCCGTGTCCAAGTTGAAATCGGAAACGAATATTGTGTTTAAATCCATATCTTTAAGGATTGAAGATCAAATCAAACTAACATTTCAGGATTAAATATCAAATCTATTCCGAATTTGACATTAATGCATTTTAAGATCAAAGAGTAAAAACCTCTTTCAGGGTCAAAGATTAAAAAACTTACATTTTAGGGTAAGCAATCCAGGCGCTCGAATTCAGTCAAATAAGTCATAAGAATCAATTTTTAGGGTCACAGAGATCAAGCCAGACAATTGTGAGGGTCCACATGGAGGAAATTTTGGAATTTAATTTCAAGAACCTTACAAACACAGTAAGTAATTTCAACTAGGTCAAAGCCAATTAAAATCAAGATCAGAGCCAAAACAAGGAAAGTTTCAAATAGCAACTTTCCCTTTGGCCCTCCAGTTGTAATTTAATCTGGACTCAGCGGATCGGGCTATATAAGAGTTAAAAATTTTCAGTATGACCCTGCTCACTCTAGGCGGTAATCGCCCAGACATTCTGATGGAAGGAATCATATTGTGAAGGTATGGAAGTTAAAATGTCGGGACTTTTGGTTGAACTGAAGGATCGATTTTTGGGATACAATCCAAGTAGAAAAAGAGACATATGTATGTATGTATACACACTACCTGCCATTATGAGAGGAGCTAAAAACTGAAAGGGGGAAAGAAGACAAGGAAGCCACGTCAAGTCAACGAAGCGAATAAGGAGGAAAGTGAAAAGAAGAAGAGACTCAGGCTGGGAGGATATAGATAGGTATGTAGCTCATAAAGAAATCCATGTTGGCTAAATGAAGACCAAACATGTTGAAATGATATGGCCTGCGTCCAAAATGCACTTTTGAAAAGGAACCTCCGGGAAAAACGTCGATTCCAGTCTTTTATCTTGTATTCATATTTTACACCCAGGATTCTCAAAAAATTTTCTTGTCTTGCCCCCCCCCCCTCCCTCCCCAATTCTCCAACACAGCTTCAATAATAGAGGGCATACAACAATTAAGCCTCTTTTCTCATCCGCATTCTTCTCTCACCCCTTTCCCTCTCTCTCTCTCTCTCTCTCTCTCTCAATGGGAAGAATCCAAGCGGAAAGAGGAAGCTCTTCATTCATTTGTACAATAAGTAACATTTTTTTTTTCAAGGTTGAAAATAGAGCAGGTGCTGAGAAATCATTAGGAATTCTTTGTGCTTCCTCCAAAAAGACAAGTTCTTTTCAGTCAACAAATTTCTACAAGCGCACTCCTAAAAATAGAAATACGCTATTATGTAATTATCCGAACAGAGCCCAATCCATGCCTACTGGAACCTTTCCCTCTCAACATATCTCTACATATTTTACCTATACTATGTATACTCCTTGTAAATTTAGATACCAGAATGGATCTTACAGCCAGTGGCTCCTGTCTATGAAAGCATACCTTGAAGAAAGAAAATACAGTTTACCCTTCCCATTATAGGAACTCCCTCCAAAACCATTCCCTCTGCTCTTTAAAAATGTTGTCCCAATTTTAATCCCAAGAATACATTTATAGTCAATTTTTGTGGAAATTACCCAAAATCCCCGTATTTTTTTCACTTGTTTCGAAAGCAGTAATTATAAGACTAAAAAGTTTGAATGGAAATGTGTGTAATGATTTTGACCCTGAGAGATCTGGTCTTTTACACAAGGGGGTCTGTTATAGAGAGTGTGGACTTTAGTCAAGGAAATACTTACATAGTATTATTTGTTCTTGATGCTGTCTCCATGTCTGAGTTTACATTGTATCTTCCTTTCCAACTCAGTGACTTATCGTTGAGAACACTCCTTTGAATCCACTCCAGAGCGAGAGTTTCCCTTTGGGTTCTGTGGAGCTGGAAACTCAGGGCTGAGGGACTCATTGACTAGATACATAGATTCTATGTATCTATATCTACGTTTTTGGAGGATTGGGAAGGAGTTACTTTGAGCATGAAGGTGCGTGTTTACGGAAGAGATTCAGGTTGAGAAGAAAAGGTAGGAAGGGGTTTGTAGTTGATGCGAGTGTGGATATTAGCATTCCGGAAGCTTTTAGAGCGTAAGTAAAACCGTATGGACATGAGATGCATTATTTAGGGTCGCTGAACACTGCCAACACCTTTTGGCGTTCCTTCCTCTTAAGTCAAACTTCTTCCTCTGGAGTTGAGCTCCTATCTATGTATGTAGGAGTCTTCAAACTTTTCCTTTCCCTTTTGTAGTATAAAACTACATATACCAAAAATATGTAGACGGGAAAAAGATACCTCGACTTTCATCACCTCCTTTATCATCCCTTGAAATTCTCTTTTCTTTTAAATTCCTATCCTATGCGGGCCTCCTATCTTGTACATTAGACCCTTTATTTTTCAACGGTGTATCTGCATATTCAACGAGATGCAATTAGTCTTGTGACGGTGACCGATCACAATCAATAATAGCAAGCCCTTTATTACGAAACTTTTTCTCCAGGGACAAAAATAAATTGTAAACACAATCTCAATTTCCACAAAGTTAGATCCTTAATTTTAAAGAGATATTGAGAGTATGTATAAAAATGAGAGTTACAAATTCCTGGCTACTATTTAAACGAGAGGATAATTTTGAAAGCTGGTCAGGGAATTGTGAGAAGGTGAAAAATATGTGAAACAATCATGTCATTTAGGTTTAATTTTCCCGTCCTGAAACACAACTTGATCCAATTGTGTAGCTCTTGAATAATTATAGGAGGTGACATCGTCCTGAAAAAAAAAGTTGTCTTGTTTTTCTTGTCAAATGGGTTTTGCTCTCTAGTCAATTTTCATTACCTAATTTCATTTTTTTTGGGGCGGGGGAGGGGGGGGAGGAAGGAACGTGAGAAAATATTTAGGACCAGGTTTTCAACGGGAGGTTACGGCTCAAGGAAAAAGTGTTAAAATGTTTTAGGAAACCTTTCCAAGAGGTTACAGGAGGAAGTGAAAAGATTGAAGGAGATGGGGGTGATGGAACATGGGAGAGACTTTACGACACAATAAATTCTACGGAGCTTTTTACGTGGCTTTGATGATGATGGGACGAGTATGATTGTAACTTTAACTTGGCAATGCTCACTTCCATCTCAAGCCCATGAGATAATTCCTGTACGGGGACGTACAGTCACATATATGTATCCATGCACGAGGGAAAACTTATGGGAAAGATAAACATTGACATTGACAGTGTGGCAAGGCTCTTTTAAAAAGCTAAACATGATGGAGCTGGATTTTTCCTCTCATCACATCTTCTCCGATCATTTGCACGACAAGCTTGGGAAATTACCGGAGACTTTTTCAACATTCAGAATTCATTGGTCGCCCCATTAAATCCAATAGACTCTCATCAACTCCCATGGCAGATATTTTTGATGTAGCTTCTAGAAAGGGGCTTTGTATATTCAGAGGTACGCAAAAAGGACAGTCTCAAATGGAATCTAGGGAGGGCTTCGATTTTAAATGTAAGAAGCGGACTGGATCGTGTCATATAAAATTATGCTGGCGTTCACATTTTTATGCCTGTTATTATTTGGGTGCTTGAAACAATCACAGGAAAGATTTCAGCCTATAATAATTATTACAATTAATCTTGAGATGAAATCTTCCTTGACCTTCTTAAAATTTCAAAACAAATGAAGGTACCTCTAGTTAATTTAAATCGGACATTTTAAATATGAAACATTCTTTTCGAATTTGGAAATAAAAACAGTAAAAAATTTCCCTGAAATAGCCCCAACCCTATTATTTTTTATTCGACTCTGACCTGTGACCTCAAGACTCGGCCGAGGATTCCAAGGTTCTATTCTGCTGAAATCTAGGGAATTATTCCTACCGTATAGGAGACGAGAACGGACCGTTGTTTACCAGACAGCTTACGTACATAAATACATGAACTCAAAGGAGAATAATTTTTGCAACACTCCGTGCTTACACAGATCCTGGCTTGTTTCGCCAGATCATACATCATATTCGCAGGCATAATCTTCCATTTGTGTTAACAAATGTCTGGACGTGAAAAGGATACTGCTGGGCTAGACACAAATGTACGATATGCTCGGAACATTTGCAATATTTGATTTTTGTAGCCCGAGAGGGAAATAAAAACATATGGAAATGTTGCACGGGAAAAAAATACTATCTCATATGAAGTTGTTGGGGGAAAGAAGACAAGTCGTTTCAAATCTCTTATGCTTACCAAATAGGGATCCTCCGTATTCATACAGACATGTATGTACCTACCTCTTTGGAGATAGAGACCCGTCAGTCCCGGCATTTGTCCGTACTTGCGTTCCTATTTCCTATCCCTACACTTGTGTATCAGTATTTTGGCTCGGAGGAGGAAATAAGGTAACAGAATAAACAGTTCCATCTGATACCAGAAAGAGCTCAGCAACACAATGCTCCGCATCTGTTCCCGTTTCATTTTTATAACTTATTTTTCTAGCCCATATAGTAGCGTCTGTATACACAACAGCAGGAGTTATATGTAGTTTGAGAAATATTCATACATTATCCCCTGAAGGGACTGTCAATTCTGAAACTATGGCTGCATCAAATTTTTTAATCCTCCCATTACATCCAATAACAACGTGGGTTTCCAAAGCAGTAAATTCTCCTTGGGCTACCCACAACAAGCAATTTGAGTGACATTCAATTTTAAAAGGCTGCCAGATCCAAGGAATAGATATTTTGTTGTCCCAGGTCAATGCTCTTGGCTTGGCATAGATAGTCCTCCTATGAATACATGCATATATTCCTCGCAGTCAAAGCTACACTGGGTGGCTCATAGGATTTCTCGTAGCCCAGTTGCCCACAATGGGGGACTAACTCATAAAATATTTACTTTCTCCATCTTCCAGGAAATTTTTTCCCAGATTTTCTAATTGTGTCCCATTGATCTTGGGGTTCAATCTTTGGGCTCCCATGGGTCAAAGTATAATTACATATATCTACATACTCTACATATAATTATATAAAGTATACACAGTCGGGATTTTTTGAAGATTTATAAAGGAGTTGTATCAATCTAAATAACGCATCAAGTAATTAGGGGCAACGTCAAACTGGACTTTCTTTCACAAAATCAAGCATGGAATGTTAATGTTGCTAGGAATTTTTTTCTCGTAGAGATTGTTACTTGTGAGGAAGGGGATCGGTGGGAAATTGCCCCAAGGTAGCATACTAAGTTTGTGAGTAGCTCTTGAGTTTGACTCCAAGAGAAGGATAACATGACCTGACGTTGAAGAGGGCTTGGAGGAGCAGAGTATTGTTTGTAAAGGGGGAAGTTGGAAGCTCGGCCCAGGAAATAACAATGGTAATCGTCCTAGTGTAAACACTATAATTGCCCCGCCCTGAGGGACTACCTTGTAGGGAATAGCACTTGAGGTCTATCCTTCCTAATGGGTTTTATTACATGTGTTTTCCTACATCCATAAGTAGCCTATACGATGCTTACATGTAATTACTACAAATGTGAGAGAACTCGGTCTGAAGCCACTAGTTCTTGATTATTTTCGTACCAGTAGATATCTTGTTCCAATAATTCCAAGTTGCAAACTTCAAATCAGAAGTTGAATAAACTTACCAGACTATAAATGACCCGGAATTGCCCTCAAGTTTGACCTAAAATTTTTCCCACAAAATTTGATACCCCCAAAATACGTGACCCAACCTGTGACAACTAAACCCAGTCTAAAATTAACAACGTCCCTGACAATATTTATTCTATCTCTACGAGCAAGTTATTAAGAAACGTTTTCTCCTTTTACGGGTGCTGTAACCGCAAGAGCAGACTGTAAACCTTGCTGATCATGTAGTATCATTTAGTATAATAATAACCCTTTGGTCCCTAATTCCTGTAATTGAATTGAGGTAATTGGGAATGTTCTGAGCGTACACAGGATTAAGGTATTAATTATCCCACCCATGCCGACTACACCCCATGGAAGAAACCAAGGGATAAAAATTATAGGGCCTGAGGAAGAGGGAGTGTCATGTCATAAGTGTCATTTCCAATTAGCAAAAATGCCAATGTAGTTAAACTGGAATAAATTTGCTCACACGGGAAATTAATGGTGAAAAATTTCATGTCTTCGCGTGGGAACTGAATTCACCCTAAATATTCTTCCTAATCCGTGTTCAGGAATGATGGAGTGTGCATACATATGGGTTTGCATAGATGTACATACATAATTAAGTATAAAAAAGAGTCCCATGACTGGAGGAGAAAATTGTAGAAATGCGTGTGTGTGTGTGTGTGTGTGTGTGTGTGTGTGTGTGGGAGAGAATTTTAAGCGTTCGTTTGCTTTCATTGAAAGAACTAAGCACAAGTGATTTATCGCTTAATCATGTACTGGTTCATGTCATTCCGACCACGCCCTCCAGCTCCAACTTTCTTCGCATATTTTTACTTGACTTTCCCCAACTCCCATGTCCATCCCAAATACCTACATAAATACGCACGGACTCCGCAAACAAGCATAGAGAATGTAATCGCATAAAACCACATGCTCCGGTGAAAGTGCTTTTTTAAAGTAGGCACGTTCCAGCGGAACAATACAATTTCCAAAAAAAAAATCCCTCTCACTTACATACAGTGGACTGAGACTGGAGGGGAGACCCTTCTGAGACATTGTCCCAATAGGGACAAAATTACTCGAACTCTATTTCTGGGTTGTAGCTGTTGTGCGGGAGTACATTGTAAGAGCAGAAATTTCCCTTTTTTCCAGGAAGGGTGTGGGAATAGGGGGAAACCCCTGTATATCCTATGATTATAGATATAGTTATAAGGGCATGATGGAAATGGTAATAATGGAACGAGGGAAGGGTCTTGATATTCTTTCGGCAAATTAGGAATTGGTGACCGTGGCTAATTTCTACAGAATTCCTTCCATGCTTTTATGTTGCGGGTGAAGTTGATATTTGTAGTGTAATAAAAACGTCTTAAATGTCACATGAAAAGAGCGATAAAATTGTGGCGTGTGGCTTACCTTTTCACTCTAAATCAACCTCAAATTTCCCTCCCATATGTTCCTCCACGTCTGGGGTCCTCCTCCCTTCTCCCAACTTTCCCTTCCAGCATATAATGATTAATCATAACACGTGGTCCGTTTCGTCTGACAAAAGCAAATTGACAAAAAAAAATTATGCAGAGTGAGGCTTGTTTTTTCTTGGCTCAATGGTTTTTTTTAAATTTCCTGTAATTTAGGGGCTAATGCTAGAAAAAAGGGGGATTTTATTGACAATGACATTTTGGAGCAAGTAAAAGTATAGCCGGTCCTTTTAGACAAAAAAATGGAACAAAACACATTTTTATTCACAAATAGATAATAATTATGTTATATAAATCTTACAAGATACAATATTTGAATTTTTTAAATAACAAATTCCCAGTAGTAAAGTTTGCTAAAACAAATACGTTCAAATCATTTCAGGCATGCTGATCAAGTCATCATGTAATGTTACTTGCCCAAGTTTCATGAAAATTTCAAAATTTGATTTATTAGGGGTATTATTTATTTTAAACATTTTCATTTACACTTTGGAAACCAAGTCATAATACCTGAGATTCATAAGCAAAAATTTAGAACATTCTGCATTTAGTAATAATGTAATGGCTGGGAATAAGACGCTTAATAGATATGGGGAAACTTGAGTGTATTGAAATAATTTTATATTCCAACCCTTTTCATAAATAAAAATATCACCCTCCTCCAGTTTCTGTTTTCTATCGGATCTAATGACAATTTATTGTTGGACACAAGGTTCCTTGGATCTTCCTTATTTTCATTTTTTTAGTTCCTTGTCGTACTTTGATATTACGCAGCCTTTGATTTAGGCTAAGAATGTTGGAGTTGTTCTTGAGTTATTGTAGCATGACCACCCATGTCAATGCGCTGTAGTTTATTCTTGAGTGCATGCTTTCCCACCGTGGAGTTTCCGCCTACTTTAGTGTCCCCAGTGCATATTGGTCTGTACGCCTTGCCACAGTCAACGTTATCGCATCTCCCGCCTGGTGATTTGTATATAGCCCAAGTTTCATGTTCGTCTTTATCTGTAAATCGTGTCAGCATGCTTTTGATTTTGCGTCCTTTTGTAGGGAAGTTATCACACAGCTGAGCTTGTGTTTGTCTGAGATAACCTGCCATTATGTTGGGGAAGTATCCTAGGACTGGATCTAGCTAATTGTTCCTAATGTCTCTCATTGGGTTGGATCTTGTCGACCTGTATCTCATCAATTAAGACATTCGACTGGGATTCATACATTTGCTGTTCTTACTTTATTATTGGCTTGCTGCATTATGGAAAAATAATTTAATTTTATAAAAAACGTTATTACAGTAATAAATTGTATTTCACATAAAACTATCGAATAACAGATTGGTAATTATTCTAAATATCCTGAAGAATAAAAAGGTCGTATTTGGGAAGCTTCCTGTAATGAATAAAAATCTATCCCACTGAAGCCAATTTAATCATAAATAATCGGAGGATATTGTTTCTTATTCTATTATTACGGCACGCTACTTCAAAATTTCGGGGGAGGGGGTGATCATTTCCTTCGACAATATTAATTATGTAGATTTTACTGCCATAAAGAAAATATTTGCATGAAGACACCTCTAGTAGGAAGAATTAGTCAAAATAGTATTCCTCGGAGGTGACAATCCAGAAAATAAGGGAAGAGTTCCGTAACGTAAGGGAAATTCCCAAGTCGCTGTGGAGAGAGTCGACTGTATAAATATTTGATGGTTTGTCAATAGGGCGGAAATACATAAGAATGTGGATCTCTGGAGCGAAACATTTCCAAAATAATGGATTTGATGGGAAGGGTTCTCCATTCAGAGTCGATAATTTGTATGGGAGTTGGTTCCAGGATAATATGCATGGAGTGTACATACTCTTATGGGATAAATGATGTGTGTTGCATGCGTTTCTGGATTTTGAGGGAAGGGAGCGGAGCAAGTGGGAAATACGTGGATGGAGGAGTTCATATCCTTAGCCAAAAGCATGGTTACAGTAACCCAGAGCATATGCCATCCCTTGAATGGGAATCCCTCTCCAAGCCCAGATGATTGCTCGGACGGAAATGATGGGAAGGCACGAAAGGGCAAGTCGGAGTCCAGATACATCATTACAAGTTATGGACTCCAGACGAGCTTTCATCTTTACTCAAGGCCAATATTTTAACATTAGATTTGCCCCTCCACTCTGACCCTATAAGTGAGTAATCTCATATGGGCCTCCATCGGAGCGATAAATAAAACTTTTATTATTCATCCCATAATCATAACCATGTAGATTGCATAAAAACTGGTAAATATTTGCAATAGCTCACTCTCCTCTGATTCTTTCCCCTCTTTTCTCCCGCCATAAACTTACCATTGCCAACATTATTCCCACACAATTCTCTCTTTTATTATTCAGCCAGGGCAATCAAGCCAACATTTTATGCTCAAATAATAAATTCTCTCATACTTTCCACACTTACCCAACTCCCAGTACATACTAGTATATGGGTAACCAAAATCCCTATTTGCCCCGCTAAGAGGCAAAAGTGGCCGTGTGAAGGATTTTTCCCACCCACAGTTCTATTTCATTTTTTTTCTCATGAAATAATTCCTTCACAAACGCTTATGCTATATTTCCAAGTGCTCACACTTTTAAACATAATTTGTTTTCTAACCCTGCCAATGTTTTTAAACACATCATTTTGCTTCGTAATCACTTTGCTTATAATGTATTTTTTGCTTGTATTCGAACCAGTCGTAAATAAGTTATATGTACTTGACAAGCTTGTGTCTTATATATTTAATAGATCTGAGGATGGATAAAAATCGACCATTAAAAACCAATTAGCCTGTGACGAGGAGGAAAATGTTTGAGCAAAGTTCGGGACAATTCTGAAGCGAGTGGTCAGTAGCAAGAGCACACTTTACGTGACATTTCGAATAAGTTTAGATTGAAATTAAAAAATTGGATAGAAAACAAAATGTTATTTATGGGGTTCCTGCGTTTCCTAAGTAAATACTTGGAAAATGCGTTGCTCATGTAATGCATCCCGTGCAATAAATTTTGGCTCAATTTTGAGTGGAATTGGGAGGAAAATAAGGTGATTTGGTGGAGCGAGTGAAATTGACTCGGGTGTGATGAGGGAAGGAGATGAAGATCCAGAGGCGACAATCATGGATGCAAATCTGGCCAAGAAATGCGAGGGATTGGGAAAAGCAAGGAGGAAATTCTGCGAAGAGCCCAAAGTTGGTTCATGTAGTCGTCAAAGTGTGAGAGTTCTCCGTTGACAATGAAATCGTTGAGGTGGAATAGGTTTTAAAGGCGAGCGTGGATGGAAGTGGATGTAGGAGTGTTAGTTGCTTTAAAAACACTGACGGTATTTTCTATCGCTGCATTGACGGAATCCCTTATGAAATTTCCCATTCTTATTTATGTACGGAGGAAAAGTATTTATTTTTAGGAATTACTGGCGCAAGAGCAGAGGGACGCCTGGCGTTGATTAAAAAGACTTGGAGAGGGAAAGGAGGAGAAAGTTGGTGAAAGGAGTTGTTAGTGGAAGGGACTTGTTGTTTAAGTGCCAGGAGCGGTCTGGTGTGTATGCTCCAATAATTCTCCTTTAAAACATCCTCTCTCTCTCCAAATCTCACGTTGTTTCTCAATGATTCCCTATAGGCCAGGCTGGATACATCTTTAACTATTTGTAATCCCAGCTTCAGCTCCATCCAACTATTACAACCATTACATCCATTTACACGTATCTCTCTCCAATTCCTATCTCACCATCTCCCGACCTCGCCATCATCAGCAACAGGGATTCATTTTGCCCAAATTATTCAAATATCCGCACTCCTCCTGTAATTCAATGTCAAGTGGCATTTTAACTTCACTCCAGCTTCATTTTTACTTCAACTTCGCCCAACATTTCATTTTTACGAAATTTTAACGCTACTCCAAATTGAACGTCATTCAAATTTATTTTAAACCTTGCCCTGAATTTGATGACTTCAACTTAAACTGCAACTTAAACTGCAACTTAAACTGCAACTTAAACTGCAACTTAAACTGCAACTTAAACTGCAACTTAAACTGCAACTTAAACTTTAACCTAAACTCCAACTTAAACTCCAACTTAAACTCCAACTTAAACTCCAACTTAAACTCCAACACCAACTTAAACTCCAACTTAAACTCCAACTTAAACTCCAACTTAAACTTCAACTTAAACTCCAACTTAAACTCCAACACAAACTTAAACTCCAACTTAAACACTAACTTAAACACTAACTTAAACTTCAACTTTCACACTAACTTAAACTCCAACACAAACTTAAACTCCAACTTAAACACTAACTTAAACTCCAACTTAAACACTAACTTAAACTTCAACTTAAACTCCAACTTAAACACTAACTTAAACTTTAACTTAAACTCCAACTTAAACTCCAACACCAACTTAAACTCCAACTTAAACTCCAACTTAAACTCCAACTTAAACTTCAACTTAAACACTAACTTAAACTCCAACACAAACTTAAACTCCAACTTAAACACTAACTTAAACACTAACTTAAACTTCAACTTTCACACTAACTTAAACTCCAACACAAACTTAAACTCCAACTTAAACACTAACTTAAACTCCAACTTAAACACTAACTTAAACTTCAACTTAAACTCCAACTTAAACACTAACTTAAACTTCAACTTAAACTTCAACTTAAACTTCAACTTAAACTCCAACTTAAACACTAACTTAAACTTCAACTTAAACTCCAACTTAAACACTAACTTAAACTTCAACTTAAACTTCAACTTAAACTTCAACTTAAACTCCAACTTAAACTCCAACTTAAACTAACTTAAACTCCAACACAAACTTAAACTCCAACTTAAACACTAACTTAAACACTAACTTAAACTTCAACTTTCACACTAACTTAAACTCCAACACAAACTTAAACTCCAACTTAAACTCCAACTTAAACACTAACTTAAACTTCAACTTAAACTCCAACTTAAACACTAACTTAAACTTCAACTTAAACTTCAACTTAAACTTCAACTTAAACTCCAACTTAAACTCCAACTTAAACACTAACTTAAACTCCACCTCACATGAACATCTGTAGAAACAATCTTCAAATTACATCGACAACTAAGCATGAATAAAAATGGGATTTTACTTAACTCCCTATTATCTTAAACGTTATAATTATTCTAATTAAACTTTAACACGAATCCCACTTGAGTTCACAATCTGTAAAAAAGATACGAAGCGCAGTGGAAGATGGGAGTTGACCGGTGATGAATTGTTACTTGAACCTGAGCGAAGCCCTGATGAGGATCTACATGACAAGTCCTATTTACATCAAATATAGAGAAAATATAAAAAAATGCGGCAGGAGTTGGTCCCTTCGGAGAGAGCAGTCTTCCTTAACAAAATAATACGAAGTGATGCGGACTCCCAAGTCGTTTCCATCCACTTTCTCCCAATATGCTTACCCCTACATATCCAAACCCATCTTCCCAATCCCACCAAAACTCCACATTGTTCCCCACATATGGATATATAACTACACATTTTCTACGGAGATATTCTGACCATGCTAAAATCCAGTGAGGAGGTTGGTGCTAGTTATTCTAAATTACATCCACTTCCAACTACCCAC
Organism: Allacma fusca; assembly: GCA_947179485.1. Lineage (NCBI taxonomy): Eukaryota > Metazoa > Arthropoda > Collembola > Symphypleona > Sminthuridae > Allacma > Allacma fusca. The sequence continues at coordinate 9,605,642 of OX359248.1, forward strand.
ATCACATGCTCAGGAGCATGTTTCGTTACATTTCCCTTTCTCCTTTCTCCCAAACTGAAACAAACACGTACGTTTACAGGGTAGCCCAGCCATTTTATTTCCCTTTAGTGATATCCAAGCTACTACATAGACTCAAAACTAAATTCTTACGTACTTTATTACTACCAAGTAGAAATTAAATTATGAATTTTATGCTAACATCCAGGAGTAACAACAAAGGCTCCCCAAGAATATAAGAAAATATGGAAGTGAAATACAAGATTAAATAAAATGATTTTCCGTAAAATCAGTTGTCAAAGTTTGTGATTGGTGAATTTTATTTCAGTGACAAATCTGGAATACAATTTTATTTAAGATGAAGGAATTGGATTTTTTATACTTAGGTTCCTTCCTACTGGGGTTAAATTAGGGCAAGTTGCAATGGCCAAGTGGGATTTAGAGTATGGATTACAAATTGGTAATTGAAAGAAGATGGTCCATAAACAGCAACTTAATATTTGTAAGGAAAGGGGGAAATATTTGTGGGGACCTTGGAACGGAGCATATGCTAATTGGATTATAAGACACGTGCATAAAAGACAAGGAAGAAAAATAATGAAAAGCTGTAGTTGTGAAGTGCGTATGTTTGAAGAGACGTATGATTTTGATAGGGTTGTCCAGAAGAGTTTGAAGAGGAATTTACATTGAAACGATCTGAAGGATTAAGTTACTGGAGAGGAGTTGGGCTCAGAATTACCGGTCTTTGAATATGCATAAAAAGAAGTAGAATTTTAATGGGATGGACGGACTATTTTTGGGGAGCTTTGGGAAGTGCTATTTTGAGAGGAGTTTTGGGGAAAGTAAGAAAGGGATATTGTACTCCGTTTAGGGAGAGAGTCAAAGGCTTTGTATGGAGATATGCACGCTTAATATTCCCCGTGGTGTTTGCAAATAGACGCGTGTATGAATTCACGGGAATATTGGCTTAGACAGACGAGAGAAGAAGACGTTGTTGGCTCTGGTTTGAAAAAAATAAGAGTTGATACAAAATATTTAACAATTCCCTGAGCGACTCAATGGAGATCCCAAAAAGAACTTTCCTCTGCGCATCGTTCCGTATTCTTTTTACTCCGAGGCCAGAAAGGCAACTCAAGTCATAATACTTTCCCTGCCTATGCATTTGTAAACGCAAGGCATAGCGAGGGACAGAAATCTCCTCAAAAACACAAACATCTCGTTTCTGTACACGGGAATTCAAAAGGAGCAAGTGTTTATTTCTCCTTCCCTCAAACTCTTCATTCATCTTCTACACTTCACCTCATCTCCCAGGATTCCTTCACGCCCCTTTTTATCCTCAATTTCTTTTATCTCACACAGCTTGTCCAATTTTCCGAGCTAAATTTTAAATTACACTTATTTCAGATCAAATTACGTATTAGCTTGACCTGCACTTTAAACTCAGACTTGAACTTGATTTAACTTATTCTTAAGCTTGATAAAATTAGAATTGAACGTGACTAGTACTTGCAAGCTAAACAGTGATATGTCCATTCCGGATCGGATCGCAATGTTTGCTTAGTAGTCTTGAACTTGATTCATACTTGATCCTCACAAGCTACTTTACACAAGAACCTTCCTCAAACTCAAACTTGCCTTGAAATTGCATGATACATGAAACTTGACATGAAACTTGACATGAAACTTGACATGAAACTTGACTTGAAACTTGACTTGAAACTTGACTTGACACTTGACTTGGCACTTGACTTGACACTTGACTTGACACTTGACTTGGCACTTGACTTGACACTTGACTTGACACTTGACTTGAAACTTGACTTGACACTTGACTTGAATGAAACTTTAACGAAACTTGACATGAAGAGCATTTGAATACAAGCTGGCCATAAAAGGAAATAGCCAATGAAATAATTTGTATCATTTGTACAAAAACTACTTCAAACTGGGGAATTCAAAATTTTAAATCCGTTTTATGGTTAGGAGTTGAATATCGTTTTGATCCACCCTTCAAAATATAAACTGCGTAAAATGAACCTATATATGTATGTACATATGGTATATATGGCATCCTCATTGTAACCTTGAAGTATCTACCGCAAATATGCTCCAAGCTGACGCCTCTCATTTTGATAATACCTGCCTGCGACGAAATAATTTTGGTACCTCTTCCAGACTCCACCGTGCACCTTTCCTAAAAACCCTGACCTTGCAAGGTATGTATCTACTCTCCAAACATATTTCAAGTTATACCCACTTGCCCCAATTTCAGATGTCTTCAACTCGTAAAAACATTTCCGTCTAGTTGATTCTCTTGGGTGTAATTCCTTGAGATGCTCTTCTCCAGTGAACGCACTGTACATACATAATGTGGCTGTAGGAGTCTCAAAACTGGGAGTAATTATCGATGTGGTGCATTTGCATTTGCTTCCTCCGAACTCTTGTTAATTTCCATTGGAAGTCAGACTCTGGACGATAAATTGTGCCTTTGTTCCAGCACACGGAGTGGATCTTTCCTCGAGGCGGATCAAGGCTTGGGAAGGGAACAAAATTAAGACTTTTCTCCTCGCTTTTTCTTCCTTGTCCAAATACTCCACACGTTCTCCTCCATCTCCCGCTAATTTCTCACTCACTGCATTAACTTTATTAAGTTTTAATCTTTCACCAGGAGCAAAATATTAAGCCACACGTTTCCTTATCTCCACTTCAAACCAGAGTTCTCAGAACAAAAACATGTATATTTTAGAGAAGCGGAGGATTCATTTTATTAAAATTCTCTTCACTGGATATCAGAGCCTTGCTCCTGGACAGGATTCCTCTCTCGAGCTCCTTCCACCTCCTCAATCTCAACATACCGTAAAACCTCTCTAGAACGTTCTTCCCAAAACGACACACTCTGAATAACAATATTTAAAAAATCCCGCTCTCATAACTTTTGCCATCTTTCCCACTAAAATTCCCATTTTCAATAAAATTTTGAAAATTTTAGTAAAAATATTCGAGCCGGCTCTCCCTATAATAAAATCCTCTTGGAATAATTATAAATTCCGTCATATTTTGTTTCTTCCAGGGGTGCTATTACAGTCACAGTACACTCTACCCCTGTACCTCCTGTATGAACTTAATTCCCATAGTTTCCTTTAGAATGTTCATTAGCAAATATTTTGAGGATGTAAACTTATCTCTAAACTACACCGTCCCAGACTTTATTCCTATTCATGGTTTAAAGGAGCTTTTAATATAATTACATTAATTGAGAAAAAAGAGACTTTCCTATACCTCGAATAATTTTCAAACGCCTCAGACCATAGTTATGTAAAAATCCTCGAGACAAATTTATTTTCATTTGGATTTCCATCACATTAAAGCAGAGAGGAGATTCAGGCTAAGATTTCCTTGGTTTCCCAAGGATTAAAAGCAAAATACGAGGGTATTAGTTGGAGGAACAAATGTACGCTTTCCAACTATACGTAGAATTATTTATGCAGAGCTACATACAGTGAACGCTCTCAACAAGAGACTCCTTATTTTTGAAGAGTACTTTCACGTGACTGATGTCTTCGGAAAGCGCGGACAAAATTCCTGAAAATTTCTTAAAAACACAACCGCTGTATAAAATATAAGCACAAAACCAAAATGGTTAATATTAAACTCCAGTAATCCCGATTACTCCTTGCTTTGAACACTTGTCACTCCAATGACCTGAAATATCAAAAAAGGTCAAAGCAGGGGGTGACGGTGATGAGGGTGACCATCCCCAGTCCTTACATGATTAGTCCGAGAGATAAAGAAAAATAAATTTGTTTAGCACTGGGAAAGGCCGAGGAAGGAGTTATTTTTGGGAGGTAGAGACAACAAGACATTCCTTTGCTGTATGAGTGGAGTACATAAGTTGGGGAGATTTATGCAGAAGGAATATATTAGATATTTGGGAAATGATATGATTGGATGGAAATGTGGAGAGCTGGGAAGTGCGGTGTGGACTCCCGCAGGGTGAGTCTCTTCTCCCAAAACGACCCACACCACACAAAGTGATATTTTCCCCGCAGAGTGCCTTATGAATATAAAAGCACAATGTCACTCTCCTCCATTCCTTCCGCCTTTCCCTCCAACTCCAAAGCCTCCACTCCCCCCTTCTTTCCCAGTCTCTATAAGTGTCCTGGGAATTCAAGGGCATATCCACACATATCTTCTTACGGATGCTAGTGCTATTCTCCCAAGCAGTATAATCTCACTGGAGGAGATCCCCTACCAACATCACTGTCTCCACAAATTCAAAAACATTTCACAGCATCCCTATTTACTCCAATCCTAATTACTCTCCCAACAGTCATATTCTATGAGATCTCAAAATTTTGCTATTTTTAACGGAACTCTAATACTAAGCGCTTACTGTATCTATCCCTATATACTTATAACTACAAGTGATTACATATGCACAGTATTGTACAGTATTGTCGGAATTCAAAATTTCTCCAGTGGTACAATATACAAAGACCTAGAGCTTCAGCTATTCAGAATTTCGTTTGGGTCAATTTTAAAAACTCCGAACTTCAACTCCTCGACTCAAAAAAAAAGCTTTTTAGAAAATAGTCAAGTAATTTTTTGTCTTTTATTTTATTTTTGTATTTTTTTTTTGCAATTTACTCTAGGAATTTCTACTGTAATGGAATAAGGCTGATGGAGGGTTGACAGGGTGTAGAGTTTGAACTGTAATGAATTACTATGGAACTTGAACTTGAGTGGGGCGCCAGCCAATGGGAGGGCGATGCTTTGTCCCTGAACTCTAGGATAATAGTATGTATATATAAGATATACATGTGACACTATTCCCATGTAATCCGAAAGGATATTTTTCTAACTGTTGCTGGAGAATTTGGAGAGAAAGCTGGACTTCGGTCCGACCGCCCAGTAGGAGCAGATGCATATACTTATAAGGCTTATAGTTTATCCTTACGGAGTTTTAAAGGAGCCCAAAATGCGGGATTGCCGGGGGGAGGTGGGGAGGAGGGGAAAATGTAAACTGTTACTATATATTAAATTCCGATGTAATAGGGATGGTTGAGTAGAGTTGGGATAGTCCTGGACATACAAAGTAGTTCAAGGGAGGAATCACTGGATGTTGAGTGTATCCACGCTGGTCCTCTCAATTCTGAAGGAATTCCTCCGGACTCAATGGGCTGAGTCTGTCCAGGACATAAAGAGTCTACTCCCGTTGTATTTTCCCTTCGACAAGACCCTTCTCCTTAGGGACAAAATTCCAAGCCTGATGTTGAGTCTTGTAGGGGAGCTGTTCTAAACAGAGTCGACTGTAGAAGGCATGAAGGAGAGGAAAGTGAAGATAGAGTCGGAGATGCAGTCGACGGGGATGTGGGCATGCTGTGAATAACAAATATTTCAAATTCTGCCTCAGATGTGGACACACGGTGTACTTTCACTATACGCGAACTCCTGGGAGGAGAGCTGTCAGTCTTAAATGCAAAAATGTTTGGGGACGTCCCCGTTTACCGCAATACTAATTTTGGGGGTTGCATAAGCCTGGGATAGTTATGAGTGCGTAATTTGTTCTTTGTGGGGGTACTACGGTATGGGGATTGGACTGCAAAGATTCTTTGCAGGACACTCATCCTTTCTCCAGCGTCTAGGGGAAAACTTTCTCCTGGACCCACCTCCCCAACAACTATCATTACCAATGTCCCTGGGAACACTGCCGTGAAATCTTGCTACAAGGGCTCTAGTTGTAACATTTTCTCCTGATGAGAAAGTTTTTAGACACCTTTCCCTTTAGCACAGTGGAGGCTTCATCGGGCTGAATTATCTTTAAGTCTAAAATTTTGTGGATTTTACAAAGGCTAATCCTATGCAGAGTCTTTACTGTGTAAATCCTGGAGACTCCTGTATTTTAAGCACACATGAGACGGGGCAACTGGAGAAATAAATTTTAATGGCTTACCTGTGTACATAGAGGAAGCAAATTCGGACAAATACATGGGAACAAATCAAATGTCAAAGAATAATTACAAATATTTGTGTAGAATATGTAAAATGTTTTTATTTTTAGAAGATCTCCCACAAGATTCTGACAGACATGTTTAGACATATGGGATGTTTTTATAAAGGGGGTTTACTGTTACAGTAAAAGCGAACATGAGAGGCTCTGTGAATGGCTGGACATAAACACTTGAACACGGTCCTTGCAGACAATGTCCTATTCTTGGGAATGGGATGAAGCATACAAAAAACTCTCATTGTAAAAGCATCCAAAGAAGAGATTTTTCTTTTTAATTGTACAGGCTTTTTTATAAGTTCAAAAATTTGAGAAATTAGGGAAAAGGGAAAACAATTTAGAAATTACGTACGTATTTCTGTCCCTGGAAACTTACAATTAGATTATTTACGAGAGGTTCTGTGGTGATAAGATCCGACTGTAATGTCTATGTACGGGGTATGTAGACCCTGTGCAATTTCCCAATGGGAGAAAGTATGTACATATAGTGAGAACGACACGCATTCAATTCTCATGTTCCTCTCCGCCTTGAACAACGGCTGTCGAAGTGTAAAGTGATACCTTTTCACAGTCCCTCTAAACACATTACGAGCAAGTTTGAGGGAGCGGACGGAGAAAGCAGAGAAAGGAGGAGAAAGGGAAAAAGTGTAAACAATCCACCTTCCTCTGCAAATATATTTTTCCAAGGGAAAAAAATCCGCCCTAATTCTTTGACGGATGGGAAGTACACGAAAAGAGAGAGAGGGGGGGGAGAGAGAGAGAGGAACATGTCTTTCCCCTGTTCTTGAAACACCTTACAAAATCCGACCTTGTATCTTTATGCAGATTCTCTCCAAAACAATTTCACTCCCTCTTGAAATACTACATGCTGCGGAAACTTTTCCAATACATAAATAAAGGCTGTCGTCTCCCTTCCCTCTTTACTTAACCTTTCAAGAGGACGGTTCTGAAGCTATTTTTTACCTGGAGTTTTTCAGTCCTCTTTGCTTCACTATAGCTTCACAAATTTATTTAGTGAATGCGTTTTGTCCCACAAGGTCAGCCCTCATCCAAATTCTTCCATATTTTTCTCCCTCAAGGTTTTTGCTATATTCGTGCAAATTATATTACATTTTATTTCTAGCATCTCATACAATTTTAGCATTTACAAAAATCTAGGCATTTATAAAAGGAATATGAATTTTAAGGAATTTAAAAAACATTATGGTACATTTCCCTTGCTAATGGTGCGGCCACGGAGGTTCCTCACATTATGTGAGAGCTTCAGGTAAAATCTCGGGTGGATTTTTGTCCCTCATAAAAATTACTACATTTTGTAGATACAGAGTTTCTTAGCATTTTGGAAATTGTTGGAGAAAGTCTTTACTTTTATTGTGTGGAGAAAGTCTTTAGAAAATTGTTTTTTATAACTATGGGAAATACTGTATGCTTGTATGTACCTGTGGGTTTATAGGGAGTTGAGGGGAAATGAGGAGGTTAAATTTTAATAATGTCAATTTATTTGGAATTTTTGGGGAGCGATTGTTTTGATTTGAATAAAAGGGAATGCATGGGAAAGTCGGGACTGAGTGAATGAAAAAGGTTGAAGAAGATTGTGTTTTTGAATAATACATTGGTTGGTTTGACATGAAGTGAGATGAAATGGCTTCACGCTTGATTTTTCGCATGCCTCACAAATTAATACACTTGCTCGCATTCTCACGCCCCACCACACGCACTCCAAAGTAATTCCATTAAATAAATGATTCCACACATTCACTCTCCCCACACACACACACACACACACACACACACACACACACACACACACACACACAAGTCCGTACATACTTAACTCAAGAGCAGTCCCAATAGTATAGTCCCCAGCTCCCTTGCATAACGCTCACGTCTCTGGAAAAACCGACGTGGGAAGAAGCTACTCCATTGTTTTTCCTATCTTTGAGCACTGCAGTAATGCTATAGTCCCTATGCATAATATTACATTAGCTCTCCGCACTTTTCAAACTCTCTCTCTCTCTCTCCTTTGATTTTATTTTTTCATGGGAATCAAACTCTCTCCCTTTCTCGTACTTCATTTCCCATCACATTTTTTCGGGGGGAGTAAATAGTGGATACCTTTAGGTATGATATTGAGCGCTAATATTTCCCCATGCTTTCACATTCTGTAATGATATTATGACGTTGGGATGATTTTTGATGGGGGAAATATTTGACGTGTGAATTTGAATATTTCCACGTGCCCATGCTCTCGGGAAGTTGAGGTAATATCAATAAAATTAAGGGGCTCTCGTGTTTGCGGGAAAATTGGAGTGTGTGCATAATGAGGCTGGGAATGGGATGTAATGGGTTAGTTTCCCACATGATATTTTTATATATCTTTGAAACACTTCTCGCTCAATACATCCCATCTCAGTGTGACACATCATATTCCATACAATTCAGCCACCGTCATGCCTGACACTCTGTCGTACTCTCAAACGACCAAATTCTGAGTTTCAAATTGTAATATTTAGAAGCTTCAACTTGACTTCAGTTTTCAAGTATTAGGTGGAACCTGTTCCAATAATTTGGTACTTGCTGTTGGAGGAGTTGGAAATTCTACTGTTCTGGAGAAATGGGTAATGCTTTGAGGTTTATACGTGAGGGATATGGGATGCTTTGAGGAAACACTTGGGATTTGGAGTATACTTCAATATTCAAGTATTGTGAATCATTTTGTCTGAGCTAGCTTGAATCTTATTCAAACTTAAACCTTACTCAAATATGAACTTGGCTCAAACTTAAACCTTACTCAAATATGAACTTGGCTCAAACTTAAACCTTACTCAAATTTGAACTTGGCTCAAACTTAAACTTTACTCAAATTTGAACTTGGATCAAACTTAAACTTGGCCCACACTTGAACTTGGCTAAACTTGAACTTGGCTAAACTTGAACTTGGCTCAAACTTGAACTTTACTCAAACTTGAACTTTACTCAAACTTGAACTTTACTCAAACTTGAACTTGGCTCAAACTTGAACTTTACTCAAACTTGAACTTTACTCAAACTTGAACTTTACTCAAACTTGAACTTTACTCAAACTTGAACTTTACTCAAACTTGAACTTTACTCAAACTTGAACTTTACTCAAACTTGAACTTTACTCAAACTTGAACTTGGCTCAAACTTGAACTTTACTCAAACTTGAACTTGGCTCAAACTTGCAGGTCCTTGCACAGACCACTGGCTGATTTGAGAATGCTGGGTTGACTAGCCTTGGACAATGTTTGGAGGGAAGAGAATTGAATTTGAGTGGATTGACTTGTGTGAGCACACAATGTCACGTTGTTTAAGGCTCCAGTGCGAGAATTATGGGGCGGAAAGAGTTGACTCTATAAATTATCTGAGCTTCGTGCATATGAATTTCCACGGAATGTCATTGTATCCCAGCTGGAGCAGTCTGTTTGCTCGCATTATTTTTCCGAGTGCTAATATGTACTCATGTACCATTACCGCAACCAATGAGGTGTGAGCAATGAAGGAGGATCCTATACTGTAGCTGTAGAAATTTCTATTAGTTACCTTCGCAACTATACTAACCATTGAACAGGCGGGCGAAGATCATTTTTCAGCCACCTCTATCATCTGTGTCAAATATTCCAGACATGAGATTTAAAGCTCAAAATAAAAATCAATTCTTGATTCAACAATCACTTGAGGCTACTACATATGTTTAGAAGCTTTTCGGGTTTAAAAAAGGTACATGTTTTGATTAATTATTCTTAACCCTCCTGGACCTTTTTGACTTGCTATAAATAATATTTAAATTGGGGGTCAATAAGATCGAGGAGTTAATTTAGGGTCAAATACAGACCATTTTGTGTGATGCTATTTTAATGAACTCAGGGATATATAGTGATGTGACAATTTTTTTTACGTGAGTAAAGCGTATAATGCGTAATTGCACAAGCTCGTTTTAGGGGCATAATTTTGAGGCATGTTGGAGATGGAGGAAGACTTGGTAAACATTACTGTATCTACATATGCATACGCATGTAATAGGAACAGTTGGGGGAATACAAGTTGTAAAAATAGAATGAAATGGAGAAGTGTGAAACTAATCGGAGCTTTTCTATCCCGCTTCGCCCTCCCCACATTTCTCTCTGTTTGAGGGGGTGAGGTGAGGAAAGAAAATATTTGAGGAGCTCTCACAATAAGAGCAGGATGATGTGGAAGGCTCCCGCAGTAAATCCAAGGCGTGCTCAATGTCCAGTCCTTATCGTGTCCACACACGCGAAACTCACATGAATTGAATTACTACTTTGTCTTTCCACTCCAACTCCCCGCCAATGTCACAAATCAACTGGGCACTCTCAAAACTCCATTTCAATATTTTCCTCCTCTTTAATACCGTACACTTAATCATTACTCAAGAAATTCATGCTAGGAACATTCTCTATATTTTCCAGCAAACCATTATTTTACTTGTCATTCGTTTTTTTCCTTCTATTTTATTAAAGATTTTAAAAAACAATTTACACTTGCGATAAAAAATTTGCATATAAATTAAAGGACAAGTTAAAGGTCTAGTTTAAGGTCTAGTTTGGGGTTAAGTTTGAGTTCAAGTTTGAGTTCAAGTGTGAGTCCAAGTTTGATTTCAAGTTTGAGTTCAAGTTTGAGTTCAAGTTGGAGTTCAAGTTGGAGTTCAAGTTTGAGTTCAAGTTTGATTTCAAGTTTGATTTCAAGCTTGATTTCAAGCTTGATTTCAAGCTTGATTTCAAGATGGAGTTCAAGCTTGATTTCAAGTTTGATTTCAAGTTGGAGTCCAAGATTGAGTCCAAGTTTGAATTCAAGTTGGAGTTCAAGTTGGAGTTCAAGTTGGAGTTCAACATTGAGTCCAAGTTTGAGTTCAATTTTGATCTCAACTCATGTTCAAGAATTGAATTTTAAATTAGGTTTACTGAAATTAGTTTTAAGTTGGAATTTTGAAGTCAATTTAAAGTTGAAGTAAATACTGTGGCGAAGTTGAAGGAATGTAAAAGTTGAAGTTTGACTGTAATGAAGGCTTGAGTGAAGTTGAGTCGGACTTTGGTTGGAGTGGGGAGTGGTGATTTGTGCTGGAGGTTGTTAGGTATGGTTGGGTTTTTGGAGGGCGCACTTTGGGCGCTTAATCAATATGGGAGTACTTTTGTTGAGGTAGAAATTACAAGGGAGTAATTTGATTAGAATACAGGAGCATTTGTATTGGGAAGAGGGGGAAGATTGAGTGGGACTTGGAAGTACATGAGCTTAAGTGCCGGACGCCATTCTCTCCCACCTTCGATATTTGGTCAAAGTGTTTCCTTCTGTCTGCGTTTTCCCACCAAGATATTGCTAAGCAATTCATTTACTCCCGAGCCCTGAGTTACTCCAACTTTCCACTTTCTCCCTCCCGTCACTCCCCAGTATGTACGCCCTATGTTGGGGATGCTGGGGCTGAGTCCATGTGTGCCGTGGAATTTAGATTGGATGGCTGGGAATTATTTGATTGTGTAATGGTGTGTGTGGAGGAGTGACAGCCCGAATCTCCATAACTGATTTCATTCCAAATACAAATACTTCACTAATTCCCTTCCTCAACTTTTCCCTTGAAATTAAAGTCAGGGCAGGAGGTCGTTCCGATGCAAATTCTCTCCACAATCTTTCTGCATGGAATTCAAACCTTCCCATTCCACTTACCTTCTACTTCCGTACAGGGTGATGTCACTCCTCCCGTAATTTCTTCAAAATACTCATGCAAAACGGAAAACGCCAAAATCTACACAAAATTTCAAAACAAGTGTTCAAATAGAGGTCAAGTAGTATCATCACCAGGGTCACCTGAATTTTGAGCGTACAAAAACATAAACAACCACGGCCTTCATAAAGCCACTTAAGGATATTTTGACATGTGATCAGGTTTTCATACACCAGGCCCTTGATATTTGGCCAATGGTTAGCCAACGGGTATAAAATCACAGTAAGATACTTAAACAGTATGAAGTCAATATTAACTATAGGTAATTATTAAAACCACTTACGTAACGATTGTTTTGATTTCCTCATTTCTGCTCCCAACTGGGCCACGGTCTCTTCAAGAACGACCTACGTCAAAGGTATTAACGCTTTCGGTCAGAAGTTCAACCAAAGACAGAGCCGATCACGCCAACATGACAAGGTCATCACAATGTATACTGTGTATCTTATTGATGAAAATAGCTGATGCAGCCAGTAAGATTAAGCTAACGGTCATAGGAAAAGTTGCTCCCGACGAAGGGTCAGCAGTAAGGGTCACAGTAATACAAAACTAAGAATGGTAAAATCTAACGGTCACAAAAGAGGTCACACGAAGGAATGCGATGGTTAAAACTGAAGAATGAATTAAGGGTCACAATTATATGTAAATCACTGGAAGTGTGAAAACCATCACAGGGTTTTTCAAAACTATAGATAACTGGAAGGTCACAATTATAGGTCACTGGAAGAGTCAAAAATATAAGTCACTAGAAGGGTCAAAATTAACGGTCACTAGAAGGGTCAAAATTAAAGGTCACTAGAAAGATCAAAATTAAAGGTCACTAAAAGGATCAAAATTAAAGGTCGCTAGAAGGGTCAAAATTAAAGGTCACTAGAAGGGTCAAAATTAAAGGTCGCTAGAAGGGTCAAAATTTAAGGTCACTAGAAGGGTCAAAATTAAAGGTCGCTAGAAGGGTCAAAATTAAAGGTCACTAGAAGGGTCAAAATTAAAGGTCGCTAGAAGGGTCAAAATTAAAGGTCACTAGAAGGGTCAAAATTAAAGGTCGCTAGAAGGGTCAAAATTTAAGGTCACTAGAAGGGTCAAAAATATAATTCACTAGAAGGGTCAAAATTAAAGGTCACTAGAAGGGTCAAAAATATCATTCACTAGAAGGGTCAAAATTAAAGGTCACTAGAAGGGTCAAAAATATCATTCACTAGAAGGGTCAAAATTAAAGGTCACTAGAAGGGTCAAAATTAAAGGTCACAAGAAAGATCAAAATTAAAGATCACTAAATGGATCAAAATTAAAGGTCACTAGAAGGGTCAAACTAAATGTTGCTAGGAGGGTCAAACTGTATGTCACCAGAAGGGTCAAAACGATTGACCAAACGAAGATTCCAAACCAAAAGTGATTAAATTACAGTAGAAAGTATCCAGTATGTTTCAATTATAAGGCAAAAATAAACTATTCTTGTTTACAAGTGAATAAAACATGTGAATGGCTTTGAAGTGTGACATGAGCAATTAAAACAAATACGGCAACTTTTAGAGAAGCGAGCACGTTAAAGAACGTGATTTTTATTACATGTAATATGGCTGACTTACAAATCAGCAGATTTGACTGCCAATTAGCGTTGACTCCTGAACAAGACGAGTTCCTGAAACTAACAGTCATTGAATAGAAAAGGGTCCGCACAATTGTCTCTGAAAAGTGCAGTTGAAATGAAATGCATACAAATGCATAGACATTACACAAACACATGTAGAAATAAGAAGACACCCCTTGAGAATGCTTAACTCAAATAGAAAGTAGAATAGTTGTGTGTATTGAAACAGTTTAGATACAAGTTAAATTTCTGTGTGGCTACAAAGCATTGTACACTTTCCCATAAGTGCCTAACAAAAGGGGTTTGAAGTACAAAGGTTGGGGAAGAGTAAAGTCCCTTTGGGAATTATTACAGGTAAAGTAACTCATTCATTGGACATGTCAGGAAGAATTTAATTAATGATGCAACTATCATTCTCTTCCGTCATCATCACTATCACTGGCCTTCAGTCACTCATTCCCTCACAAGCCCTGAGCAAGAGGAAGCGGCACTCACATAAATGCTTGAGTGATACAATCAACTTTTAGCATTTAATCAAACGCATAATTGCTCCAATGGAATCCTCATTTCTAACATCCTCCGCCTCTAAACCTTCAACGCTCTATAGCAAACTAAACAAGTCAAAGGGGCTTGTACCGGGTCCACAAAAGCATCCACTTCCTCCCATTAATCCAAAAATTCTCGAATAAAATATCAAAGGTCAACTATTTAGATCAAGATTAAATAATTAGATCCAGGTCAAAGGTTAAAACTTCGAACGAGGTTAAAGGCTAGGAAATTGTATTCAAGTCAGAGGTAAAATAATTAGATCCAGGTCAAAGGTTAAATACTTCGAACGAGGTTAAAGGCTAGAAAATTGTATTCAGGTCAAAGGTAAAATATTTAGATCAAGGTTCCAGGCTAAACAATAAGATCCAGGTCAAAGGTCAACTACTTAGATCAAGGTTCAAGGCTAAATAATAAGATCCAGGTCAAAGGTCAAATATTTCCAACGACGTAAAAGGCTAAATAATTATACCCCGGTCAAAGGTCAAATATTGACATCAAGGTCAAGGACAAATGTTGACATCAAGGTCAAGGACAAATGTTGACATCAAGGTCAAGGACAAATGTTGACATCAAGGTCAACGACAAATGTTCGCATCAAGGTCAACGACAAATGCTGGCATCAAGGTCAACGACAAATAATTAAAAGACGGTTGAAGCATAAAAAATCAAACAAAAGTTACAATTTGAATCAGAGATCAAACTCAAGGGTCAAATACTTGGGTCAAGACCAATGATCCAATATTAGTAATCAAAGGTTAAGAACTCGCTCGAAGGTCAAATATCTTACAAGGTCACAGGTTAAATTCTTCGGGCAAGTGAAAAACCTTCCTGAATCCCAAGTACAAGGTCAAAAATAGGAATACTTAATAAATGCAAGTATACTAAGGTCAAAGGTCAAAGGTCGAATGCGACTTAGCATTAGATGGATGTTGGTCCATTGCTAATTATGTGGGAGGAAGAGAAGAATTGAATACTCCCAGGACCCTGGTACGGAATCTCCGTACAGAAAAAACTAACTCAAGTTGAGTAGTTGGGAAAAGAGTGACTGAAAATAAAGAACTGGGAAGGACGTATGGCTCCGATAAGATTTTCACTTTGACATATGTAGAAAAACAGGACTTGAGTGATATAATACATATGCAGAGAGTGTATTGGGTGTGTTTGATGTAGTGTTGATATTATTGCATGTGTCTCATGATGACTGAAGCTCATTTTTCCTCGTCTTTATTCCTGGTTGTATCTCCCCTTTCTCCGTCTGTCGTCGTCTTCAGCTCCATTTCAATTTCAATTTAATTTTCAATTCCACGTCCTCCATTCTCTCTCTCTCTCTCTCTCCCCAAAAAAATAGGAGACGGAAAGAGAAACTGTCCGCACTGTTTTCTCCTCTCTGTCTTTCACTTTCATGTCCCACGAAAACAAATGCTAACTTTTCCCTCCCGTCCCTTATCTTCCGTTTTTCTTTCCAAACATTTTCTTCTTCTTAACTCTTGAAATTAAAGCAACAACACTTTCACTTCACATTTCCCGCCCTTTGAGTAAAATCCTTGTTTTAACGAGTTTTATCGGGCACTCCCTTCCCATCCACTCCTACAAAAATCATTCTCACATTCTCCAACTCCCAAACACAAATGTTCCACAATATGTCCCGGAAGATGAAACTTTTTTTTTTGTAATTTTGAATTGTGGCGCTATTTCTTGGAAATTAATAAATGTTTTTGAAAGTGTCTAAAATTGGGATTTTTATTTTCTCTTCTCGTCCAGGGTGACCAAAAACCTTGGGCCCTTCTACATAATTATACCCCAAACATTCCTTACTTTGAAGCCTGGACATTTTGGTAGGAAACACGAAGGAAAATATTTAGTCACCCGGGACGCTCCTAATAAATGGCTTATCCATAGTTTCAGTATCTATGTTTTAAATGTGTCCATAAATTTTCTGTACAATTTTATAATATTGCAATAATTTACCTTACATTTATTATAAATGTAGTTTAAAATTACAAGTAGTAGATACACTATATAACATAAATATTTCATGTATTGGCTTATATGTAATAAAACGTGCTGACACATGCATATAGACATACATCTCACGTTTAAGTTCCCGTGAGTCAATCTTTTCTCTAGATAAGAATATTATGATCCTTGATTATTTTTTTTTGTAAAACTAGTTTTGAAATATTGGAAATTTTATGGCGGAAAAAGTTTTCAAAAGTTTTTTTTTTCAAAGGAGGAATCAAATGCAGGCGGAAAGGGAGACGCTTTTCTGAGGTTTCAGCACGAGAATACAATACACTTGTAATACGACTTTTTTCAGGGCTCAACTTTTCCAAATTAACTTTCTTGGGGAAAGGAGAGTTCTTTGGAATATCATTTTCACAAATATTTCTTAAAAGTACCTTGGAAAAGTACATGCAAGGATTCCACTTTAAATACTCAATGCTCGGAAGAGCTCAGCTCCAAATGGCACATGTAATAATGTTGGACTCAAATCACAGCTCCGTTCAACTCCACTTAATGTTACAGTCCCAACCTCATCTTCAGTCACACTTGAACCTTCAAGTTAATTCAATATTTTTAATTTTTTCGTACTTTGAAATTTGGAGAGAGGGGCAAGTATGCATATATTCTTTAATTGAGATTTTTCAGGTAAGTAATATGCACATTGTAAATTCATTATACAATTCTTAAATAACTATCAATGTACTTGAATTTCTAGTCTGTGCAGGGCCCAAAACTTGACATTTCAAGTCAGCGCTAAATTTTCGAGTATATTTTGCTAAATAAGTTACCAAAATTTGATTTAAACTTGAATTAAATTTGAATGAAAATTGAAAGTAGTCTGACTTAAACTTGAACAAAACTTACTTGATTGAAACTTAACTAAAACATAACCTAAATCTAAATAATACGTGACTAAAACTTGACTTAGACTACTCAAGCTTGACCTGAACTTGACTTAGAGAACACAGACTTGAACAGAATAAGCCTAAACTTGGCTCAAACTGAACTTAAAATAAACCCGACGCAAATTTAAACTTGACATTAATTGTTTGCGCAAATTGACTACAAGCTGACTCCGCCTGAACTTGACTCACACTTGATCAATCCTGACATGAACTTGACTCACACTTGATCAATCCTGACCTGAACTTGACTCAAACTTGATCAATCCTGACCTGAACTTGACTCAAACTTGATCAATCCTGACCTGAACTTGACTCACACTTGATCAATCCTGACCTGAACTTGACTCACACTTGATCAATCCTGACCTGAACTTGACTCACACTTGATCAATCCTGACCTGAACTTGACTCACACTTGATCAATCCTGGCCTGAACTTGACTCACACTTGATCAATCCTGGCCTGAACTTGACTCACACTTGATCAATCCTGACCGACTAAATTATCTTGAAATAGTAAAAAATAGAAAATTGTACACAAGCTTGAACATTACCCTAAAGTTGTGTCAAACAATCTTCCCTCGAACAAAATACCGGAGAAATCCTTTTTAATGCAATAATGAAACCTCACTCAAAACTTCAAGTTGAATTCATGTACACTTGATCTCACCCCCCGCCCCCCCCCCCAAAAAAAAAATAAATAGCGGAATTAGAAAAAAGCACGAGGTAAAAAATATTGTGGAAACTGATGACTGGCGCAGGACTTGAAGTTGAACGAAGCCCTATTTGACAATAAGAGATAATTCCAGGCTGATTTCTTATCTCCATTGGAGTTGTATTAGGAAAAAAGTCTAGGGGTTTTTTTATGGCAGCTCTTTTGATAGGGTGTGGTGAATGGGGAGATTAAATAAATGGAAAAGGTCAGAGCCGTCTTCCTCACCTAATGCCGTACTTAGCCCTTTTTTAACAATGGCTTCATATTGTTGAGACAGTAATTAGACTAATCCTCGCATTGATACTGCAACGGCCCACAATGCCACAAAATAACTCTCACATATTATATAGTAATATCATTCTCTCCTATATTCCTCCCACACTCCTCACACTCCACATTCTCCCTCAAAAAAAAAAAAGAAAAGAAAAAAAACTTTATACTTCACAAGTCTCTCATTTGCTCCACACTTTTTAAACACTAAATCCACTCAGTCACTTTTCCCACCACAGGAGTTACAGTAGCAGGGCTGATTTCAAGGAAGGGAAAACTCGCGGTTGACACGAGCAAGTTTTTTTTTCAGCTTGATTATATAACACAGACAGAAAATGGAGAGCTTAATATGTTCATATGAGTCAGACTGACGTGTGCGGAGAATTAATGAGGTAAATGCATAATGAGGGGATGAGGGAAGAGGACTTGTTGTTGTTGTTGCTGGAGGAGGAGGAGAAGACCAGAAAAAGTGAATCCATACACAATCAGCCCCGTGAAACTTCCTCGCTTTTGTCCCAGCTGCACAGATTCCACTCCTGAAATTATCATTATCATTATTTCACCTCCAAACCACAATTTCCCATTCCTCCTATACTCACTATACATATGTTCCAACTATCCTAGTCATATGTTCGCTATTGCGTGGAAGGGAAAAGTAAATTAGGGATTTTGTAGGAGGACACGTACGTATTAAAAGTATCATTCGACAGAGAATCTACACACCAATATATGCTTTCCCATTTTATCCCACCCCGGATCTATAACCAGAATCACAACAAATGCTCGGCACACCTTTTGTCTACATTTCCAAGCAGGCCAGGTGATTCCCTTCCTATGTATTCTCCCATGTCCCTAATTTTATTATTTCCCTCTTTCAAAACCAACTTCCCTTTCCATTAGGGAAGAGTCTCATGTTTCCAAAAAAAATAAAAAATCTTTTATTTTGTAAGAACAGATTTTCTGGGATACAGCTCTCAAAAAAAAAATTTCACTCCCCCATTTTAAACATTGTAAAGGTTTAGCGTAATTATTGAAAAAGAATATTTTTAATTTTTTAATATTAAGGTATATAATTACTAAACCTGACTGAAATTAATGGTGGATCGGGAGCATCCAGGAAGAGTGGAATTTCTAGGTTCTTTCTCTCTGCCTTGCTTGATTAAAATAATCAATCCAATTATTATATACATAGTTTTGCATGGATATTTTTTAATTAAAAAGACGCTTGGCACAGGAACGTTTTAATAAATAAAAACCCTATAATAATACATACTCTGAATAATTAAATTGCAATAGAATCATGAATAAAAGTAAGACAAATTATATTTTGGGAAACAATGCAAACACTATCAGCAGGTACATATTTATTTTTACTACACTTGAAATTATTTTCGAGTAAATATCCATAACTATTATTATTATACATAATTGCACTTGAGCCTCAAATTGTAATAATTTTAGATGGTACTTAAATTCAGAGTTAAGGGAAATCTAGCTTTTGAAATTAAAAATCTTTTGAGAGAGCTCCTCGAATTTATTTGAAAGTTTACTTGTGAGACCTGACTGGGGCTCTGAACAGGCTGTGTTGACGGATGGGATTAAACTTAAAGAATGTTAATTTCCTTAAAAGGTAGTCAAAGCTTGGGAGACAGGCAAAAAGAAATTTTTTTGAGGAATGACTTGGAGTAGAAATAGAAATAAAGTGTGGATTGATGGTGAGAGATATGGAAGGCGTGAGTTTTTTTTTTTTTTTTTTTTTTTTTTGAGGAGGGAAATTGCGTGGATGACTTTTGGTTGGAAATCCGTCAGACCTGATGTGGAAAGTCGATTATGTCCTGGAATGGACGGCTGAGCATTTATACTTGCGTCTGAAATGGTTTTAATCTTGACCCAGTAGCCATTGCCAATGGTGGCTGTACATCTGAGCTCCATCACTCCATTTCGGAAATGACTTGGCTCCACTTGGAATTTTACACCTAGCACCGAAGTCTCCAGCCCTTCTGCGTCACTCTGCGGTGAGTACTCTACCGTGTCACCGTTCTCCGCCTAAAATCAAAAATCAAATTCCCCATTAGCAAAAACCCCACAGCCCGACTACGAGTAATTATCTACATTCAAATCCCATAATGGATATCAAAATTTCCCCACACAATCACAGTCGCGGCTCCCCACGCCATCAATTAGTCAAAGGATTGCCAATATAACAACCCAAGTAGTTCTTTTTTATCATTCTTCATATCATTGTCCTACAATTCCGTTTAGACAACTTAGAGGAGGCCCCTTCCGCTTATCTGGCTTTCAGTGCAAAGTGCACGTCAAGTTTCAATTGAGTTCCTACTCAGCTTCCCCAAACGGTCAATCCCACTTTCAACTCATTCTAGGTTAAAGTCACACTTGGAAAAATTGCGTAAATTAGGGACATGTTTGGCTAGCTTCAACCTTGGGGGAAGTTCTGGTCAAAACTAAAATTATTAGCCTTAGAAATAATTTCCGGTCTATTTTGGGTCAAGCTCGAGTTAAGTTTAGAAAACATTCTGGTCAAGCTCAGCCCATGTTCTAAAATTTGGCCAAGCTGGGTCATTACAAAATGTATGAGTTAGGAAAATTGTCATCAGACCATCGGGAAATTTAGAGCGAGCCAGATTAATATCCAGTGTCCCTTGTAAACTGTATATTTGTACAAAATGAAAAATTAAAGTTGGTACAAATGGACCCGCAAATCCCTTGACAAGGGTCGGTTGTAACGAGAGAGAGCTTCCCCCACTGCGTCCTGCGTAAGCTCTTATAGGGAGAAAAATTAGTGTTTGGGCAGAGGGAAATGTGTGCAATTATTTTTGCTCGTGTATAATAATTACTATTATACTATCCTATAGAGTATATATGCTCCATATGGGGCAGAGCCCTATGTCCTAATAAACAGGCTTAACTAAGGACGGACGGAAGTTTGGGACCAGCCGTGCATTTCAGCCGCTTAATTATAAATGCAGAAGCGTACAGAGAGGCGGTTCGACGTTACTTGTTGTCCGTGATTGTTTGGCAGCGGCTTTTGAGAGTGCCAGGAATGTAATGGGAAAAATGGGGGAAAATGAGGTGAAATGGGAAAGAGACTGGAAATATATTGATTAGCGAAAAGAGCTACTTTCCCCAAATCCTCCGCTCTCAACTCATCCTAAACTTAATTACCTGGCAACATGCTAAGCCTACTATTTATCTTTCCCTACATCCATGACTATTTTCCAAAGGAAACTTTTCTCTCTCTCCCCCCCCCCCCTAAAAAACTTTTAATACAACACACAACTCAAACTTCAACTTTCCTTTTACTTATTTACTGCGAGGTACAAGGGACAAGTCCCAATTTATTTTCCCCCCGTCCTCTCTCTCTCTGTCCCACACTCCTCTTCCCTCAAATCCGACTCCAATTCATCAAAATAACCAACTCCCAGATACCTTTGTCTAATTAGTATCAAGCGTCACGAGTTTTTCTCCTCCACGTCTCAGACTACTAGCTCTCAAAGCTAAGAAAATTCCTGTCACGAGTCCAGCAGCCATCCCTTGATTTCTATCATTTTATCCCTCCCTTTAAAATTTATTTCCCATTGTTACAACAGTGAAATGGGTGGACCCGCAATGACACCCTAAGAGCAGCGTATTTTATCATTGGGGCAAAACAAATTTTGATGCACACCAAAGATCACGTAATAAATAATTATTTACAAGGGATTTATTTTTCTTCGAACCTGATTGGATTTTGCAAACACCTAGGTTTTGCGAAACATTTGCCCCAATTTGAGTAATTTTTCTCAAATTTCTGAAATGGAGATTTTTGAAAGGGGAGTTTTCCGAGCCAAAGGTTTGAAAATAATTATGGAAAATTCACTTGGAAATATTTTAAAACGCGCAAATAAATACATTTCGGGCAAAATAGGAATACAATTGGAAAAATATGAAACTTTTAATACCGCAAATGAAAATTTGGGAAATTCATTAACGGTGAAAGTTGTAAATTGTAGGCCTTGGATATTTGGCCTGGTTATAGGGAAATGTTTTCCCAAGGTAACAATTTACATTTGAGTGTGGTGCCCTGGAGAAAAGCCCAAAAAGGGAAGTAAGGAGGAAGATCTGGAGGGAATGATTTTTCTTGGGATTTCCTTTTTTTTCCTGTAGTTGTCTTTGTCCCGACGCGTGTTACGATTATGTGCTTTGGACTATATGTATTTGGTAAGAGGAGGCATAAGTTGGTAAAAGTTTGAGGAGGGCCATTTGCTCCTTACAAGACCCGAATGTCTGAATTACACTTGAACAATGTTGTATTGGTGTTCGGTGGGAAATGAGCGGATTGCGGAGGTTCTTGGGTGCTCTTGAGCATTTACAGTGCATTTAATATCTTCAAGAATTATCATTGGGAGTTTGTGAAGTTGTCAAAAGTTTTGGGAGTGCATAAGTTTTGAGGACTTTCCCCGCTGAAAATTGTACACTATCCAATACTAATGTACAATTTACACGCCACTAAGTCGAATAAAACACGGAATGTGACTCTCAGATCTTATGCGAGGTAATATGTTTACGACTCACGGCACACACCACTACAAATACTTTCACAGTTACTAAAACTCTTCCAATCCCTCCAGTCATGTATAAATGAACGGGGTTGGGCCAAATTTTCAAAAACCCTCCTGCTAGATCCCAAGGACTCGCCAAATTTTCGGGCACTTGTGAAAGAAGCTCTGAATTTGAATTTGGCGGTCTTACGATTAGACCGGAAGTTGCCTCTGATTTGGGGGGAGGAGAATTTTTGGTGAAAAAATGCAAAATTTTGGGGATAAAAGGCTAAATTTTGGGGGATAAAAGGCTAAATTTTGGGGATAAAAGGCTAAATTTTGGGGGATAAAAGACTAAATTTTGGGGGGAAAAGTCATAATTTTGGGGGGAAAAAGGCATAATTTTTGGTGAAAAAAGGCTAAATTTTGGGGAAAAATAAGCCAAATTTCGGGTTTGTACTTTAAAACACATTTGAGGATTGCCGAAAAATCTGGAAAAAATCTGATGAGGAGAATTTAGAAAAAGTTAGGAAGAGGGGTTCCTTATGTGAGTTTATTTATTCGAATGATTTGATTTATAATTGGGAGAAAGTTTGTAGGTCAGGATGAATTTTGCCCTTTCCCCAACCCCAAAGGGAGACAGTGCTGAAGCTCGTGTATGGATTAAGACCTGGTGGAGAGACAAGGCTATGAACTAGAATGATGGTAATCTTTTGTTCATTTGTTCATACTTCCTCGACACACTTGGAGCAAGTTTAGTACAAGTAATAATAATAAGTTGATTTGTTATTTATACAAACAACATAATTTGAAGCTTTTGTTAGAGCTGTCGCTCTTTATGCCTGTCCATTAATTCTCGTAGGTGAATGTATGCGTCCTGGAAATAATAGAGGAACTCAATTGAGACAAACTACAGCCCAGACTTGTACTCTACATATGATGTGTCTACAATTTTATATCCACATGCTCCACTCTCTCCTCATCTTCCCCTCCTTTATGCAATACTAATTCAATTTAGACTCTCTCTCTCTCTCTCTCTCCAATCCCTTAATATCCTCAACAAATAAATCTTTCATGAGTTCTACACTTAACTTAATTGCCAGCTCTTAGAATTCCAATCATTGTCCTTTCTCCTTCTCCAACATCTCCAGCGAAACCAACCATCAAAATTCATATTATTCATAACGCAATGGATTTCATAAGTTCCCTCAACAACAGACATTTCTACGAGCGAAGCTTCCCTGACTGTCGCTCCTCACAAATACAGCACTTACTCAAGTATCAAATCTGACCCTGGGTACGGAACTCACACATTGTATTCCATTTTTAACTCTGAGCTTCCTCAGGAATTTGGCTTTCAATTTCAAGTACGGGTCCAGTATCAATTCTGAAACTCATTTCTATGAGAATTTTGGAGTGACTTTTAGTGATTCAAAAAAGTCTACAATTTTGGACCAAAACCCCTTGGAAATAATTTGGACTCCGGTGGAAATTTTCCTGGGAAAAAAGTCTAGCATTTTCGAGTTAGTGTAAGATTTTGGTTCTAATTTGAAAACTTGTGGTCCCTGAGGAGTTGGGATAACTTCATTGGATTACAGCAAATTTTGACTAGAGTCTATTTAAAAGAACTGTGGAGGATTCTGTGAGGGAAAATAACGGGGAAAATAATATTGTAAGAAAATGGGAGAACTTTGTAAAGATGAAATGTGCATATATACAGTATTCGTAAATGTAGGGCATTCATTTCTGAAGTGGGAGAATTGGATAAAATAAGAAATGGGAGGTTGAAAGAGCCATTAGGGAATCTGCTGTAGACACATAGAAAATAAACAGGATTTAACAGATTTTAAATAGAAACCTGGGAAAAGACACTAAACAAGTTAATAGAGAAAAACGTGTGAGGAATTAAGTGACGAGTCGTAAATACTTTGCATAACTTCCTCACACATACACACACAAAAAAATATGAATGTGCTGGAAAAGGAGAGGCGAGACGAGGCCAGGCTTGAGCCCAATTTCCTTTGAGCAGAAGCATTTTGTGAAAGTACGAAACTTTGAGAGACGCTTTGGAAATTCCCGTCGTAAATAAAGTGCGTCCGTTGAAACTCAACGACGAAATGAATAATGAAATCAAAGTTTTCGAACTCACTGGGACTACCAATAGGATCCGTGGCTCTGGTTCCAAATACACTTTCAATATACGTTTTCCTACCTTCCCTCCTTTCATGTAAAACTTGGAAGTTGCCTTTTTCACTATGTATTACTTTATCCTATGGGCAGATCATGAATATCTCAATGGGGGATTTAGCATATTGTACGGGGCTCCACTAAATTTTTTCCTGTCGGGCTGATACGAACAGTAAACAATAATTATTTATCTAGTTTGTTCAGGTTTTTGCCGTAAATGGTTTGACAAATTTGAATTTGTGAAAAATTCATTGATAAAATTTTGAAGAAATTACTAAGTGCTAACGAATTCTCGTAATAGTCTGCCAAATTTTGTGCGAAATTGCACATACATCGTGTGCGAAATTTTTTTCAAATTTTGTGCTAAATTGTGTTCAAATTTTGTGCAAAATTGTGTTCAAATTTTGTGCAAAATTGTGTTCAAATTTTGTGTGAAATTATCCATAAATTGTGTGCAAAATTGTATCAAAATTTTGTGCTAAATTGTGTCCAAATTTTATGCGCTATTGTGTCTAAATTTTGTGCGAAATTGTGACCTAATTTTGTTCAAACCTTTTGGAAACTTTTGGAAAATTCTTCAACTTTTGTCAAATTGTCTGCAAAAAGATTTCAAATTTATCCAAATTGTTTAAAAAATTTGGGGTAATATTTCCAGCAATATTTTAAGTACTATGTAGGTTTGTGATTGCCCCACCCAAAAGAAAATAGGGACATACCTGTTCCCCAAATTTTGCTCACTCTCAATGCCAGCCAGAGCGAAATATTTTTAAAATGTAAGCAGCTATGCTTGCAATAATTAATACTCACACATGTGCTAAATAATTAACCTATAAAAATCCCGACTAGCAACATCAAAATACAAATTTATAGCACCCGCATTATAGAAAACCAATTCCCTTCATAAATACGGATGAGTGTCTCACATTTGCCAAAATTATTCATAGATTTGTCCTGAAGAAGTTCATCCAAATTATGCTTGTCTGCATTTTTCCCCTCTAATCAAAAAAGGCTCACAACAGCCCCTCTGATAGCATTGCAATGCACTGAAGCTCCTAAGCCTTAAGTTCCCGAATATTTTCCCCTGTGAAAATTTGCAATGTTAAGAGCTACAGGGGCAAATTTTGTGTGGACTCCCGGGCCTCCATATGAGAAAACAGGAAATGCTTACATATGCTATTGGACGGTAAGTGAAGGAGTGTACGAAGACGGAAGAAAAATCTGAATACTTCGAAGGCCATGGTGTTGATGGAGGAAGACTTGAAAAGGAAATCCTGTTTCGCATTTATAGACCTGTTTTTCACTTCTCACAGAGAAAGATCAATTTAGACAGAGCATGCATAAATATAAATCTGCACTGCAGTAGTAAAATGTTTAAGGATGTAATTTTATTCAACCCTCAGAGCTTCCCAATGACTCCGAGTATTCAATGGTCCCAAACTCCGTTCTTTTCCCCAAAAAAAGGCCCCTTTCACTCCCATACTGAACATCGCCCTCACTATTCATCAAGTTCATTTCAGGTGAGCCACTCCTCATTTCAAACCAGAGGCTTTTCATGTATACGAACTTCCCATGGTTTCTCCCATCAGGTTACTTTCCAGCGTTCTCAATCCGCAGCCTGACTAGCGTTTTCAGTGCAGTGGTCTTTCGTTTGCATATTTTATGCCCCAGTCCACTCTTAATATAAAAGCGCACTCAAAACCAGTGAAATTTGTTTCCTTGAAAAAAAAATTTTTTTGTGGTAACTAAAGTAAATTACCCCAACGGTCTTGCACCTACGGACAAAATACTGTCTTAAAAAGAGATCCTTCTTTGAACTTCTTCTGTTGGAGTTTCTTTCCCTTCAACTAAACTTGCTTATTTTTTAACAAATTTATTATCCCTGAGTCAAAATTTATTTAAAAGGAATATATGTATCTACAATTTCAAATTTTCGGAAAACCCCTCCTGAAAATTTCTCAGACAGAAGCCCAAATTTCCGGCTAATTCATATTTGGCTCCAGCCTGGAACTTCCTAGACTTAAATTGAACTTGAGCAGAGCTCTGAGACGTCAAGGAAAATGTTACATGCTTGCATGCAAGCCTTTAGTTGATATATCAATGTGAAGGTAAGCTTCGGGCTTCCAATATACAAATACATACATAGGTACACATGTACGAAAGATACAAATACGCGGGTAAGGAAACGTGATGTTGGAATTGCATCCGATACGAAAATAACTCCGGCCCAAGTTTTAGTTAACGTTCAGGTTTTTTTTTTCCACCCCCTTTTCCCAAGTTAGCTTATGCACAATTCATGGAAGGTGTACTGAGTCAGGTCTTGCATACATATCTATGGGAGGAATATAAATAAGGGCCTGAGAAGTAAATAGACCTGATATTTCCCCATATATGTGTATTCCCCTCAACGATTTGGTTTTACATGCACAAGAATAACTAAGACACGCATGAGTTGCGAGTCATCGTGTTACGATTGCCTTTACAACATTGTCTGTTCCCTTCGCTTGTAGTCACTGGTGAAGATCCCACTCACAATCAGACTAAAAGACTCTCGCTCACTCTTCCCCCCGTCCATGGGAACATTGGAAGTCAAAGAGGGGATTTTGTCTATGCTCCGCACGCAAAACCTCTTTATTAAAATTCCCGTCACATTCCCCCCGCAAAGAATTTCAACGTCATTAGCCATCCATAAGGATCTAAGATTGTCTCAGTCATTGTTTAATCATTTCTAAATATTTACCTTCCACGATCTACCCACTACTGTAGGTCCTCTCTTTCTCTCACGTCTCAACCCCACACAGCCCACGCACGCATTTCCGTCATCATCATAATTCTACACCAAGGGTTCTACTTTTGATCCTTCATTTAATACAATTTAAGGTCACAAGTATGAGCGTTCCAATCAGGGCAAAATTCCCATTTTTATCCATCCCAGAGCAAAACCACTGCTTTGGAATTCTGCAAAACTTCCCAAATTTTAAACCAGAAAAGAAACCTGGGCTGTGGGGAAGGACCTCCTGTGAGAGAGTTTTTTTTTTCATGTGGGACAAAATATTTGGGGGCAATCCCATCCCATTGAGCACAATTCTATTTTCACGCTTATAAAGACACGCTCAAGTAGATATTTATATATGAAGAATACATTAAGCACTTATATTCCACAAGCCAATTCATCTGCTTGGTTCAGGTGGAACTCTGTCCTGTATTGGCCCATGGGCTACACAGTAGACTTGTCCCATGGAATAACGATCAAACGGAAGATTTGATGGAAGGAAAAATGTGTGAAGCATTTTTGGAAATATTCGGGTTGTGCATTGCATTCAGGAGCATTGGGGAGTTCGGAAGGTGTGACGTCTACATGAATAGTAATAGGTGGGAAATGGGTTGGTATGTGTAAATATTAGTGCAACCTTATGTATTTATCTATAGGTTTGTACATAAGTATGTATGTATGTAGATATAAATATACGTAAATATAATTATATATATGATATATAAATAAATGCAGAGTATTAAAAATTCAGGGAGGCATGAAGAGAAGGATTGTTTGGGGAGAGAGGCTCACGTTCGGGAAAATCGATTCTGTCCACAGAAATAGCTCTCCTGGATCCGGAGTGAAATCGATCCTGTCTCAGAAACCTACACAAGTTAACAAACTCAATTAATTACGCGAAAAGATAATACAAGTTTAAATTGGGTTCTAACAGACACTGTAGCGGAGATAAAGTATTTACGTTAATGGACTCCTGACTTCCATTACGACGACTCCTAAATTCCAGCCCCATGTCTTTAAATCAGAAGAGCGGTTCAGTCGTCGTCTGAGGATAGACAATGGAGGAGAGAATGGGAAATGCCATTCCACAACTACCGAGGCCTTGTTCCGTCCTATGTCCCTATATGTTGTTTATCAAACTCCATACAATGTCTACATGGTGGAATTACAGCTTTGTTTATATTTTCCCAAGTTTACAGTAGATATACAAGAGCCAATGGATCCTATTTTGAATTCAACTTCCATTAAAATTCAAAGACTTGTTTGACAGCCCCAAACAAATGTCAAAGGTCATTATGTTAACTACATCCATCAAATCCTGAACTTCTTTATTTTGATTCAGTCTCGCACTGTGAGTGTGCAGAGGCTATAGCTCCAACATGCGCAATACAATTGGTCTCATTGTGGGAATTACCTTAAAAAGGATATGTGGGTGCAAAATCCAATACTTCACTGGAAATATGGAAATCACAATTTGATAATAACGTCGGGGGGAAATGAGGATGTCTTCCGAAGGGACCGTGTCAATAGTTATTAGCACATACTTTGCTAAGGATTTGGGATTATCAAAAGTTGTGTCACAAAATAGATTTGATGAGGGCTTGATTGGCTTTCAGCACCAGCACAGATTGTGCCAGGTAGAATTATTTTAGTAACATTAAGAGCTTACAATTAGCTCTACTTCCAGCAGAAGATCCGCACTTGAGACTTCCATCCCTGCTCATGTCATTAGGCATCATTACAACAGGTTGTAGTACGCTATTAAAAATATTAAATACAACTTTCCTCAAAGTTGTTGCCCTGGTTTAGAGTAATTATTATATTACGCTCCCCTAATACCGGTTACCAGAAGAATATAATTACGCTTCCGCATTTGATCTTTCTAAGGTGACATGATAAAAAGTGATTTCAAAATCTGTGCTCAAACAGTATGAGCTGGACCCTGGAATTCCGTCCGAAGATTTACAACAGTTTTTGTTTCCTCAGCCTGTGATCTACAGCCAAATAAAAAAGTCGGGGAGAATTTGCCCTTGGAGTACTCTGGAAGAATTATTTGTCCCATAAGAGCTAATGTCATGGGTATCTCTGGAGTTCAAAAAAAAATTGCAAGAGTAGATAGCCCCAACATGTAAGACAGTCCTGGAAGTGACCTGACGTTCCGTAACCAAAATATTCCCATTCATTTGGAAATGGGAAGTTTAACAGTTGTATGAGCCTTTGAAATTCCAGTCAAATTTGAAGCTAGTCCAAAACACCTGATTGAGCTCTATTCAAGACTTGGCTGAGAGGAAAGCCAAGCTGGGATCTGCCATTCGATTTATAAATTCTTCTTTGGTTTTATTCGAAATTTTTATCCTGAGACCATGTTGATCCGTATGCTCCGAAATGTTGTCATTTAGACGAAGCTTGATTAGTTCCCGAGGTCGAGTCCTATAGTTGAGTGTGGGTTGTTCAGTCTTGTGGAAAGGATGCGATATCTTGGTCGGATAAACGGAATAATGGGATTTCTAATTCCCTGCCTGTCTTTCCCCTTGTCCCTCTCGGGAGGAAGGAACTCCTGTCGATCTCAACGATCGGGAAATTGGAATATTGGCGGACGACTCCCACTCATCCCTCCACCAGCCCTCATTACAAGTATCTATACATACTGAGAACAACTCCCATGTTCATCTTGTTCCTGCAAGGACTTTGGACGAAGAAGCTGTTTCAAAGAATTCTACCCCAAGATCCAAGTTTGAAAGTTTTTTTTTCCTACTTTCCTCCAGCTTTCACTTGTTGACTTGTTTCAAGGAGTTGGGACAGTAAATCATCAAAAAAATGCTCTCTATTGGAAAGACACCCATGTCTTGAAGTGGAGGGCGGGGTGGAACTTGATTGCAATTTTGCAATTTACTGGGAAACTTCCTCAGCCCATTGTCATACGGATCTTGGAGCATTTATTGAGTTGAAACTTTTCATAAGTCAAAAGAATTTGAATGCATAAATCACATGGAGGGGGAGTGAATATATAGCCAATGTAAGAATGTTGATTCCTCCTGATTCGTTGCAATATTGATTCCCTCCTGGACTACTAATCCCTACTTACTTTCCTTCATCCACTTCAAATGTCTTTTGTTATGTTTGCAGATCATTTATCATGATCTGAGCGCTTTGGAAGACAATCGTCCTTCCAGCTTAAGGACTGTTAGATCCTTGTTTTTGTTGTTGCTAAGTTTTTCCAATATTATTAGTTCTGCAATTATTCCAGTAAGTACAAGCTCTGTTTTGGATTATTTAAATGGAAGATTCTCCAATTCTTCTCTTCTCTTCAATTAAACCTTACAAATGTAATATTTTCAAAGTACAGAATACTGTATTTTCAAAGCTACTTGATTCGGAGCTAATAAAATTTTTGACCTACTAAGTGCACTAGCACTTGAGCCTCGCAAGTTTTCCGAATTTACCCGTGTATGTCGTTTACACATGAATTTTGAAATAGGAAATCCGACAGGACTCACCACTTTGGATCCCTACTTCCGAAACGGGATTAATTATTATATAAACACGACTGCGGATGCAATGAGCCCAAATGAAATGGATGTAGTGCTATTTACCAGCCTACATTTATTTATTAACAAGAGTTTTAAATAAACATTACACATGTTCAAAAACTAACGGAAGGATGCATAATTGTAACAGGGATTGTGAGCTTACCTTGACTCCGTTGACGTAGAACATGAGAGAGGCAGCTGGTTTACTTCGCCAAGATGTACAGTTACCTCTCAATGAGTCCCCAACACTCACTACCTCATGTATTCCTGTGATCTCTGGAGCGGACTTTGGTGGAGCTGAAAAAACAAAAAAAAATTACCACAGACTTCAAATGCAGTTCTCCTCATGAGCTCATTCATGCTTTCCAAACGTTCCCTTCAAGTTGGCAAACATGGGGAATCCGGCTAATTCAATGCACATCAATGCAAACCTCTTACTCACCTTTGTGTCATCTTTAAATTGAATCCCGTCCCTATGGCAATATATGTAGGTAATTACATCCGCACATATTTAGATACTACTAAAACGAAAATTGTAGACCTCATACTCCCACAAATGTATGTATATGTTCCTCATCTCAACGGATCTGACATGTGAGCCTCTCCGAGGTAGTATCACTTAGCAACCCAAAATCATAAAAATTCCTACTTTGATCCCAAAACTAGGTAACAACCTCCTTTCTCATCTATTTACAGAGTGACTAAGGCGCCATTTGATCTTTTACCCCTAAACGGGACAAGGGGCTGGAGATTCCTGGGAAGACTTTTGTATTATGCTCAGATCGGGCGCCTTGCTCTTCAATCACTGACATTTCCCCAGAAGTAATATTCTGCACCTTGGGTCCTCTATACAGTGCTCGGAATTTTGTCAAAAATAATGTCCTGGCCTTGGCTTGTATGTGTACACTTCCGACATCTACTAATGGTTTTGTATTCCAAGGATTTATAATGGCACTTACTATTTATCCCTGGGTAAAAGTTCCCCCGTAAATATTTGTTCACATCGTTGTTCATTTGTAACAACCTCATGTTTAGCGGAATGGTTTAAATTAGCTCCATGAGAGAGGCGTGCAGAGCCTTCTGCCATGAAAAATCCATGGCAATTTGATATCAACAGATCTGGTTACAATTAAGGGCTTAAATGTAATCATTTGACGGAATTATTTTAAACAGCGGGGACATAAGTGTGGACTTGAGCCAAAACGAATGAGGTATTAAACCGTCCAAGAGGAGAACCCTTTTTCTTCAAGGGTTCTTCAGAACAAATTTCTTTTCTGTCAGGAAAAGAACTGATAAAAAATTCACCGCGACTCATCCTCAATGCCTCCTTGAAAAGTTTCGGAGGTATAATTTATTCCTCACGGAGGACTGATATCTACAACAAAGTGTCATTTTATATTATGGGATATTAAAACTCTGGGAGAGTTAAAATAATGTCAAGTTTTCCCAATTCTCATTAATGAACCCCGATAATGGGGGAATCAATGACTCAAGTGTTTATTTATGGAGCGACACTGTCTCCCCATTTGACATTTGTTGATAGGATTGAGGAAGCAGTTTTCCTTCGAGGAACTTTAAAGTGTCAACATGCTCTTTCGTCACGCTCACTCCAGAGAGACTTGTTTTTACAGACGTCTCAAAATTGATAAGACTCCTACTTGGAAGTGGGAGGGCGGCATGTAACGCCTGACAGGGGGTGATCAAGGTTCCAAGAGGGAAAAAAATTGTAGGAAAAAATCCTGATGGGTAAATATTATTCTCGCATTTAACTTCATTAAAGCTATAGAGCGGGGAATGGGAGAGGGACAACAGTGCACAATGTTTACAAGAGCCTTCTCAAAAAGAGCAACAATAATTATTATTCTTGACTCAAACAAATACTGCCTTTGGAACGGCTGGCTTATATAAGGACTAGAATTAACATTGTGGTAAAGGGATTCTTAGCAAATGAATTGCTCTAAAAAAATTCCTTCTCAGAGAATCTCCTACTTTGACAGTACACTGTAGCTCTAAGCACTGATTTTTTAAAGCGTCATTCAGGGAAATGTGCTGTGCTAAGACAACTTAGCATAAGGAGTTTATTGACATTTTTTATAGTAATGGTAATGATGCTCCTGCTCCCCAAATTATCCTATGGTAATGTCCCCATAATCCCAGTCTTTATAAACAAGTCAACGGAAATAATATCAGAATTGCCAAGTTTCCTGCAATAATTGTGCTAGTTCTCACAGGGACAGTAATACCTCTCTATGAAGGGCTACTAAACATTGGAAACTCTGTTTTAAAATCAAAATAGGGATTTTGTTTTTTTGAAAAATCGAAATCTTGATATTTTGAAATTTTTGACGGATTAAAATTGTTTAATCTAAAATTTTGTGTAAAAATAGATATTTGGATGGCCGTTTGTATTGGGGATTTCCCTAATTTTACTCGAGCTAACAAACAGACGGAACTCAATGCTATTTTTGGTTCTGCACTGCAACAAAAATGTTGTGGCTTTTAGCGGTGCACTTTTTCACCTGCAAAGGAGCTTTGCTCGTAGCTTCTGTAAGTTAATAGCTAAAATTTCCATGCTGTCCACAAATGACGGCAGTCCCAGTGTACTCGTTATATGTATTAGGAGCTTAATTAAGGCACTCTTACAAGTGCTCATAGATAGAAGGCTGTAATTGCGTACATCCCATGTCCAGTAAATATAGACAATCTCCTGTGACAAGACCAACCGTACCATAAGGGAAAGTACGCAGGACCTCCCGATTTACAACTACTTTGATACTGGATGCTAAATTGTGCTACTGTAATTACATGTAAGGATGCTCTTACAGTGATGGAACATTGGAGGGACTTGCATGGAACAAAAGTAGTGATCCACTTACCAATGACAATCAACTCTGATTGTTGAGATAAGGTTTTAAAGGTCGGACGGTCAGCAGACACTTCGCACTTGTAGGTTCCTCCTGTCTTAAGCGTGACATTCTTCAGTAATAAATTATTCAACGTAGATTTGCTAACCTGCAATGAAAGACATAAGAGGATATATATAAAACTTTTTTTTGAAGACACCCCTTGATAAACATTCAGCGTTAGGAATTTCTATTATTAGGAAATTATTATTCTCTCCGGAGCACTCCATAAGAAATTGTATCTCAGCCAATCTGAGAGCGCATTTGTGTTGATCAGACTCAAGATTTGTATTGATTACATGAGACACTTTCGAGAAGATAATATTCCGTACTGGGCCAAATTCCCTTGATTATAATTAATTATTTACTCCAATGCACTGCACTCAGCATTGACTGATTCCTGTACATATTCCCTGGTTTTCCCTTCCCTTGCCAAAGTGATGAGCGGGTCTGAGCCGGAAGTAAGCCCGAGCTGCCCTATACTCCATATAATAGATATATCTATGCATATCTAATTAATGACATTCCAGTCCTATACGTTCCGCCCAACACGATGATTGAGACAGACTATGTGGCGGATTCACTTCTCATTAATCCTTTAATTAAAGCCCCATGATCTGAAATTTGAACATTTACAGTCCAGAACCATTATGCTTGTAACTTTTGAGAAGAGAATTCTTCCTGTAAGGACACCTTCAAGATTCATCCACTTCTTAAATTGTATCTTCTTAGCTACTCCAAAAAGGACTGTTCAAAATATCCCTTGATTTTCAAATTTCCCCTTCAAATGAATCCTAAATGGTTTTATTAAAAATGCTAATTTCTAAATTTTGAATAGTAAGTACTATTTCCAAAAAAATATAAAATTTTCTTGACAAAATGCTCGATTAAAAATGTTACTTTCCAAATACGGAGTTCAAAAATCTTATAATGGCTTCTTACTTATTTCAAAATGTTCCCTTCCAAAAAAGGGCAGAGTTGAAAATTTTACTCTCTAAAATGTTTTTTTTCCGAAATGATATGCTCCAAAATGATATTTTCCAAAAAAAAATGGAACTTTCCCTAATTGCCGGAACGTAGGAGTCTAGAATAGGAAATGGGTGGGGTAAGGGTACCCCTTTAGACTGGGATATCTTGACACAGTGCCTTTTGTTGGGAATGCTCCCACTCCATTCCCAACACATGCTGGCTTGTAATTCATTAGGCATTGTTTTTGAAGTCCGGAATTGAAGCCGACAGGGAGATTGCTAATGGAAAAGAGCTGAGGAAGAATTACTCAGAATTAGAGTCAAACTAGTAACAAATTGTTGCATAAAAATAGCCACAAGGATATTCTTACATTCGTCTGGCATGCAACAGTTTAATCCCAAATCTACAGCCTTTGTACAAAAGTAATCCGACCCCGGAGCTGGGAGCAAATCTCGAGAGTGTTTCTGACGTTTTTTCTCCCTCAAAATAATTTCATGAGATTAGCCGTCTTCATTTCCTTCGTCCTACTTGGGAGGGCACCCGAGCATTTCTTATCATTTACTAATTACAAGACTCTCAATGGTAATTTCTTTTACAGCTCCCCCTGGAACTAATCATATGAGGACATACATTCCCTCCAGACCAGCTCACACCCCGACAGTGTCATTCCTACTTTTATTCTGAATGGATCTCCTCCGAATACTTCCCTTTAATCTATTAATTCTATTAGGGTACTATTTAAAATTAATCTATTCAAATTACACCCACACTCTTTTTTAATTATGTTACTATAATCAATTAATACAATTTAAAATAATATTTTATTTCATGCAATCAGAGTCCAAGTCCAAGATTCCTCTTCCGTTTAGAATAATTCAATAATAGTAGCACTTCCGAGGATTTTATTAGATCTTTTTAGTAACGGTTTTGAACTAATATTCCGGAAGTATTTTATTGTAATTATTACAGAAAACTAACTCCCAGAAAAAGCTCAGGCTTGTTAAAATAAAAGTTGATTAATCTTCTAGAGAGTGTATTGAGCATCATGTTAATAAAAAAGAAAGTCATATTTGGAAATCTCCTGGAATCTTTCCTCCCCCCCCCCCAGCTAATTTTTTCAAACACTCCCAGAAAAATTGTACCTTGTCCGGAGAAAGCCGCTTTAAAGAGCCTCCCCTGATAATAAATGAAATGAGTGGAAGAGAATGAGAAAAAGGATTGACTCACATCAACGTAGACTCCATCAATGGGGAATGTGAGAATAGGTTGTTTACTAGTGGGTGTGTATCTATAGAACTCATGTCCATCCTTGTACCATTTGAGAACGAGGAGTTTTTCTTCTTCCAGGTCGAAGTCACAGCTGAGCATTGAACCCGCATCCATCCAGCCGTACTGGGGAATGCTCACATTCTTAAGCTTTAATCCGATCACAAGTGCTGTGGAAAAAGAAACCAATAAAAAAATTTCTCCTTTTCACTACCTCAATGTTTTATGTGCTCAAGCCAATCTGAAATGTCCAGACTTGGTCCGATTTTGTTTCAAACAAAAAAAAAACCTCCTTCCTTACTCAAATACATGAGAAGGGCCCAAACCGAGGAAGACATACTCCCCAAGTCTTTTAGTATTCACTAAGCCTCAGTTTTTTATTTTTCTACATCAAGCCCAATCCCCCCATTTGGAATTACACGATATGCACATGCCTCTGTTATAAAAGGGGGATTCCATCCCAGCACAATTTACGGCCCTGTTGAAAGGAGCAAATACAAAGTTTACAATATTCCCACAAAAAGGGGAAAAAATCCCGTATGTTTTTTTTACGCTTAGACGGAATAGATAGACTCCCACTTTTATTCCTCCTAATTTCCTCCGAACCCATCAAAATTGGCTGGCGAGTGAGGAAGATGGAAGGGAATGAATGAAAAAGTTTAGACAAAAATTTATTTTTCTACACATCATTATACATTGGTGTACAGATCCGAAGGGAAAAATAATTACTAAATCTACAGTCTTGTCTTACTCTTTCGGAGACCCTTCAAAGTCCTTTTTCACGACAAATTCTATGAACAATTTCTATACAAGAATAAGGTTAATTTATATCTTATTTTTTTATCATTCATTTAATTATTGTAGCTGGAGCTCTTACAATTTGTTTTTGTACTCCGGACTTTAAAAGCTTATTTTTATGAAGAGGACAAGTATTTGGAGTTAAGTCCGTTTGTCCTATTGTGAATTTTCGTTCCATTGAAAGAATGAAATTAGGGGAGTCAAATTGTATTCCTTTTTGGGAGCTCCATTAGCCCGAGTGCACTGTACACATATCAAAGAGGAAGAAATAGAAAATTGTTGGGAATTTATGAGCTCTTAAATTCCTTGGAATAAAAATCCCCTTGAATGGCTCCTGTTTTGAGATCGATTGAGGGCGACGTTTTGAAAAACAAACAAGATTTAAAGGCTGGAGAGTGGAGACGCCGTTCATTTGACACGTCCTACCATTTTCTAATTTTACTCCGGCCCTGTCAAAACCAACAAGTTAAATTGTTCGCATGACACATATTTTCCTTCGGGCTTGTGAAAACATAAAGTTCAAAATGGTATTAAAAATGACGCATGAGATCCTCATTGTGTGAGGGTTTTCCATATGACTTATGTGTGTGTACACTTTTCATCATTTTATTATTTCCATGGGTCTCGTTCCTACATGAGCTTTGGAGGAAGAGCAACTCCGAGGGAACATATGCCAAAGGTTTGGGGCTAGAATGTTTAACTTGGGAGTAAACAATTTTTTAAGGAACATAATTCCTTTTGAAGGCTCGCTCTCGGCTTTGGCATTACCACCAGTCCCCGCTGAATAGATATCCCAAATATTGCATTTTCTCTCTCTACAGTCCTTCCCTTTTATAACCCAGCTCTCTCCCAATCAGCTGGATTAAATTCTCGCCATAAAATAACACTGGAGCCCAAACATGGGACTCATTTGATCAAGTAACGGGACCGGGAACTTCTCGTAATTTCCGAACAGTTAGCTTGCCGTTCGAAATGTTTGTGGAGCTTTTTCTACAAAATATTTGAAATGTATCCAGAGGAAATTTTTCCGAGAAGGCTGCTAACCCAGATATACTCTTGGAAGAACATTTTTTTCACAAGGACAAAATGTTTTTCCTCCGCCCCGTTTACTCCAGCTGGAATTTTTCCACGTAAGTCATTATAACTGTCAAATTTTGCTCCGAATGAGGTAGCAGTCCAGATGGAAAATTTCATTAAAGCTGGTTTATGAAAATTGTTTAAAATCCTAGCAGCAGAATATTTTTTTAAGCTTTAACATTCACCGTATCATGGAATATGAATACCTACAAATGTTTTTTTAAAAATCAGGAATTAAAATCAATGTGTTTGTTAAAAAGCACAGGTAGTAATTATTAATTACATTCATATTGTTTCGATTGTTTTTTAATAAATAAATGGGAACAAAGTGTTTTGATTTTCGTAATAGGATTAATTTTTCGGGTTAAAATGCTGTTTACAGTAGAATAAAATTTGGCATGGGCGTAGTACTTAAGAAGACATTTACTACAAAATTTGTTCTATATTATGTTCGAGTAAGGAGCACTTGATAGGAAATTGCAAAGCATTTCTGAAAATTTCGAAACGTTTTGTACAATTGGACCTTTACAGAAAAAATGACTGCACCTGTTCATGTTTTAATTCATTGATTTTAAACTTGAAGCAGCGTTTTTCATACGCATTTTATTTTAAAAGAAAAATGTTGCTAGTTTTACTAGAATTGAGACTACAGTTCTCTCCATGATACATTATTTACAGGAACACGACATGCTTCTAGACAGCCCACTACAGTAACTTCTTCCTATGAGGAGCCCGTTTTTCCCAGTAATTTCTGTATTTGGGGAAAAATACTTGGTGAGCCAGATCCTCATTCCCCCATCTTGTTAAACGACTACCATTTTTATAATTTTGTCTTCTGGAGAGGTTCACTTACAGTCACTGGGGACAGTAGTTAAATTATTGTGCGGGAAATAATAATTAAATTGGTTCATATTATCCTAATTTGTGTGCCGGCACTCATTCAAAGTTCCGTTTTGTTCTTACAAAACTACAGTAATTTAGACCGGTTTTAAACTTAGAGGCAATTCAGGGTTTTACTATTTTGGTAGACATTTTTCCCAATTATCTTCAGTTTAAATTCCCGAAATACAAGAGTGACTCAAGGCACTGCAGCCAAATATGCGTACGCAAGGTACACATTTTAACGATATATATCGTTCCTTATTTTCAGGTGGGGACAAAAACATTTTGAAACATTTTCTACAGTGTTCAGTTTCCATGCTTTGCAAACGCAGAACCCTTAAGTGTTAAAACTTATCAGTTCCTATGTTTCAGGTTTTAAATGGTGGGTGTTGTTGTAGGGTGAAAGCACTGTATTTAGAAATATTTACAGAAGTATCTATATATTTGTGTAATGCTTTAATTTTGAATGTTCACTAGCATGCTCCCTGGAAAGCGTAATAGGAATAGCAATATGTCAGCGTAGTGTATCAATTGACTAGATATGAATTTTTAATGCGCCGAGTACAACCTTGTCTACGCAAAGGTATACAATTTTTACCTTTCAGTTGTCAAGTATTGAAATCCATAAAATATTTGGTTTTAACCCAAGTTTATCCATTTGATAAATAACTGACTGTGCATTGTCATTTTCACACGCTCTCCTCCTACATGTAATTAAAGTAGCAGGTGCAGGGAATTTACGTCATTTGGAATAAATATTTATCGAAATTCTGTCTCGTTACAAAAATACTTGCAAAATTAGCAAATATGGGTTTTCTAAGGTATCACTCCTTATCCCCAATTGTTGCAACCCCAAGGTTAAAATATATGTAATTACATATTACTTTTAGTATATTTTTCTAGATAGGTAGATACTAGTATCAACTTGCATTTTATACAGGCCAATTTACTACCATTATAATTTTATGAAATGCGAAATTGACAAATGTAATTCTATGAGCCCTGACTGAATTAATGTTAAATGTGCTTACGGAGCTTGCTGAAACTGACTGATCCTGTCATTCTAGGTTAGGATTTCGTCCAATAAGGACCTATTTTCGTTATAATATTTACGTACATTGACCACAGGCGGGGATACGGTGGACTTTAAAAATAGTGTTCCGAAATTAAGATGTCGCTTCCTGAGCTGACACCCTAATTTCTCAAATAAGGGCAAACTGTAACATTGTGATAAATGCGAAATGGGTCTATATATTTTTGCCCACTTTGAGATATCTAATGCTGACCCAAGGAGAACTATTATAGCTGGAGGTACACTTTATACTTACAGTATTCCCACAACTTCCAATTGGATATGATGTCAGCGTCCCGTAGCATTTGTGAGGAGAGATGCTTCTAAAAATGGGAATGTGACTGCTAAGAAGGCTTTGAGGGAATGGAATTTGTGGACTAAATGGAAGAGAGAAAAGTGTACGAGGTACATAATGTAATTGTGGGAGAAAGTCGCTCTCGAGCCATAGTTATAGATATACAGAGTCTCTTGGAAATGGACAAGATGGGGAAGTGGTGGATTTTGTGGAAGTTGAGGTTGACTTGAAAAAGTAGTTTTTGCCTTGTGATTTCTGCTAAGAGAATACAACTTTGTCACTTGCTTTGTTTTTCAGGAAATTGTATCCTTCAAAATAAATTGGCTCAAAGGAGACGGAGACGGAGGAATAGAAGAAGACCTCTTTTCCCCTCTTCCCCTTTCTTGGGCTAGCTCAAGATGAGAGACAGGAGGACGTGAGAAAAAAATCTTCCGTTTATTCTCGTTGCATTATTTCTGAGAAAACAATGTAATGTAAAAGTTTCCTTAGATCCTAATAATACAGAGTTTGTCCAGTTCCCTTTATTTCTCGAGGATTGTCGTGTGGACAGTTTTTGGCTTTTAGTCCTACTTTGCGGCTGGTTTGTGGAGGATTGTTCCACACATGAAAAAGTTAGCGCCCTGTTGAAAATCAAATGATGTGACTTTTTCCTTGGTCCACACAAAATTCCCCTAACTTTTCCATCCAAGTGACCACCATTATTCATTTAATTCTCCTTGAAAAACTTGTGTGAGATTTCCATGGGATTTTTCTTTTTTTTAGTTATATCTTCTAGTATCTATTTTTGGGACTCGTACATTTTTTCGTGTGTATGAAATATTTAGACTCGCGCCTTTTAGTTGTTAAATCCTGGGACAATCTTTTAGCAGGTCTTAGCTCCTGGCGGGAGTCAAATGTGAGAGTCCCATTGACAAGGATAGAGCGGTGTGAGATGTGGAAGTGAGATTTTATGTTGAGTTCCTTCATGTAATATGTGCGAAGTGCTTTTAATAATTCTCACGAGGGCTGACAAAAAGTTATTGACACTCTTTCCTCTACTATTTTATACATAAGCTTAAATTGAATTTGTTATGGGCACAACGTTTTCCCTGTTTTCCCTTCACATCCCCAGCTCACCCAAGTCTCACGACCAGCAATCATCGCAGTCAGTCCCACAACATAGGCACAAACAGAGTTACATCAACTTTCCCCAACTACAGGTTCCCGCCGCGCTTAAAGGCTTTCAATCCACTTTCCTTACGCGGCTTTCCCTTCCCACTGCCAAAGTTCCCTTCAAATCTGAGTATGTAAGCATTTTCTCCATCAAAATTGTCCTAAGACCGTCAGATTTCAATGTATCGGGGGGCTTCGGATCAGGACTTTCTCCAAAGAAAGCTCTGACCCGCCAGTCATTTAAATTAATCCCACTAGAATTCCCTTCCTGACGTTAGATTTTTAGCACCTTCTTATAGTATCCATCTTTCCGCACTACTGTCATCATTTATTTAAATATAGGACTTTTTTCAGCAAAATCAAAGTACACCAAACAGTCGTATTCGAAAAATACGTAAAGTAGCCAATTTTATTTGAGAGATTCACATGAGACTGGAAAGTAATTGAATTGTAAATGGAAAAGTGTTTAAATAATTTTACCCCAAAGGAGACACATTGCTCTTGCAATTAGAAGGGGGACTTATATAATGAGAATTTATTGTATATGCCGTTATGAGGGAAATATCCATTGTGGTAAATGGAAGGGAAATGTAGGTCTAATTTATTTGGTCATTTATGATTATCCCCTTTAGAAAGTCCCTGTTTAGTTATAATCATCAGTCACAATTTCTTTAACCTATGCTAAATACGAAGTGGAAACTGGGGAAAATCTTCTCCGTGTTAGAGAAGATGGGTCAGCTGGATTCGAACCCATACTTCCTTGCAACTCAAAGCAGGTACTTAACCACTGGACCGAGTCGGTCACATTTGTGTATCTAATTGTAGCGGATCTATTCCTAAACTCTCGAAATAGAAATGCCTGATTTTCGTGACGACTTGACTTTGAGCACTAGTAGTTAGAAGCAGGGCTGTTTTGGGAAAACTCCTGGGATAATATCTTTGTATGTATCTGTTAATTAGTATCAACGTTTTTTATTATCTCTAAGTACCATTTTGGTATTCCCTGGTAGAACCGTACCCAAGTTACCCAGAGTATTGAAATTTCACAGGAGAGAAAGCTAACCTGTACTTTTTATTTCATCCATAGTCTGGTGTGCATCTGGAGGTTCATGGAACGCCAAAGGAAGTTAATTGCAATTTAATGAGGAGAGTTTCGATGGGAAACATCCCAAAATGGGTATCTCTCCATTAGAAACCCATCGGACCCAGAAATAATCTGTAGTCGGTTTTGAATTGCTCTAATTATAAAACGTGCCACTGACTCATTGTAATTTTCAGGCACATTTTCTACTTTATAGTAAAATAATGTCCTAAAAGTTTTATTCATGAAATATCCCTCCACCAAATACCGGCATTAAGTTTTGCTAGTAACAAAATATAGAATATTTGATGGAAATGTGCAAAGTCAAAAGGGATGTGGTCAAAGGTCATGATTTCCAAGGCTTGGAAGTCAACAGAGATAAAATAACAACTTTATCGAGAGTGACCAGCCCCAGAATATTAACCACACTCTATGCACTCCCTAAATCACGCAAGGACATTTCCCTCCATGTAAAAGATCTAATCAGAACTGTCAAAGGGAAAAGTTACTTCATTACTGTATGGTGTCAAGCTCAGTCTGAAAATTGACAGACAAGAGATTTTTCGTACCTCATGGTGAGGTTACATTTTAATTTCTCACAATTCCTCCTCGGCTTCATTTTATCTTCCCTTATAAACTCACACAATTATTATGTTTGGCTGAGGGATTAAGGAAAAGGCTTAAGGAAAAATAACTTATGCTTCAGGGCTTGAGTAACCCCAGGTTTTGTCACAATAGAAGGATTAGCCAGGTAGGAAATCATTAAGAAAATGACGAAGGATTTCTGGAGAATTCTACAATAATTCAAAACAGCGTCCCTTGAAATGATACACAATTTTTGAGCAAATATTTGTCCATGTAATTACTAAACAAGTTTACTAAAGCCTTTTATATTTAAAAAATATTATTTTTGCATGGGATCAAGGAAAAAGTAAGGACTTACCAAATTGTGCTAAAAAAGCACAGAAGAGTGAAGACTTATTCCTCATTTTGGATTGTTTGTTTTATAAAGAGACCGTGGGGAAATTCCTCATTGTATTTTTTTGTTGTTGTGGGAAGCTAAATTCT
Source organism: Allacma fusca (assembly GCA_947179485.1). NCBI lineage: Eukaryota > Metazoa > Arthropoda > Collembola > Symphypleona > Sminthuridae > Allacma > Allacma fusca. Next base: position 9,649,022 of record OX359248.1, read on the forward strand.
TAGAAATTATTCACAATTCCCTGACAAATTCTAAACCATTGGAACTTCCAAAATAGTGTGTCCCTTCCCGCATAAAATTCCATGGGATAATGAAAAGTGTGTCACTCTGGGAGTTTTTATGGAATTTAGCTCCTTTTAGCTACATGTCGGGAGAATACCAATTTGGGAAAGTGTGCAGAGAGAAAGGGGTTGTTTGTTAAATTGTTATTTGTAGTGCGGTAAAACTATTCCGCTATTTACAAGGGCGGGTAAATTGCGAGGAAATGTTACGAAGACAGTGCGGAGTGTGACACTGTTCAAGTGATAGCGCAACCACGCGGAACTCCACAAGTGTAAGAAAAAGAGCCGTGGAAGATTCTCCCGTCAAATTCTCTCTCTCTCTCTCTCTCTCTCTCTCTCTCCCTCTCTCTCTCTCTCTTTCCCAGAACTTTGTGTATAACTTCCAACCAAAAATCACGCCACATACATATACGGACACCATTCAATTTACACAGACTTGAAACTTTTAATGGCACAGGAGCATTAAGTATTTCCCGGGAACTTTTACGTTTGCATAAAACATAATGACAAGTCCAAGCTTTCTGTATCAAGTCTCAAAGGAACTGGGCTCCTCAAATGTAACGACGAACTGGGAGTATTTTAAGGATTTAGATCCTCAGACAGATACACTGGTCCCGCTTGGAAGGAGCATTCCGGTTGACTTGACGAAATGTGGACTACGGACAAGATAAGAGAATCCTACACGTCCAGTCATTACACTACGCACTGTCTTCCTGGAACAAGTTCCCAACAAATTTCTCCTCCATGTATGTATCTCCTCCTTGTATCTTTCTCCGAGAGCCACTTTAAAAATGAGGGTATATAATTTTCTTCCTCAGGTTTCCTTCCTTAGGTTTCCTTACTCAAGTTTTTTTTTCCCCTTAAACTCAGGTTATCTGACTCTGAGCATTTGAGAGGAGAGGTGAGGCGGAGGAGTAGGCCCGGGGCGAAGAGCAAAAGACAAGGAAGATTGGAAAAGTGACTAGGATGTTTTCTTGAATGGAAGAGATGAGGAGACTTTTGCTTCTCCGTTCGTTACTCTGGTGAAACTGTCGGGAGGAGAGGTTGAGCGTATGTTTATATACGAGAAAGAGGAGGAACACTGAGCACTGATACTAGAGTGAGACGGAACTCCAAGAAAACATGTTGAATGAGGAACGACAAGAGTGAACCTTTTCCAACGAGAGTCACATCAGGACTTAAATGAGGAAAGACCCGGGTCCGACATATGAGTAAAAGCCAGAGAGTCCCGCTCTTACAACAAATATGTCTTATACTTTTTCAAAGCCAGGGCTGGAGTTTATGAAAGCGGAGGGAACGGCGCAACTCAGGACACAAGGAAGAGAACACCGACAAGACCGACAATCAAATGCCTGTTGGTTTAACTCCTCACGATAAACCTTTTCCTTTTGCTCTCTTTTCTCTCTCTCTCTCTGTCTCTCCCTCTCTCTCTCTCTTTCCAACTCTCACTCGCTCTTTTTCGCTCTCACTCTATCTCTCTATCTGTTCTTTTGCATAATTCCTCCTACAATATGCGGCACGTACGGACAGGGTCCCACAACGCCTTCTCTCCCCCTTGGACTCACACAACCACTACAGGGCTATGGAATAACTAACGCACTGTCACTTATGTTCCGCAGACCTCATTACAGATTAAGTACATTTTTCCAGTATGGTAAAAATATGTAGACACAATTTTGATATGCTCCTTTTCTTCCCCTCAACTGTCATCCCCTCATTTAATAAGCAAAACCAAAATAGTTACAAAACCCCAAAGAAAAATTGGTAAAAGTTCAATAATTGACGCTTGCTATAAATTAGCCCCTAAAATCTTAACAGGCATTTAAATACAGTAATTTTAATTCTCTTAGTATAGAACAGCCATTGTAGTAATAGAGCATATAGTACAACTATATTTTTTGAAATCCTATACGTTTCAATCACAGTATGCGACTGAAAGATGATTTTTCCCAATGGGATTCAAATTCGAAGATGGTCTTGTGAAGTTTTGTATTGCAAGGATTTTAATAATAATTATAATAATTATTGCATTTTTAGTCAATGGGTAAATAATTGTAAGGATCGATTTTGATACAGGGTTTGACTTCCTAGGCACTATCTACTGTGAGGGTTCAAAAATGAAATTGTAATAAATGTGAAAGAGGAATAATTGGATATAGAGATAATATTTTGGCTTGCAGTTTTTTAAGAGCTAGGGGACGGGGAGGATGATGGGTTTTGACGCTGTTCATCTCCTAGGATTTGTTCTTTGTCGTGTGTTTGGTGGCTTGAGTCATGATGGAAGTACAGTGGTGTTGTATGTACACCCCACCCCGTTAGTTTCACTGTTGACTTGCTTCCTCCTTGACAATAAAGTCGTTCTGCCCTCCCGAATGGAATGTATAAATCCAGGCTTGAGGAAAAAGTAGTCCTGTGTGTGTATGGAAATCTTGTGTTACTTCCGTCAAACGAGCTCATGAATGCCGCTGCTTATATGCTTGTCGACCCATGAGGCATAAGCTTGGGGATCTATCTTATTCCTCCAGAAGAAAAAAAAACTGGCAGTTAAAAAGGCACGGGCCGGGAAGAAGAAAGGATGCATTTTATTCTCCAGCACAATCCCTATTCAGCGTTTCTCTCAATTGTTTCCCAAGATGGTAATGCCTCTTCCTAATTGCTCCTCGCCTTCCTCCGCATTAGAAAATTCCCACCTTCCCTAACCCTGGCAGCTTTGGGCTGTAAAAACCTCAGGAGGCTTCAGGCTCCCACCGATCTCCTCCTTGTTTCCTGGTAAGTGCAGTTTTCGTAAAAGACAGGGCCCTGTATTTGTTGAGGGCGCATTTATTTGTTATTTGAGCATTACAAACATCATGGATCATTTTCTGGTTAGGTTGACGTGTTGACAGTCAGCATACAGGATTTCTACAAGACACTTGTCAATAGCACAATATTTATATATAGATTTCGTCCATGGTTCCAAAGGGACAAATATCAATCGAAACGCTCGTCAGAGTAAACTTACTCATTGATGTATAAAATTAAGTTATGAATAATTATATTAAAACCTGTCGTCTTCTAGCAATCTGTGGACCACAGTGATTGACATAAGATCAAAAGTATGTAATTATACACATATTGCTTTTCTTTTATCAATAATAGCACAGTTGACTTGACTAGGACACACTTGCTATCTCTTCTTTTAAATAATTTGATGATAAAATGCTAAAGATTTAGCTACATCACAATTCTCCATTATGCAGACTGTATATATGTATGTATCTATGTATGTACATGTCCATAGACTCGAAATCCTGTCGTACTTCATGTGATGCACTGTTTGAGTACGTAGAACTATCGACGTAGTCCTTGCTAGGAGCACACAATCTTGAAAAACCCCAAAATCCCATAAAAACCCCAAAATCCCATAAAAACCCCAAAATCCCATAAAAACCCCAAAATCCCATAAAAACCCCAAAATCCCATAAAAACCCCAAAAATTCTATAAAATGCCCAAAATCCCATAAAAACCCCCCAAAATCCATAAAATGCCCAAAATCATATAAAAAGCGCGAAAGCCTATAAAATGCCCAAAATCATATAAAAACCTCAAAATCCTATAAAATGCCCAAAATCCTATATAATGCAAAAATCCCATAAAAACCCCAAAATCCCATACAAACCCCAAAATCCCATAAAAACCCCAAAATCCCATAAAAACCCCAAAATCCCATAAAAACCCCAAAATCCCATAAAAACCCCAAAATCCCATAAAAACCCCAAAATCCCATAAAAACCCCAAAAATTCCATAAAATGCCCAAAATCCAATAAAAAGCCCAAAAATTCCATAAAAACCCCAAAATCCATAAAAACCCCCAAAATTCCATAAAAACCCCAAAATCTCATATAAAGCCCAAAATTCCATAAAAACCCCAAAATCCCATAAAATGGCCCAAATCCCATAAAAATCCCAAAATCCCCCAAAATTCCATAAAATGCCCAAAATCCCATAAAAACCCCAAAATCCCATAAAAACCCCAAAAATTCTATAAAATGCCCAAAATCCCATAAAAACCCCAAAATCCCATAAAAACCCCCCAAAATCCATAAAATGCCCAAAATCATATAAAAAGCGCGAAAGCCTATAAAATGCCCAAAATCCCATAAAAACCTCAAAATCCTATAAAATGCCCAAAATCATATGAAAAGCCCAAAATCCTATATAATGCAAAAATCCCATAAAAACCCCAAAATCCCATAAAAACCCCAAAAATTCCATAAAATGCCCAAAATCCCATAAAAAGTCCAATATTCCATAAAATGCCCAAAATCCCATAAAAAGTCCAAAATCCCATAAAAATCCCAAAATCCCATAAAAACCCCAAAAATTCCATGAAATGCCCAAAATCCCATAAAAACCCCAAAAATTCCATAAAAACCCCAAAATCCCATATAAAGCCCAAAAATTCCATAAAAACCCCAAAATCCCATATAAAGCCCAAAATCGCATAAAATGGCCAAAATTCCATAGTGCTTTTAAAGCCATAGGTTCCCATAATGCGGGGAAATGAAAACGACGGGGCATTTTGGGCCGGCACAGTGCCCGAGTGCTAATTGACCCAGTTATAAAGGCACATTTTCTACAGGAGCGGAAATAGTGTACACCAACGTTGAACATTTGGAGGTTCTTTGGGAAGTGCTGTTGTAGTGAGCTTCGACGGAGAATAATTTGTGGGAAGGTTGTGTTTACGAGATATAGAAGTAATTTACTGTCAGTTAGTGGATGTATGAAGTTAAGCGGAAGTTGCTATTAGGAAGATACAGGGTTTTATTGAAAGCTGACTTCCTGTCTCGTCCTCTCAAAGTAAAACTGGGCTTTGAGCACCACTTTGTTGTTGTGTTTACCAAAGTGAGGGAATGCTACAGAGAGGAAGGTAGGAACTTTAATAAGATTTTATTGTCAACAAAGCACGCCTCATTGGTTGTTTGGAGTTCGGAAGAGCACTTTCACTTGGGGACTGCTTCATCGGGAGGCGCTTATGGTTCCAATCCTATGCAAATTAAACATTTCACCTTTCCGGGCCCCTTCCACATTCCCCACTACTTTTTCATCCATGCTCCAGAGTAAACACACCGTAGGTCTTTTACAACCTTTCTTTGATTTACTCTTTTGTTGTGGCAGCTTTGTGTTTTATCCCATACTCTGCTCCTGTGAACAAATCCATTCTCATATCTCCAATCTCCTGCAATAATTTGTTTGTCCTACGTTTTTCCTTTACGGAATATGTCCATTTCAAAATGCAGCTGGGACGGGCACTACTTTTTAAAGTTACCGCCTTTCAAAATAGGAGAAAACAACTATATCAATTCCACCCATCCCCTGACGCTTCTCCCGAAGAGCTCATACGATTAGGTGCATACTTCAAACGGGATAGGCGCAAAATATTTGTAACCATTTCATTTCTCGATTAAAATTTCCACGGTGGAAAAAATAAGTTGGTTGCAGAGTCCTCCACGAATTGAGTATGGAGAAAGTCCATGAAGAAATCTGTCGGAATGTAATGAATTTTGGGAAGATTTATCCACTGGATTTCCCCCACTACAGCCCTGTATGAGCAATTTTGAGGGTGCTTTCGATAGGAAACACAAACCGGAGTGAACATGAAATGGGGCCAGATTTATGAGGTAAAGTTGTGCAAATATAATCCTTTGATTCAAGTGGGAAGAACAAAACAAACTTCATTGTTCACAAATGGAGTGAGTAAATGTAAAAACAGTCCATTCATTTTATAGCAGCTCCCCTTAAAAACCCAAGTCTCTTTATTATAGATTTTCAGGCTCGGACACACGCCAAAATATGAATATTGTGTTATGGAGGTTTGTATGGGAATTGTTTTGCTCCCGTGGAAAAAGTGGTCTAAGGAGAAGGTCTCTTACAGGGAGGGTAAACTGCAGGCCGTTCGAGAGCTTCTGCCATATACATTGGCCAGATGGGTAGATACGTACTATAAGGACATTAATAAGCAAGTTGGATGCAAAATTATTTGGCCCAAGTTCTATCATCTCTCATCTCTCTCATTTCGCGGGTTAAAATTCCTCGGAGTTTGATTTGGAGCGAGCGTGGTGTTGGCACTCAGTTTTCTCTCACTCCTGCTCTCCCTCATTCTCTCTCTCTCTCTCCCGGTGTGTGGTATGTCAACCACAAACTTTACCTCAACTTCGAAACCATACATGGGGGGATATACAGCGAAAGTCATTCCAGATCCAAATAATACATAAATAGTGTTGGAACTCTACAAGGTTTGTACATGGTGTACGAAAACTATTCCTCCCTTAACAAAATATCGGAGCAGCCCTCATCAAAAATTTCCAACTCTCTCAGTCTGAAAAAAATCCTGAATTATACAATTAATGACCTACATGCAAATTGGGTTCGAACGGTCGAGAAAAACTCGTTGGGAAAAAATATTTCAAGGATTTTAAAATTGAGTCTTTTCGAGTTAAAATGTAATCATCCGATTACATTTTATATCAAGTTTGTGGGAAATTTTCTGGGAAATAAAATAACCTAGAAAATATGACTTGAGGAACAGGTTATCCTATTGTGACCCTTTTTGCGTCCTGCAACTCCGAAGTTGCGGCAATTCAGTAAGCCAGGAATGTGACGCAGAGCTTTGATTTGTGCCAGTCATTTTTATCATTTTCAGATATTGAATTAAATACACTTTTTGCTTCGATTCTGACAGCCGCAGTGATTAGAAAAATTGACTTAGATCAATGACACAAAATCTGGAGGATACTTTGTGACTAAATGAGGGATTCTGTAACAATGAGTTGTTTAGTTCCTCTATTTATGAATCCTTTGATGATCCTTTAAGTGATGCTAGTGTGGAAGATCACTTTAAACACTTATGTTCCTGTAGGGTGTAATGCCTAGCTGTGAGGCGGCCTTACGACCGCGACCTATGGTGTGGTAGTGAAGGAATAAGATGCAAACTATCTTATTCAATTAATCCTCTAAAACACTTGAATCCTTTAAGTCCGAATTGTCCTTTTGATAATTTAGTCCTTTAATTTATTCTGATTCAAAGCACAACACCTTTTAACAATCCGAATCCACAATCAATCCTTTATTCCTAATTATAAATCCTATTGATTATTCCTATGAATACTTCCTATTGATTATTCCTAATGATTCCCTGGAGCTCTTGCCTGCTCCGATCCTAACCGTAGACTCCTCTCTCCAAGTGCTCGCTCACCGCTCGCACACTTATCCTTATCAGTGACTCACACTGCCCCGTTCTCAGTCCTTTTCTTCTCCTCTCCTTATCCTTCTAGTATCCTATTGTTATCCTTATCTTATATCCTTATAATATCCCTTTCCTTATTAAGAATTCGTCCCGAATTCTCAGATCTCCTCTTAAATTTAATTTTAATTGTAATCCGATTTAATAAAAAATTCTACTCACTAAAATATATGCCTCGATTAGGTCTTTAACACTAATAATGCCTTTTGACTAGGACTTTAACATCCTTAATTAATAATCCTTATATACTAACATCCTTTTACATCCTCTAAAAAAAATCTAACCAAATCCTTTAAATTTATTCACTATTTACTAAAAAAAAATCCTTCTTAATCTAGTCACTACTTCTAAAACTCGACAACATCTCAATTCATTATCCACTCCTAATAATAATTTCTATATACTATTCATTATTACTAAAATCCTATAACAGATCAATCTTTTTAAATCCTTATATAATATCCACAAAACAAAATCCTTTTTAATTTTAGTCACTACAGCTAAAAAAAAAATCCTTTACTCTAGTCACTACTTCTAAAATCCTTTAACATATCAAGCCTATTTGAATTCCTTATCTATATATTTAATACAATAACAAAAATCCTTTTTAACTAATTCTCCAAAAATGTTAAACAGTAATCCTTACAGTATGTTGTCTTCACTTCAAACCTTCATCTTCTTTACTGATCCTTTTCCCCCTGTGACTCCTCGGTGTTTTCTGATTCTCTCTTGGTTCTAGTTCCAGTCCTTTTTCCTTTATTCCATTTTGGACAGTCCACCATTAGATGTTCTGGAACTCCTTTCCAACAGAAATGACAGTAATCTGTACAGTACGTCGGATCCTCAGGTTTCACCTCCCAGATCACTGTGACGTCTCTCGGTATAGGATTTTTTACTTCATCTCCTTCTCCGAGCTGTTTAGCTAATTGTTGTAGCTGATACTGAAATCTCTTTTTGTACTCCGGTAAATCCTCTTGAACTTGTAATATCCACTCCTTTATGACCCATAAAGCGTTGGTAATTCTGTCTTTGGTACCTCTTATCCGAATGGCCCTCACGTGTGGTTCTGCCTCTTTTTCATAAGGTGTGATGAATGTTTGCACTCCCAGCGCGGCCTTTAGAAACTTTTCCCGACAATCCTGGGGTCCTCTAATTATACTAAAAATTTCATGAGGTCCTACTAAAATAGTGTTTGACCAATACTGACCTCTTTCAGATGCTGGAGTTGTAAGAATGCATTGTCCTGTCTCCTCTAAGATGTACAACGTCTGATCCTTTCCCGCTACCGATCTTGCCTTTGGTACATTCAATACTCTTGATGTGAAAGAGTAGTAGGTCGGTGCTCCTCTATGAATTCTTTCAGTTTCTATCTTTCCTTTAGGAACTTCTATAGGTTCTCCTTGTTCCTGTTTCTTGGCAATGTACTCATTAAGAGTCAAATTAACTCCTGGGTTTGGTGGCCCTATCGGCATCCTATTAATACCTGCATACGAGATCAGTGTCCTTTCTTTGGGTCTGTTAGTTGTTACTTGAGCTAACGGGTTTTTCATCCATTCCGGCGTGGGCCTTGTGTCCAAGCATCCCCATCCTGGCAATGGTGACTGCCTTGCAGCGTCCAATGTCGGATTGAGTACTCCTGTGGTAGCTGTAGACTTTGACACATTAAAATATCTATCTTGATGCCTCATTTCTTGTCTTACGTTTTTCAGGACTCCTTTTGATTCCTCCTCTGACTCCTTCTTAAACTTTTCCTTTGCTGTTTCTCTTTTCCTGGTGGTAATAATCACTCCTGCCAACCTCTCCGTATATTCAGCTACTCTAGCCTTAGCTAGTTCTATCGGATCTTCAATATTCTTGTTGTCCTTTACGCTCTTTCTTTCGCTATGGGTTTTGCTCCTTTTAGCTTTCCTCTTAACGATTTCCTCGGAATCCCTTTCGTCACTATTAGACTCTGTGGAGGATGGAGTTGACTTCCTTTTTTCAGTAACAGTGGCCACGGAATAATCTATAGGATGTCCTTTCCATGGTGTGAATTTCACTTTCGCTTCTGTCTTTTCTTTCTCCTGTTGTCTTAAATAGTTGTCCAAATCTTCCTGTCTCTCTCGTGACGGACTTGTTTGACTCAGCAAGACCTTTAAGTAGTCAATCCCTTGCATCCTGTTCTCGGGTGTTAATAGTAGAAGATCCTGGAATCCTTGCGGAAACTTCTCGATAAATCTCTGGAGTACATTCTCTTATTGTAATTGAGCTTCAGTTAGGTCCTTTAATTCTCTTATAGCTATGGACATCTGAATCCCATCAGTAGCCGTAACTATCTGTGTAGATAGTTCTAGGATCCTCAACTTGATCTTCTGAACTTCCTCTAATAACCATCTTTCCCCCACTGTCATATAAATCCAAATTAATAATTAATTAATGATACTCCTTTAATCATGTCTTTACGAATCCTCACATTAACTGTTCTTAAATTAAAATCTTATTCCTACTCAGCTCCTAATTTTTTTTCTCACACTGCCCCAAAATTCTTCTTCAACACTATCCGTATTTACTAATACTTTTCTAAATATCAATCTGTCTTATGAATTCCTTATTTATTACTAATGTCTGTAATAAGATTATTTCTTATTTTAAGTAATAAAATACCTTTCTTTAGAGTCTTACAATTATTAGTTTAAGTATCTATTTGAAATAATATAAAAAAAAACTCCTGTTGCTCCTTTGTACTTATAGTGACTTTAAAATTACTTACTTTTATCCAGTCTTTACCACTCGTATCCTCTTTCACAGTTAATATCCTTTAATACACTGAATTAACTATTTTAACTTTAACTATTTTAACTTTATAACTGAAATAAATCCACTTCAACTCCTTTGTGAAATTCCAACTCCTTTGTTACCAACTCGTACTGCGACACTGTATTTCCCGAACTGCTGCTCCGGCTGAAATGGCGTCCCTTTCTTCTTTAGTCCTCTCCTTCAGGACGGTCCCCTTCATTTACTTAACGTTCTGCCGTCGTTTAGTAAATGGGTTGGGGTTGATAATGCAAACGAGATGGCGGTGACCTATTCATCCCCATTCTTATTCCTCGCTCTCTCTCTCCTTTAACCTTGGTTCCAATAACCTGGATTGAATTAATATTCAATTTCTCCTTTTTATCGGAAATTAACCTTACAATCCGGGCTGCTCCATTCATTAAAATATCCTGGGCTTCCTCTTGTGTAAAGTTGATCGTAGAATCCTCCTTCCTTTTGAATTCTACACCATAATCTTGGGTTCTGAGATTCTGCATTTTTCTTCTATCTTCTCTCTTCTTCCTGTTCTTGACACACTTCTGGACATCTGAATTATCTCTAATTCTGACTTTGCCCCACTCTATTTTCGTAAGAGTATTATGTCTTTCATCATTAACTCCATTGACTGTTTCCTTTTCCTCTTCTGCCTCTATTTCTCGAGCATTTTTCTTTTCAATTACTTTACAACTTTTTACATCCTTATCAATATATTCATTTGCGTAATATTGCTTAGCACATATTTTGTATGGAGTCTTTGGGTAATTATGATAATGTCTCCTTTTTATCCTATTCATTTTTACTGAAAATTTACCAAGATGACTTTGTAATGTGTCATCTTGCCCCTGTACATTTTGAAATAGCATATTTTCATTTTTTCTTGTGATGCTAATTTCTGGTGCGTCTGGAAGCAAATCCTCTTCCTCCTGAATAATAAAATTTATGGTTTTGTCTGCACCGTGTTTATTTTTCTTTGGCATTGTCCTGGAGTTTGTTTCTGCCAGTAATTTGAATGACCTCAACAGTATGAAATTTTCTTGGCTCCTGTATTGGCTTCTGGACATTTGAATACTGTTTATTCTTGAAGTATTCGACTCCTCCGTCCTAATGTTTCCATTCTCTGGCCTGAGATTAGCTACTTCTCCTTGGCTTCCCGAGATGACGATTCTGTCCTTCATCAATTTCCTTTGACTATCCTGACTTTCCTGTAGTCTTCTAAATCTCGGAGGTAATGAATTCCTCCTTTTTCTCCCATTGACCTGTAATCTAGTCCTTTTTACATAATTATTTGTTTCTTCCACTGGCCTTGCTTTAGAAACAAATTTTTCACGCAACCTTGTGTTGTAATGATGTATGGGTTGGTACTTTGCCATTGGTTGTTTTACTCCTTGTTTTGGATTCCTCTCACCCTCTTGCAAATTGGACGATGTTAAACTAATAATTTCAGACCTTGTTAAGTTTTGCATAGATCCCAGCTCCGGTTCCGGACTCCTTTGCTTAGTTCCTATGTTTCCCAACAATTCCTGACTTTTCCTTTTGAGGCTAGTTGTATCCCTGAAATTTGCAACTTCCAAGAATCCAAAGTCTCTTGTCCACGGTTCAGCTGGATTCCACCTTTTTACATTTTGAACATGTGCTCTCCTGTTCTTCAACTTTGCGTTTGGGTTCGTATCTTCCAAAATTAACTCTGTATTTCCTCTTAATTCAATGATTTTAAATGGTTTACTCCACCTGGTATTTAATCCTCCTTGCATGGTGTTGATAACGACATATTCACCAACTTCATATGAATGTTCTTTTCTTCCTTTATTGGCTTTTTCATTCCTCGCCTCCTGTTGCTTTTTAGTCAAATTGACAGCTTTCTCAATTGCCTGCAATTGTTCCTGCTGCTCCTCTTCTATTAAGCGTGGTGGTTCCTGGATTAGCGGGGTCACTAAGTCTGCTCTTATTAGTGGGTTCCTTCCATGCACTAAGAAGAATGGTGAATTATCCAATCCTCTGTGGTGATGAGTATTATGTGTAAACGCTACCTGGTCACACAATAAATCCCAATTAGTTTTATTGTCATTAAGATATTTCCTGATCGTGTTCTTATGTCCTCTGTTACTCCTTTCGACCACTCCGTTACTTTGTGGTGAATAGGGCGGCACAATGATATGATTTATGTGATGAACTTTTAGGAAATCTTCAAACTCCTTTCCCGTAAAATGCGTTCCTCCATCAGTTACGATTTCTGGCGTAAGTCCTACTTTCATAAAGACTTTATACCACATAATCCTAACTGTATCCTGAGCTCTTGCGTGTCTTGTAGGAATTAAAAATAAAAATCTAGATGTGTAATCAATTATTACTAACGCATACTCATTTCCTCTCTGAGTCTTCGGCATCGGGCCTATATAATCAATGCTAATCCTTTGGAAAATTCTGTTTGGTGGTGGATATGATATCTGTATCCCTTCGGCCTTTTCATTCCTTGGATTTTGTTGTTGACACTCCTTGCATTGTTTTACATAACCGTAAATGTCTCGTACCATCCTATCCCAGTAATACCTTTTCCTGATGGTAACATAGGTATTGAAAAATCCCCCATGTCCTGCTGTCGGGTCATCATGGGCTAATTTTAGGACGTCTGCCCTTAGTTTAGTGGGTACCACTAATTTCCATGGTGTTCCTGAAATCTTCTTGTTAATTTTATACAGTATGTCATGTATAATAGCGTAATTTTTTCCAATTATCTGGCCTCCTATATGAGCTGATGTTTTGCTCTCCTTCAATGAATTGATGATTTTTCTCAATTTAGCATCCTCTTCCTGCATTTTTCCAAATACTTTAGAATTTCCTCCTGCAGTTATCTGTACTAAGTTCTCCTCTAGTTCCAACATGCATCTTGAAGTCCTTATTAATGGAACATCTAATTTTCTCACTGGATATCTTGACAAACAATCCACGTGTTGCATTTTAACTCCTTTTCGATGTATTATTTGCATGTCATGGTTCAGAAATTCTATGGCCCATCTTGATAATTTTCCGTGTGGATCCTTTATGTTTTGTATGTATTTCAATGAGTCATGGTCTGTCCTTACAATAAATTTTCTTCCATAAATATATTGTCTAAATTTCTTTAAACAATGTAGTATGGCCAATGCTTCTCTACATCTTGCGTCCATCTTCTGTTCTGCTTCTGTCATCATTCTTGACGTGTATTCTAACACATGATAATCTTTTCCATTAGTTGTCTGTAAAATCATCCCAGCTAAAGCATATCCTGATGCGTCGCAATCGATCATCAGATTTGCGAATGGGTTATAATGTTGGAGTACTGGCGCTGTTGTAAGTGCCTGCTTCAACTCATGAAATGATTTTTCTTGTTCTGGTCCCCATTGGAAATTCTTGACAAATTCCTTTTTCTTCAGTCTGTTCAACGGCTCTGCGATATTAGCATAATCCTTGATGTACTTCCGAAAGTAATCTGTTAATCCTATGAAAGATCTTACATCCTTGATTTTCGTTGGTTTTGGGAATTCCACAACTGATTGAATTTTCTTTCTGTCGATTTTTCTTCCATCCTTATTAATAATGTCCCCCAAAAATTTCACCTCATCATAAGCAAATCTACACTTTTGAATTTTAAACTTTAGATTATATAAACGACATCTAATCATAATAATTTCAAATCTTTTCCATAACTCCTCTAAAGTTCCGGCAAAAATTAAAATGTCATCTACATAAACTAATACTATTGTAAATTTTAAATCTCCTAATATGTCATCCATCATGGCCTGATACTCCGCTGGACTATTTATGTATCCATAGGGTAGTCTCGTATATTGGTACTTCCCTCCTGATGGAATAGAAAATGCTGTCTTCGGTCTTGAATCCTTATGTAATTCTCTTTGTAAAAATCCTTGTAGGCAATCCAATGTAATAAAATAACATGCCCCATGTAATGACATGGACATTTCATTAATCTTAGGTAGAAAATAAGTATTTTGTATCACTTGCTTGTTTAGGTTCCTCAAATCCAAGCAAAATCTGTATTCTCCGTTAGCCTTCTTAACTAATAGTACTGGACTATTGTACGGTGAACTGCTGGGTTCGATTACTCCTAACGCTAACATCCTATCAGTTTGCCTTTTCAATTCTTCTCTTTCGAATTGTGAACAAGGCCATTGTGCTCTGTAAACTGGTAGTTCTTTTCCAGTGTCAATCACAACTGCTCTGTAGTCCAATTTCTCTAATTCCTCTTCCGTCTTGGCAAATCTATCTCTGTTGTTATTAATAGCATGTAGTCCAAATTTTCTCATTTCTGGACTTAGTTTTGGGTCAATATCTACTTCCTCCATTTTAAAAGGTTCTTGAACAATATTTATTTCCTTGTGTCGATGTTCTCTATCCTCTTGTTCGGTTTTAATAGCTTCTCGTCTAAGTTCCTCATAAGATCCTAAATATCGTACTTTTGGTAAATGTAATACACGTTTAGTTGGATTATATACATACGTGAATCCTTTTCCTCCTTCGATTTTAATTAATGGAAATCCAAGTAGTAATCCTGGTGGTGCTTTGCTTTGATCCAAGTAAATAAGTGCTTCTTGATCCTTTTCTGCTCTTGCACACGTAAAATCAATCCTTTCAAATGATCTCGGCATTACCTCATATGGATGGCTAGTTGATATGAAATTAACTCTCCTTACTATTGGCTCCTCTGAAAAATTTCGATTAATATTTTCATTATTCAAAATATTACTATCGTCTATTTCATCTGAGTCCGTCATATCACTATTGTTCAACACATCCTTATTAAGTTCCTGTTCCAACCTCCTGTTGAATTTCTGTAAATAACCTGTAGACTTAGGGTTTTTATTATCCTCTGGAAATAAAGTAATTTCATCTTTCTTCATATTAATTAATGCTTTGTGTTTTCGTGTAAAATGTATTCCACAAATTAATATGGTAGTCATTTTAGGTATGACTGCGAAATCATAAAATTGTTTCCTGTCACAAATCTTGTAGAAAATTCTTGCCGTCTTGTTGTAGGTTTGCTGACATCCATCCACAAATTGAGCATATGATTTACTTGCATGTTCCTTTATTTGTATGGATTCTGGGCTTTTCCTTTGAATGTAGAATGCACATGCGGGTGATACACACGAAAGATTAGCTCCTGTGTCAACTACTGCTTCTACCTTTACCCCATTTAGTAAATTTAAATAAATTAGGATATCTGATGAATTGACTGCTTGATCCTTGAGTCTCTTGTGTTCCTTTTTGAGATGTGATGCTGTCTCAGTAAACCCATTAATCCTAAGTTTAGCTATGAAATTGTCCTCACTCTCACTTTCACACACAGTTGAGTTCTCATTGAAAGTCTCGTCACTAAAGTTCTCATCTTCAAAGATATCTTTATTTTTCCAATCACTATCAAAATCTTTTAACTTATCCAATTCTATGATCCTTGCGGGTTCAGAATTATGAATCGGGCCTGGAATTGCATCCCTCGTTAAAATCCTATTAGTAATTGTTAAGTCCTTCTGAAAATTATTTTGAGGCTCCGGAGTCTTTCCTACCCGCGTGGAAAGACTATTTAGTTTTCCGGTTGGTATGCCGGTCTAGCTAAATTAGCGTATGGCGTTGCTGATTGTGAGCTATTCGTTCCTGGTGCCATCAAATAAAGTTGACGTTGCGTCCTTTCTTGATTGCTCCTGAACAATTCTCGTACCATGTCCCTTACAGTTTCCGGTTCTCCCTGATTATCAGCTTGTTGAAAATTCCTTCCTCTAAATCCTCCTCGGAATCCTCCTCTAAATCCTAATCTATTAAAAACTCCTCTATTGTTGTTGAAAAATCCTCTGTTGTTGTTAAAATTTCCACCGTTGTTGTGAAAATTTCCACCGTTGTTGTTAAAATTTCCTCTTCCTCTTCCTTTCCAATTTCCTCTGAAATTGTTGTTGTTGTTGTTAAATCCTCTTCCATTTCCTCTAAATCCTGCTCGTCCTCGTAGTTTACCCCTAACTTGTGAATTTCCCTCATCTCTCTTCTTATTGTGACAATCTTTCTTCATATGACCAATTCGATCACAATAAAAACATTTCCCTTCAAATTTCACTGTTCTGGCTTCTTCCTTCGTAGTCTTGTCTTTAGTCTTCTTAAAAATTTCGGTTTCGATTTTAGTTGGAATTTCCTCATCCTCACTAGATGAATCATTGTTATCCTTTTTGTCCTTCTTCTCTACTGATGTATCTGCTCTTCTCCTTCTCAATAAAATATCCAGTCGATGTTGGAATGCTGGTATTGATTCCAAAGCACTATCCACAATGTTCTCCCTTAATTCCAGATCTAACCTACGATGCATTTTCTTCACCATCTGCTTTGGTGGCATATTCGGTTCCATTACACCTAAAATGTCCTGTAATCCTGCTACGAATTCCTCTGCATTCATTTTCTGCGTTAATTGAAACCTCTCATAATTGTCTTCAGCTTTTTCTGCACTAACTACGGGGTCGTATTGTGCAATAAAACTTGTCCTAAATGCCTTCCAAATCCTCTTGTAATCCTCTTCATCCTCAGCTTTTTCCATTTCTTCAACAATTATGACCTCACGACGTTCAAACCAACGTCTAACTAATTTATCCTTCGAATCAGCGAAAAATGTACGCATGGTGCCCAGAAAATAATCTAATGAAATTTCCTGCCTTTTCCTCTCTATCTCAATCCTTTTAATCCAAGTTTCAGAATTCATAGATGAAGAATACGGACCAACCTTTTTACGAAGAATTTCAAACCTTTTGAGATCCCTCTCGACTGTGATGTTCTCCAGTTTGATCCTTTTAGCAACAGCTTCTCCATTCTCGTAGTCCTGGACAGCCTTTTCCAGCTCCGAATAATATTCCTGCTTCTCCAAAGACTGCTGTTCCAAAACCTTGTAATTCTCCATTAATGATTCCATATTATCCCTCATGGTCCTCATCTCTTCCTCCAACCTTTGTTTTTCCTCCTCGAATTGAGCGTCAGGCTGATTTCTCCTTCTCCTCGTAGCCATTGTGACGAAATTTAGGTAATAACAGTCACTAAACTTTGTTTATAATTGTTCACTGTTTACTCCTCTTGTCGGATAATTTTAGTAGTTAGAATAAATAAATATTCCTTTACGATTATAACTACCTCATAAAATCCAATTATAGACTCCTTGGAGTAAAATTCCGTTGATAATTGTTATCAATAAAATCCTTTAATAACTCCTTTAATAAAATCCTTTCATAAGTTCTTTTAATAAATTCGTGGCGTAAATCCTCTAATAAATTCGTAAAATAAAATCGTCTTTATCAAAAAAAAAATCTATTTAATAAAGTTCATTTTTATTGTAAAATAAAATGCCGTGTTAATTTAATGCACTGTATTGTTAACTGGAAAAAAATTAACCGTTAGAATTCACTAATTCCTTTACTTTTATAACGGCCAAAATATTCCGTGAGAATAATGCCGGTTAGAACCCCTATTGTTCCTTTACTTTTATAACCGTCCATAAATCCTCTAGCACATCAAAAAAAAATATCCGTTACCAAAAAGTCCTTTGTATTCTGGAAGATGATTGTGTGGATTCGCGAATCTGGAAGATGTAGGTGTGGCTTTGGTGGCTTGGTCTCCTCCTCGCGTGCCATGCCGTCTTGATCCGTACGACCGCTTCCGAAAAAAAAATTTTAACGGACAAATTCCCTCTCACTTCCTTTGTCCCCCAATTTATGCGAATTAATTTCCACTTTTAATTTAGAAATTTTAATTAATTCACTCCACACAGGAATCAGCCGCAAACTCCACCATGTAACGTGTTTATATTATTAGGTCCTTTTTATGAATCCCTTGATGATCCTTTAAGTGATGCTAGTGTGGAAGATCACTTTAAACACTTATGTTCCTGTAGGGTGTAATGCCTAGCTGTGAGGCGGCCTTACGACCGCGACCTATGGTGTGGTAGTGAAGGAATAAGATGCAAACTATCTTATTCAATTAATCCTCTAAAACACTTGAATCCTTTAAGTCCGAATTGTCCTTTTGATAATTTAGTCCTTTAATTTATTCTGATTCAAAGCACAACACCTTTTAACAATCCGAATCCACAATCAATCCTTTATTCCTAATTATAAATCCTATTGATTATTCCTATGAATACTTCCTATTGATTATTCCTAATGATTCCCTGGAGCTCTTGCCTGCTCCGATCCTAACCGTAGACTCCTCTCTCCAAGTGCTCGCTCACCGCTCGCACACTTATCCTTATCAGTGACTCACACTGCCCCGTTCTCAGTCCTTTTCTTCTCCTCTCCTTATCCTTCTAGTATCCTATTGTTATCCTTATCTTATATCCTTATAGATTCAATATTTTAAAGATTTTCCCCATTGGGGTGTGATGAGCTCAAAGGATACGACCCACCTTGTACATATTTAAATGCTCGCTCAAGTTGATTGTGTTGTGGGAGCCAGCTCATGGCCCGTAGCCTTTGTGCATGCTTCGCCAGAATGAAAATGGAGCATAATATATTTTGAATATTGTTGGCAAAAAGCCGACACCAATATTGAATTTTCCATGGTGAACATTTCTCAGGGACAAAGTATGTCATTTCGGAGTCAGTCTTCTTTCAACTCTGCCCATAAACGTCTCCCTTTATACACTCAACCAGCGTTTCCTCACTCCGGCCTGGGTTCCATA
Organism: Allacma fusca; assembly: GCA_947179485.1. Classification (NCBI taxonomy): domain Eukaryota; kingdom Metazoa; phylum Arthropoda; class Collembola; order Symphypleona; family Sminthuridae; genus Allacma; species Allacma fusca. The sequence goes on from OX359248.1 coordinate 9,667,857, forward strand.
TCCTAGCTTCAAACACTTTTTACAGTCTGCCCTCCTTACAAGGGAATTCCTTTTCACATTTTAAAAGACAATAATTAATTATTCTACACGGGCACCTTTCTCAGATCTTACAATTTGACATGGTCTCTTAGGGTCTGGATGTTAAGTTATACATTTTATACATTCCTTTCAAGCACTACAAATATAACGCTATCTGCTCAGTTTTTGTTTACTCACAGCTGATCGGATGTTTTGGTCATACATTGTAACGATCCAGCTCCGCTTTCTCATTCCCCACGCATCATCAGGAAGTGAAGACGTTTTGGTGCCTTGGTTTCCTCTTGATGAAGATCCCTTACCAAGATTATTATTAAAGATAATTACGGACTCGTACCACACTCTAAGATCCTCTCGTGGAGAAAATAACAATTTGGGAAAAAAGATGTTTTGCAACCGACCCCTCCCCCTCTGAAATCAAATAAAATTGTTCAGTTCCTGTTATAGTGACAGTAGTCTGTACTCAAGGGGGAAAATAGGTGGAGATTGAAGGGCATCTGAGAGGAGTCCATGTGTGGTTTGATATTTCCCACAAAACGTGAATCATCCTTTTACGGATGTCTCGTTAACCCCGCGTGAGATGATGACATTCATGGGACATGGTCCTCAACCCGTGTCACTCCACCACCAAAACACGTGTTTCAAACCTTTCAAGTGCATCATGTCCCAATGATTTGGAAATGCAGCTTCTCTCGCTCTATAAATAAAGTGCACTCTTACTATACAGGGCCACTATGTTCAGAGCCTTTTCTCCTTAGGAACTGACAGAAGTCGAATTTGACTTTACGTGGAGTGTTTTCATAGAACGGTGGACAGTACAGTATCTCCCACGTCGGGGTAATGTCATAGCGAGTTTTCCACTCAACCTTGTCTATCTCCCCTCTCTCAAACACTATTCTCTCTTCATCCGAACTTCCTCACCCGCCAGCATATTTGAGTCCTTGTACAGTTGGCCCTCGGTCCAAGAGCCCCTTCTCAAAATGTGTGGTCTGGCCATGGAGAAATATTTTTCATATTGTTATGTTGAAGAATGTTAAATCCTATCCTTGTTAAAGGTTATATCTTTGGGAGTAGAATTCAGCCGCTTTTAAAAACGTGCTTCTATTTGGAGAGTACACTCTTGACTCTTGTGGATTTTTACATGGGCGGGATAAAAATTCTCAGTTGATGGGATGTGGGAACGTATCCCCTGGAATTTCAAGAGGATTGTAGTTTTTTTCCCTGTCTTTTGTATCCTTTTGCTCTTCTGTCTATTGGGGCAATAATTCAATTTGGATCCCAATTTAAATCTCAGAGTTGGAAGGAGCTGTTTTCTGTAGATAGTTTTGAGGCATTTTGTAATTAGAGATTTCGCTTGAGCTGGAATGTACGGAGAAGATCAAGTGTGAGATAAACTGTTGTTACCATTCCCAATTTAGGATTTTTAAGCACGGGACTCTATTTGACTGGAAAGATATGAGCGGTCCTTGGATGAAAATAAAATTTAGTGTTTATAAGAGAGGCCCTTAAAGTAGATACTTGAGGAGTGATTGGGGATTGTGAGGAATATGTTTGAAGAATATGTATGGAAATGCTGGGGTTACAAAGAGAGTGGTTGGAGACAAAATGGTTGGTGAAATTTGAGGGATCTGGGAATTATGAGAGTGGAGGACAATTGTTGTAATTGATGTGGAGGACTTAGGAGGGGGAGGTGATTGGAGGAAATGAGGGAGTTTTTGGCAAACTGTTGATGAAAGGGAGAAGGAAGGTTGGGTTGTTGGGAAGAGAAATAATAAATGGGGACGGAAGCAGCCGAAGCATGAAGGCATTGACTCGTCTAGTTATCAGACTTGATTCATGGGACTCGGAGTATAATATGTATTGATAAATGTGGGTAGTAAATCTAGGGAAAGGAGTCAATAGAGATTAGAGATGATCCAGGGAGATAAGAAAGGAACGGTGGGGGATGAGGTATCACATGCTCCATTAGCCCATGAATTTACGGGTTTCCCATCCTCAAATTCTCCATTCTCTTTCCAACTTCCTCAACCTAAATACACAGAGCAGGAGCAAGTCTTACGTCGAGCTTATGCTTTCCTCTATCAAAATACCTTCACATCTCCATTCCAAGTCAGTGCCATCCAGAAATATCGCACCACTTTTCCTCCACCGTCTCTTTCTGCCTCTCTCTCTCTCTCTTGCGTCCTCTGGTACTCACAGAGCTTTGTTCAATCTCAAGTAATATTTGTCAACTTTAAATATTTGTCAAGGGTCAAGTTCAGGTCAAATATATGCTGTATATATATAATTATATGTAATTACATATATCAAAATATACTAAGTCAAGTTTAGGTCACTCTGGGATTACACAAAGGTCACGTTTAGGTCACGCTTGGATCACACTATGGTCAGGATCAGGTCACGCTGAGATCACACTCAGATCAAATGCGGGTCAAGTTAGGTTAAGCTGTGATTATACTAGGTTCAAATACAGATTAGGTTCAGGTCACGCTAAGATTACACTAAGGTCAATATCAGTTCAGACTCAGGTCGTTTGTACATAAGTCCATGGTTACCTTTAGGTCATGTTTAAGCCAATTGTTACCTTTAGGTCATGTTTAAGTCAATGGTTACCTTTAGGTCATGTTTAAGTCAATGGTTACCTTTAGGTCATGTTTAAGTCAAGTTTCACTTGTAGGTCATGTTTAGGTCATGTTTAAGTCAAGTTTCACTTGTAGGTCATGTTCAGGTCAAATGTAAGTCAATGACCACCTGTGGGTCAGGATAAGGTCATGTGTAAATAAAGTGTCACAGTTAGGTCAGGTTCAGGTCCTGTGTAAGTCAAGTGTCACCTTTAGTTCATTTTCAACTCAAGTGTAAATGAACACCTTTAGATCAGGTTCAGGTCCTACATATATGAGTAAAGTGTCACTATCCAATGAAAATTGTGCAGCCTTTTGGAGTACCCCTTAAGTGCGAGTACAATGTACGAGCCTTTTATACTCAAAGTTCATGAGAGGAAATCGGGTCTAGGGATCTCTTTGCCCGAACACAGCTCAAGGTCTCTAGGAATATGTGAATGCGAATAAATACATAATTATATTCATACCTGGATATAGCCCTTGCAGTTGTACTTCCATATGATTGGATGAGACGGAGAAGTAGATAGATGAATTTTAAAGATTTTTTTCCCATCAATGTATCCATGACTGTATCTCCTACTCCGAGAGTTGGTTTCTCTACTCAACCAAATCAACGACTTGTGACTTGGACTTGATCTCATTGGAGTTGAAAATTTTAAGGATGAATGAGGAAATTTATTTCTTCAGAGAATTGCTCATTTCCAGTCAAGTCATTATTTCATGGCTCAATTATTATTCGGGAAAAAATCATGACCGTAATTGTATTTGGACTCGAAGCATATATGGCTCAACTCTGAGGGGGAATTTTCTCCTCCAATAGTTCATACTCTATGTTTCCCTTTCCCATGCGATCCGCTCCATAAAATTACCTCAAATTTTTCCAAACGTAACTACCCGCTCAAAATCCCCCTTCAAAATCATTACTCCTCCTCATTCTCCCATTTGTCATTCTACTGCGGAATTTTCGGGCATAAATTATTTCACAAATTTTATTCAACTCACTCAAACCCCAAATTCATGCATAGCCTCGTCCCACGACACACAAAACATTTACCCCTCCCAGGCAGCCAATTCCAAATATGGGGTTTCAAATTTTTCTGGAATTCCTAAAAAAATTCTAAATTTGTCTAAAAAATCTAATCATCAATAAAATTATACTATGTATTATTTCAAATTCGCGAAGACAGGCAACACTGAAGGAAATTTTTAGAAATTATTCTAACTTTTAACAAAGGAAAAGTTCAAAGAGTAATAACCAGGAAGTAGCTCTTCGGGGGAGGGAATATCTTCATTGGCACAAATGCGGATTCCTTTGATTTGTGATGGAAGGAAATTTAATGGGTCGGAGTATGTAATAAATTTGTGGAGGGTAAAAATGATCCTGGGAGGTACCTGAGAGTTGGCATTGGTAACATTTATGGGGTGGAAGATTACTTTGGAAACTCAGAGGGAAATGTGACAGTTGATCTTCGGGAGTATAGTTGGACGGGAGTTGCGTGCTCGCCCTGTGACATCAAATTAAAGTGATATGGAGATTACAAGATACATATAAAATGTTTACATAAGTTAATAATTCAGCCCTCCGCTCCGTCATTATCTCAATGACTTTTATCGACGTGGAGTCTAATTGAAGCCTGGGAATCACTAAATAATAGCCGCTACTCCTATCTCCCTCTCCACTTGTGTAATAATTACACTTTTGTTACGAGGCATGAAGGAGATTTGATTTAGTCGGGATTGGTTCCTTCCTACACACCGAGACCTCATTCACCAATGAAAGGTACATATGTATGTACGGCGGACCACTCGTCGTAAATTTCCCAGATGATATCACAATTAAGTATGGTATCAGTTCTTGGGAGGGGGAGTTCTGGTTCCATGTACGAGTCAACGACAGCTAATTGTTACTACTGCCAGAGCTCTATACCTTCTAAAGGTTACAGCCGTTTCATTCATTATGCAAACATGATTTTATCTGTAGGGTGAGTCAGAGTCCTTGGACCTCTCCAATTTTAAGCTCAAATGTAAACCAAGTATAAATCCTGGCTGAATTCTAAACATAGATTTAAGCTCCCGAATGTCCCTGTTTGTTCAGAATACAAATCCCCTCAGGACGTTGACCTCATCAAGGGTCACATATATTGACCTATAAATTGACCCTTTTTAAATCCCAATAACTCCAGGAATACAATTCCAAAGAATGATTTTTAGACGCAGCTCTGTTAATTAAATGGATGTCGGGGTCAAAGGTCAAGATAATATTTCCTCCTACGGATAGGAATTTGACTATGAGGCTAATTTGATTTAACAATTCATAAATTATTACTAGGTTCATCCAATGAAATTTTACTTTTACAGATTTGCTTCAACAAATTACTGTTCATTTGCTGAGGTCAAAGGTCAAGAGCATTCATACAGTCAAAACAATTAGAGTGGGATGTCAATAGTAGGATTTTTTGACTCAGAAAGGATTTCAGGGGATTGTTTTGTGTATTAAATCAAATTGACTTGAATTCCGCCCCATTTGACCCAGGTCAAAGATTAAGGTCATGCAGGTACTGTTATGATTTCCAATTCCTAATGTATAGTAAAGGTTTGTCTCTCTTACAGTCTTTAAGGATTCAATTCCGCAGATACCACCGGGACTCAGCGGTTCCAATCTGACCCACAGGTCAAAGGTCAACTTTGGACGAAACTTGTAGAATCCGAAGTGTTTACCGTGAAAATATTCCCCATATTATCCCGCAAAAATTATTTTTACTTTCCCAGTAAGAAGAGAACAAGCGGGTTGAAATTTGGAGTCACTCTGGATGCGTATCAAAACGTCTGGATCTTTCTCCGCATAGAAACATATTGCCCAAGCTTTTGTTAGATGGGGAAATTCTACCTGTCAAATGATGTATTGTGTTTGTGCATTTAAATGCGGAGCTCTAATTCTCCATCTATTTCTTCACGAATATTGTATTACGTGGATATGGAACAGGATATATGTACACCCGTTATTCTAAATGTACCACTCACATTTCACTGGGAAATGACTCGAGAAAGCAAGGACAGTTGATTCTTCCTATTTGGGAACCCTCTCATACATAATGCCTGATTTTTTCTCAAAAATATTTCCAAAATTTATATTTTAATCTCAAGCAGTTCTTTTTTATGTAAATCTGAGCTAGCCAGTATAAGAGTAGGATTTTGTGGCTCTGAGGGTTGCTTTTACAGCCAGAGTGCACTGCATGAACGGTAGGGAGTTGGTAGGAGGGAAACATACTGCATTTTAAACTTTTGTATGAGAGGGATTTTGATGGAGAAGAGCATAGGAGCTGAAGAGTAACCCCTCCGGATATGGGAACCATTATCCGTCCCAACTGGTTCCTCCAACCCTCAATGATCATATGTCCCCACAGTGGATTCACTCTGTACAGACCCTCCTGAAGGGATCCAATTTGTATTCTTCTCATCACTTGTGACTATATTGATTGAGAGAAATAACATTGTTTGAAATGGGGAGGTGGGGAAATATTGTTGATCCTATGGACTTAATGGTTTTATGAGGGGACTGTACGAGTGAGATAACACTGTAGAATGACTCTCTCCTGCGATGATGATCAGCTTGTGAGCTTTCACATGAAGGAAGGAGAGAGAGAGAGTGAGAGAGAGAGAGAGAGAGAGAGAGAGAGAGAGTTGGAGAATGAAGGGGAGAAAGAAAGAGTAACGACACGAAGGATCCCCGAGAATTTATAGAATTTACACTTTACATTTACTTGCATAAATCCATAGGGAAGGGTGTATAAATTTCTAATTTTACTTCCACTTCCCTCCACCGACCTAACAAATCATTCCCTATTTCTCCAAGTCATATAACTACACACTACCACGTTTCCATGTCTCCTTGTAACAAATTATCTTTATGCTTTTCAAAATGTAAAGAGCTTCCATTGAAGGTACGTACCAGCTTTTCAGACCACCACTGTCTGTCTACGTCTACCATTCAACCCATCCCCTATTCATGCGGTTTAGCATGACTCTTATATCAATGTAGGTATGGCAATTCCAACTTACGACCACCCTAATGCCATCCAGTCAAAAGTGTATTGATACTGTACTAATAGAGCAAGGCCAGAGCTAGGGTTGGCTCAATAAACTTTGATGAGCTTCAAGTCCGGAGTCCTTTCGCATGCTTCCGGTTTAACAAACTTCAAATCCCATGTAGAATTTTTTAGACCATTATTTCAGTCAATATTCCAACAAATTTGGACTCGCATTCAGTTCAAATATGAAATGATTTCAAGCCTAATTAGGACTCTATTTTGATATTATTTTGCTCTAAGTCCGTGAAAATTCAAAATTTAAGTCAAATTTGGTACAAAAATCAAATTTGATTTTGAAATGAAAATAAATTGGGTGACATCCAAATTAAATAAGGAAGTTCAAAGTGTGATATGTAAGACTGGGTTCTTCAAATTTAATTATTCGGATCAAATCCAAGGACTTGTTTACCTGAACGAAACTTAGAATTTCAAGGGGAGGTTGAATGACAAAGCTGAGCCTAATTCTGTTATTCAGGGGTCGGGGGTGAAACTAGACTAAAGTATTTGAGGAGTAAATTGGGCGGGAAATTTGATGTAAGGAATAGGTCATCGTTGCTTCACATTTAAATTTTTTGAAACTATATTAAAAGTTCAAGTTTCAGTTGGTATCAAGTTCTAGTTGGGGTCAAGTTCTGATTAAGTTGGGGTCAAGTTCTGATTAAGTTGGGGTCAAGTTCTGATTAACTTGGGGTCAAGTTCTGATTAAGTTGGGGTCAAGTTCTGATTAAGTTGGGGTCAAGTTCTGATTAGGTTGGGGTCAAGTTCTGATTAAGTTGGGGTCAAGTTCTGATTAAGTTGGGGTCAAGTTCTGATTAAGTTGGGGTCAAGTTCCAATTGGGGTCAAGTTCCAGTATTGGTTAAGTTCGGATTAAGTTGGGGTCAAGTTCTGATTAAGTTAGGGCAAAGTTCTGATTAAGTTGGGGTCAAGTTTGAGTCAAGTTTGTTCTAGAAAGTTACATATGTATGGATTTTTTAATTATATTGCTCCCTTAACTTGAAATGATGAACCTGGTACACGGCTATGTCAAGTGCGTGTCAATGCGGTCAATTGTGCCTATACTGATTACTAATATCCAGTATCCCATAGTGTCGGTTAAAAGATCAGATGTCTACTTAACTTCAAATCTGCAACATAAACATTCATACTGGACCAAATATACCAAGATCCCTCACACCTGAACCTCAAAATTCAAGTTTAGTTCCCTACTTGAACTTGAATTTTTCCTTAGGTTAGGTTACTTGCATAATTTAGCTTGATGAAATACCTACTATTTGAACTCTAGTTCTAACAGAAACGACTAAAGTGAAGATGAGCTGGGTTCCTTGACCCAGTTGACCCGACCGGAGCCCTATGTATTGAAGGGTGGGGGAAGAAGCGCTCTGCTACAATGTTAAAAGCGTATTGGTACTTTATATTGATGTGAAGAGTCGAAGTGAGTGTGGGAGACATATTACGAGGTAGAAAGGAACGAACTCCCGCTTCGGTAATTGAAGGTGAAGTTAAAAGTGAGTTTACCCCTTGGCTGGGTTGTTACTATGAGGAGTCGGAGGTGTTGGAGGAGTTCGGAGGAGGAAGGTACTCCGCTATAATCCAAGTATCACACGCACACCCTCCATCCATCAGATTACTCTACAATTCCTCCGTGACAAATAAAAAAGCCGGTGAAAATCCAAAATCGATTGCATATCCGTCCTTCAGTCTATCTTCGTCTCCCACTTCTTAACTCAATGGCTATCTCCGTATAAATAGAGCCACGCACCCAATACCCATATACATACATACATACATACAGGAGTTGTCGCTAGGTAAATGTCGTCATCCACACCATTCTCAAAGATATCGGAGTATGACGAGAGTGGCTTTGACAGCTCGGAAAATATCCGGTTAGTCCCAAAGCTTTTTCCTATTTCACCATTTCCCTCTGACGCTAAAGAGAATTTCATTTTCCTATAACTGCATTTCCCCAAATTCCCATCCCATCCCATAATGTGTACCTTCATCCCCTTGTATCACTCCGAACAGAAACATAATGCCCAAATGTCTTACAACCTTGTCTTCTACTTTTAAGCTTTCAACACTCATCTCCCTTTTCTCCCCACTCCATCAGCATGTACGTACATATGTATCTACATACATACTCCCAGCCCTAACTCCAACACGATAACAGTAGATAACTATCATTGTCCATACACTCCCGCAACCCACGTTACAGTACACTCCCTCCCCAAAAGCAACCCTAATAAAATTTTTACTCCCACAAATCCATCCTCTATCTGTAACATTAAAAAAAATCATTTTAAACTACGAACGGGGAAATGTGCCAAATATTTTAGCCTTCCCGAGAAAAGTTCCCTGCAATTCTGTCATAGCCCTAGGTTGTAATGTTCCTACAATAAAAAATTAACACTGGGGTAAATGGGAATGGATCCAAATATCTCTTACACTTTTCCAGAGGAAGGAAAAGCCTGGGATATGAGAGGGCTCCTTATACCCAGAGTGTACTGTAACAGCGTTTATCTACATATACATTCTACCTATAGAAACACATATGTAGGTATGTATAGATATACTTACATATGAACCAATTGTTCCATACCTGTGTGTAGTGACTATAGACAAACTCCAAGGCCCACAAAGCCTCTTCCCTTTTATCTTTAAGAGCGTAACGGAGGGACAATGGTATTGTTTTCGCTCTTCCGTCGTTTCATTTTTACCCTATTTTATATTTCCCGCGCCTCCCGTCTTTTATCCTTCCCTGGAAAAAAAACCTATACCTCTAGGTAACTTTCTTCCTCCTCACATTTGTAGACTTGACAATGATTATCTTCCGGGAAGCGCTTATTCTTTTCCAATTCCATCCCCTCATTCCTCAAATATTCCTCAATTTGTTTTGATGGATCATTCCTATGCACTTTATCTCTTGAAAGGTGCGATGCTTCAACTCTTCGACGAGGCTTCATTGGATGTTTTGATAGTGAAAGTATTTTGACATAACTACAGGTATACCGGAGTATCTATCTATAATAATTATTATACATGCTGAGAGAGGATTCTCATAGGGTTCCTAATTTTGGAAAGGGAAAAGTGTAATCATATTTTTAATAGAGAGTTTCCAAACGGACATTTGGATTTTCAAAAATTTGTGGCGGGAAAAACAGGGAATGGATTGACTGAGCGTTGGATCATATGGGTTGTAGTAGCGGGTGTTGGTGAAGTTGTAGGAAATGAATGTTCAAACCAAGCATAATATTAGGTGTGAAAAGTGTGGAGTACATTTGGTTGTGAATATGAAAGGGATTTTTCTACTTTGCTCTTTGCACAGTTGAGGATACAGATATGAGGACTCAATGCTTTGGGACGAGAGCTTGGCGGACTGTACCCCATTGTGGGATGACAGAGAGGGAAAGTTAAGGGGAGCCTTTCTCACGCTCACACATCCAGTGAGAGAGGGAATCCCATTCCATGTGAATTGGATTTCTATCGGAATCTTGCGAGTAATAGTTTTCAAGAACTGTGTCACTTGAGATTTGGACTTGGACCAGTTTGTTATCTGTGAGCCTGAAGGAAAGTCCTATTACACTCCATTCCCTTCATATCTCCTTTGGACATGCATAAACCTTGTATTTTCTCTGCCTGTCCCCTCTCCAGCCTTTTTTTTTACGACATTTACATCTATCTTCTCCCTTGTCCCTGTTTGTCTTTCCCAACTCCACATTGCGAGACATGTCAGTCTTCCATTTCTCTCTGGAACGACTTTCCCATGTGCTTACATCCAATTACATCTTCCAGCTCTCTACCTCCTCTCCTTTGTTAGCCGATCTCCCTATTTTCCTTCCCTATTTGCATTCATCTATACTGGGTCTTCTCGTGCATATGCCTCTGTATCTATTTATGAATTTCTCTCTTGGAGCACATGGCTGTTTTGTGCTGAGCAAATGCAGATTCCCTTTTTGCGCGATGGACTTTTAGTAGGGCTGTAACATTTACAAACATTTCCATTGATATGAGGACCCCTCCTAACATAGCGACCGAAAGACGGGCTTTGTACAAGGATTATTTTAACGGGCTTAAAAAATAGCGCAAATATAGGTAATTACATATCTACATACAGTGTCTGATAGTAGATACACATACAGTGTACAAATACACATGAGTTTAAAAAATACAAATAATTTAGAAATGCATATGCAATTAACATATCCTGTGACTGCGTATATCTTTATTGGTTGTAACTTGCATGTAATTATATAATTTATGCTCAAAGTATATCTACAACTTTTACTTATGTATGTATCCACATTACCATAAATACTCACCTACAGAAAAATTACAGGTATTTTCATATGGGCTTACTTAAATTATATATGTACTGGAACATAATTATGTTACTTTGTCTTAGCCACTGAAAGGAAGCTGGGCTAAAATTATTATTGTTTTTTTTTAATTTAAATAATATTTAACTGTGTTTATAATTGTGAATGATTCATTGGCCGAAGTTACTGAACCAATCAGATTGTAATCCAAAAGGAATAAAACGCATGGCAGACAAAAAACTACAGACGATGTGCAAAAACATTTCTGTGGACAAAACCTGAGGAAAGTGCATTTTACATTTATTTTTTGGGGACGTATGTATCTATGTATGTATGTTTGTGCGTGTGTAAAGTAGGGAAGAGACATAAATAGGAAGAGTACTTGTCCTCTCCTATGAATAGAGGGATTCGGAGCCAATAAGATATTCCCAGTGCAGATAAAGTTCCCTTACAGAGTGTCCGCTCTCTGCCTATAAATTCCATCTGTCACATATTATGCACATCATGCCCTAACAAGATACATGGGAAGAATGGAGCACGTTGTGGATACTAAAAGTAAGCAAATCGTGTTTCCACTGATACAATTCCTTGTAAATGTTTTACGAGATGCAATTCCATGTTTACGTGTCTTTTACATGTTCAAGGATCCTGAGTAACCCTCAAGTATACAATATGTTTTCCAGTAATGTCATTATGTAGTGAGTCAGTGGAGGAGCATCAAATTACGCTGTAGCTGTAGTTCACACCGACTCCTTTCACAAGCCCCTCTCGGTGGCATTCTAAGGGCGTATGTACGCTATGGTGGGGATCGGGCTGGGATATAATTCGGCAGGACAGATGTAACAGGAAGTGTGTATGGAGATGTTCTGATAAATGGTGGGACGAGAGGAGGAAATGCAACGGGAATGGGATCTGACTCGGGGGATGTGAGCATCTCCATTGGCCATTCCCCACCCCTTCCAATGCACTTCTCCATTATTTATACGGATTCTATTTAAATTTTTCAAACATCATTTTTTTCCATTTACTCCGAAAAACTTCTTTCACGCAGTACTCTATGGAGGACTGCTCGGAGGAGTTCCCTGATTTCCTTTATTTTGCCAATAATCCTTCCTTTTATGTAGATTTTCCCATAAGTATGTCTTCGTGTATATAGTTTGAATTTGTGTATACAGGAGAGCATCTTATTCAGCTTATTTGTTATCTTCAGCTATAACATCAAACAATAGTCTGTCAAATATTTAAGGCCCCCATTTTCCTTCAAAATTATTTCCACTATTGTATTTTCTTACGTTTTTGTAAAAATCTATCTGAAATTAGTCAACTGTGCAAAATATTTGTAAAATCTTTCTGAAAAAAAAACTTAACCCTTGTTTTGGAATTTAATATTGAGCAATGAAAAAAGTGAGGGAAATTTTGAAACCAAAAATGTGCTCATTTTTGTTTAAATAAATTTTATTATTTTAAATAGATACTTATTTAAAATTTAAATCCCATCGTTGTATTTTTTTAGGGGTATTTCTGACAAGCTCTTAAAATTTGCTTTCACAAAATTTGAAATATCTACTCATTGAAAAAAAATCCATTGGGGGTATTAGAAAATTATGATGGTCATATTTTAAATCCTTAAAAATCTACTGTCCCGGCCAATATTTACATACGTAAGTCTATGAAGTAATTTCATAAATTCTGGAGGAAAAGGAAACTGTTACAACATGGGTGACGGATATTTATTGGATCACTTCCTTATGTGGGCTGGAGGGAGGGAGGGAATGAATCAACTTTACAGTTGTAGATATCCCCGTACATATTGAGTGAATTTTTTCCGCGTAGTAGGAACTTCCACATCGGAGATGCCTGTGTGTAGAAAATATGAGAGGTTGATGATGCCCCCTTAGCATAAGGTTCTGTCTACTAGGCATAGGAGCTCGACAGAGCTGAGTATCTATCAATAATAGGAGGATGGAGAAGGGACTTAATAATGTACGAAGTCTGACTAATAATGGACGGCTCGCTTTGACTCTGCCTTTCTCTTTGGATGGTGATGGCCGGCGGAGGTTAACGAGACTTGCTGAACAACGGTCCACGAACTCGTCCCAGATTCTATCCCTTCTATATACGAAAGACTCATTCAAGCTTGTTACTATTCCATGTCAGAGAGCATTTTGGACTGTCTTGACTCATACGAGCTTCGGGATCCTCCGTAACAATTGGCTGCATTATATTTGATTTTTTTTCTCCTTTCACCCAAAACTTTCCCTCTACGCTCTCTCCTTCGTCTACTCTTTCTCCTGGGTCTTCTGGCAATAGTAATAATACTTGTGTGCTGTCTACTCACAGTCGATTAGTTTTTATTATCTCAGGCCGAGGAGAAGCATAGAAAAAAAACTCCAATCATTTCTGATATGTTTGTGTGCATGCGGAGAAAGCAAGTCCGAGGAACTAATCATGACCGAGAAATAGTAATTGAAATATTGCTATTTCATCCCACTTTGATGAATGGACCGAGGGCGGGGAAGGTTTTTTTTTTCCCCAATGCATTTATTTCAGACCTTCACTCATGCCAGGATGGACACACTCCCTTCCTTCTGTTATTCCAAGTTTTTGGCACGCTTGCATTAATTGACAGCTCAACCCTCTCAGCTTTATGGATTTCATCATGACACGACTTCACTTTTGCAAACTTAATTGGGCCAGGAATAGTATCTACAAATATTTATTTTTTCTCCCGACCACTATCTACAGTAATTATTTTGAAGAATCACTTATTGATAAAGTGAAAGCCCAATTTAACTAAAATAAACTGAAACTAAAATATTGCCCTTAACTTATCACTTGGGCATTAAAACACTCCAAAGGAAACAAGGAATTAATTAAAACTGTATTCTCTAATAAGGTCTTTACGTACTACATTGATTGCTTGTTTTTAAAGCCCTATTTTTAAATATACTTTCAATAGGTCAAACTGTATTTCAGCTGAATACAGTATTTTTGATTTTGTAACAAAATCTACCATAATTAGGATGTAAAGAATACTTAAAAAAAACGGGTTCGCAAAATATATCCTTGAGTAAACATTTTTGCAAAAAAATTCTAAACATGTGTGCTTTCTGGGGATGTGTGTCCAGGATGGTTCTTGTAGCCTGTGGGGATGATGTTGGGGAAAGAGGGAACTGTAATAGAGCAATAGGGAATGTATGAGAATTTGCAGAGGTTTGAAATGGAAAGCAGACCGGAAGACAGGAGTTCGTTAGTTGAGATGTATGAGGATGATGGGAGAGGATGATGATACTGAAGGGAGAGCTGGCTTTCTTCCGATGACGAAAATGTCAGTCAGTGTGATGGATTACTCTGTCGACTATTTAGGCTCCGGACTCCGTCATTACGTATGCACACTCATGTCTGTACATATTGTTTTTTTTTCCCTCTGCTGGGACATGTACACACATTTGTACACAGAGTATCTGTTTATATGTCGAACATCCCATTGGATCCACCTTAATGGTATCCGTTACAATACTCCCAGCGTCGTACTTATAAATGCACATAATTACACATGGCACCCCCAGAACCATGTAATTACATACAGTCCACGTCTCATACAAGGGATCCTCAAGGGAGAATTTTTCCCTTGAAATATCCAGTCTTTAATGTCTTTACCTAAGCGTTCCCCTTGTTTAAAATACCATTCCTAATGAAATTCCTTTAATGAAATCTCTCATAGTTAATTTGCAGTCCACTGTCAGTTTGATTAGTTAACTTGTGGAATTTCATACTTTCACTCTTGAATTGGAATTCTCTTACAAAGTCCTATAATAAAATTGAGCACACGCTGAGGTAGAGGGGAATTCGGTCAAATATGTTTTTTTAAAGAAAATTCTCTTTTAAAGGGGTCACTTACAGTGCGATATTCCAGGCAATACCCTTCACATATCTTATTTTTGATGTACAATTTTTTAAGACACGATTTCTAATTAAATTTTTGACATTTAATTTTTCTAAAATTACGTTTATGGGTGATCTGGAGATAGACAATAGGGCTCGTTTATTTGTAATCATTGGAATTCTAAAAGGATGAATCGTCAACAACAATACCACTGGCATCCTGACGGGTATCTACGCAATCAATGCTGGGCGAAAAACAGGAAAATCCTTTGGGAGCCAGAATTATAAACAGCAGGTGGTCACTTTTACAATGTAGTATCGCTGTAAGAGACCCCTTGTTAGAGCACTCGGAGGGTTGAGACAGATCACAGTCACATTTGCCAATTTTAATTTTTTGCCTTCGACAATAGCATGGGCTAATAAATGTCAATATTTCCAGGGTATTTCCAATATTCCCGTGTCAAGAGGTACCACTATAATCCCAGGAGTTCAGGTTTGGGAAAATCAATGGTAGATACCCATGCACACCGTGGGTTCTGATCAAATGTATGAATATCTGTTTGAGAAGGTTCTAGAGCATATTGTCAAATCGAACAATTTTCTCTCCGGTGTTGTAAACTTTAGTAATTAGATATCACAGAAATAAAATAATTAAAAATATGAAGTATTAAATGCTCCGTTGGAAAGTCATCCTTGGCATTGAGAGTCCACTGTATAGAGCCCTGCTGTTGGCACGAGAAGCAGCCTCGGAGCGTCCGGAGACAATGAAGTATCTACACATTGCACAAGTTCTGTTCCACATGATGCATTAAGCGTCCCATAATTTTCAAACGGATTGCCCAGAATGCTTCCCTTCCTGAGCCTGTCATTGTTCAAATGTCGTTATTTTTTTCTCCCGGATTTAAATATCCATTTTCAATACTTTTCTTTAGATTTCCCTCCGAGTGTGCTTTCCCTCAAATTTTTTTTTCCTACTGAAACCTTTGTGGTTTGGGAAAAAATAGGGAAAAGAGAAAGGATTGGAAAATGCATGGTTGATTATAATCAGGGCTGTGTGTGCCTGTGTCTGTGCAGACGTCCGTGTTATTATTGTCTTGATTCTGGCTGGAGAATTCATGCAAAGCAAATGTGTTGGAGGGAATTTGGCGGGACATGTAAAGAGCTAGAGGGAGAGAGAGAGAGAGAGAGAGAGAGAGAGGGAGAAAAAAAGAGTCACACGCTGAGAATGTGAAACTAGAAGGTGGTTCATTTACTTCTGCTTTCCCTCTATCCCTCCATTCCTACATGAAGTTACATGGGGGAAAATTCAGGATAGTCTTTGTGAGAGGGCTGGAAGAAAAACTGGTGCGACATGTCAAATAAATCATTGTAATTTAAGGGCATTGCTGCATGCAACGTGAGTCTGTTTTTTCTATCGCAAAAATTTTCTCATCATATTTCCTCATACTTTCTCCCTCAAAAGCGTCTTCTTCCTCCTTTCAAAAATTGTCAGTACATGAAGCTCTCTCTCTCTCTCTCTCACTCACGGCAACATTATACACTCCCTGTGAAATACAAACCCGACATGCACTCCTTGTACAAACATTGAGGACCAGGGCTCCGGACGTGCTACCTCCCTCCCTATCTCCATGTGTGGTGTGGTCCGTGAGGTGTGAACAGCTTGTCTTTCATTTACAAAACTCAACTCTCGGTTTACCACATGCATGACTCCGCTTTTCCCGAACATATGTTTCCCTGGGTTCCACATCTCAACTCAAATTCAAATTTCCCATTTCCCCACTCCCTCTCCTCCCATGCTCACTTACGTGGCTATTCGTCACTGTGGAAACAAAACGTCGGATATTTTTTACCTCTTCATGCCTCACTTCCTCTCTCTCTCTCCATTCCTCCAAAAATAGGGCTTCTTCAAATATTTTCTTTCCAGGTCAGGAGGACTCTTTTTTCCCCTCCCATCGCTCCTCTCAAGTGCTCAAGGCAGAATAAATATTTTATTGAGGTTTTCCAGCTCCTACTTCCTACAAATTCCCTACGTTATAATAACACGTCGAATTATAATTATTATGTCGGAGTTACATTCCATAGAAAATATTTTTTACGCACACACACACACACACATCTACCCGGTACAAGCCAAGGTTTTGTCTACCTAATTTTCAACGTAAAACCCCATAATAAATAAAATGATAATAAACAGCCAAACTCTTGACTTTAACAACGTTCACTGGATTTCTATGAACATATCAAATTAAGGAGAGAATTGTTTTTTTTTGTGAAGAGAGGAACAAACTTGATGTCTGAATGAATCCTTAGTAAGACTCTGGTAACCTGGTTAGGTAAGGAGGGTTTGTACTAGAAAAATGTACACACATTCCAATGGGCTACCTACATCCAGGTTTGAAGACTCCCCAGACCTTTGTATATGTTTAGAATAATAAATCATACAAACTAAAAATACACACTCGCATAATCTATCGTAGGTTGAGAGCATGGAAGCGGGGTGGGGGGAGAAGAATTGCAGAGATTCGTTAGCAGTTAAAATGAAAGTGAGCACTCACACGAGAGATACCATCATCACCTTAAATTATTGAGGAAAAAATGTGATTTATGGGAGTAGCCGTTTGTTTGCGTGCAAATTTTTTCTCCAAGTAATATTTCACTCGTCCCATCCCCGGAGCCCTGCTGCATCATCACACAACAGGAAATGGAAAATAGCTTCTAACTGGCAGGGAATACGTGTGAGTGGTGCTTTCTCATTGTTTATGATCTACTCCACATTTTTTCCCAGACACTATTTCCAGGTAAGAGCAAAACTAGACCAATTTACATTTTGGGTGTAGCAACCAAATTGTAACACAATTCCCCAAATACCAAAGGTATGCTCAGAATAATTTTTTTTAATCTTACAAAACATGAGCTGGTTTAAAAAAAATGCTGAAATGGGGAAATAGTATTTATGGAAATCCGGACCAAGAACCACAACAGAGTAATAAATCCAAAATATAAACATCCGCATGCAAAAATTGCGTAGAATACAAAATGTCCCAACAAGGAACCAGTATTTGAGCAGATGGGAATATTTTCTAAAAATAGTAAAAATTTAGGGGACTGAGACTCAAAATCATAATACTACCTGCAGTTAAATCTTTTTTTAAAAAAATTGAAAATTATAAAGAAAGCGGGAGTACATGGAGATAGTTATGTACAGTGCATGGAGAAAGTTGACTCTGGGTGAAAGTACCAGGAGCGGTTTAATGGACATGAATAAATATAGCGGGGAGTTTTTCCAGAGAGAGAGAGAGAGAAAGTGAACGGATTGATTTCTGATCTACATTTAAAATTGAGCCAAAGCATCTGCTAGTCTTTTGATGGCTTGAAAGAAATCTAAGTTATTCCATCCCCACTCGATCATTACGAAGAGGCTCCTGGGAAGCCCTGACTTACTTTTTTCACTTCCCCGCACATTTTAAAGCAAGACCTGACGGATGGTGAGGGAAGCCCAGGAGAGTGGAGGGACAATGAGGGACTAGTAATCCGTTATGAGATCCCAATGAATTTCCAGTAAAAGTATGGTTTATCTTGTAGTTCGGGCTTGTCATAGTGTCTGGGGAGAGAATGGGCAGAGAGCGATTATGCCCCCATGTAAAAACGTGTACTCCTTCCAAAAGGAAGGCCATTGATATTTATATGGGACAAGCGTTTGGTGGTGATTGGAGGTGATAAGACGCGTCTGAATAAGTTATAGGGTCTGGGCTGCATATTTTGGGTGTGTAAGGAACGGGGGAAGGAGTGGAGAGAGAAAAGTGAAATGAAGTGAAAAGAGTGGTTTTCTCTTGCAAATTTAATGCGGGAACCACCCCATTTCCCCCACATGGTTTCACACCTTCCTATTATCCTAAAAGAGATTCACTCCTTTGTATTGGCTCTTGGCACGGAATCCTCACATTGTGGCAAAACAATAGTTAGTCCAAACACTGTACTTTCACAATATCATGTCAAAAGCCCCTTCTAGTTTCCACAAACTATCCACATCAAAATTCACGAGCTTTATCAGCCTTCTCCCGTCTCCCACCAACTCCCACTTACATCCTATTTTTACAACACTATATAAGTCTAGTACACGGGGCTCTTGCTATAAGAGACCCCTCTGAGTGCCACGTGGGGTATTTTCTACGGGAGGGGGCAAGTTATTTGGGCCGATTCCAGATCCCAAAGCTTTTATTATTTTTTATTCCCAGAGCTTGATACTCTATGAATCAAATTTGCTCCTTTTAGGGGTGCTCTTATAAAGGGAGTACACTGGGAAGCACTATGTACAACCTTTGCTATAAGGGAAGCTATTTTTTTATTTACTAACAGCAATTTCCAATAGGTGATAAAATATTTGGGCACATTCCCCTTTTATCCCGATTTAATTTTTTCTCATTATAAGAGCATCTCAGTGTACGCCATGCGGAAAAACTCACTCTCAATGTAAAAACACCTTTGGCAAAACAGAAATACACTGGACTAATACTTGGTATGTTTTTATTAAGGAGGACAATTTATGTTGCGGGAAGGGCTTCAAATAATTATTTTGCTCATACAATTTTTTTTCATAAGGACGCAAATGAGTGCACATGGACAAATCTTATGCCTTCTTGGAGGGGTTCATTTTAACCAGAGCATACTTTATATCATATAATTACACGTGTAATTATATGTATGTAAGTAGACATTTTCTCATGGGCGATATTTTAACTCGAGAACATTGCAGACCTACTATGATATTAAGATTTTTCTGCTTATTAAAATTTCCTTATAGCAAGATTTAACTCACATGTTATCGGGCAGCAATCATGTATGAGAGCAAGGCAGGGATAGAAAATTCCTTGTAATTAATTATTATTTCTACCTACCCATTAATTCGGAGTATTAATTCCGTGTAACCTCATTTAAACCCAAGTAGTGACATTTATCAGAAATACTCACGCACTCCTAATGTAGCACGGGAATTAAATGTGACGTCAGGAGAGGTAATGCCCAGGGTGCTTCGCAATCATTTTATTGACATAGATTTTTAATAATTACCTGACGCCAGCACCCAAATCTCAATATAACAGGATGAACAACATCTTTCAGAAAAAATGGAAAAGAATCCCATTGGAATCGATTTCAAAAATTAGCCAGAGTTATTTTGTTTCCGTTACATGTAATTAAATCCTGGGTAATATTTTCAAATTGTGGGAAATTAAAATTCAAAACATTAAAGACTTTATTAGCATGCTCCACACCCAAAATTGAGGTATTTGAGCAAGTGAGCTCGCCCATGCTTATGAGTAACCCTGGACACTGATGTAGATATGCTTGGAGTGAAGTGACAAATTTCAATTAGTGCTCAAAACAGCCGGTCTTTAGCATGTGAGGTAGCAATTAAGATAATTTCTTCAAAGTGTTGAAAAAGAGCCCCGGAATTGGTTGGAAGTTGGAGGGAAGTAATTGGGAGGTTGTGGGATAGTCGTAATGGAAATATAGTGCAGTCGCTTTATAAGGGCAGTCCCAGAAGTATCAAAATATAAATAATCAAATGTCATGCTTTCGTAAGGGAAAAATAAAGCGGAGAAAAATATTTGTGCTAAACTATTTGTATCCGTCCAGACACATAATTTTTTTAGTGGGGGCGTCCATAGTAGCAAAAGCCCACTGTAGTCCGGAGATGATGAAGTGGTAATGTGATGATGTGGAGCAGTCTGGAGATCCAAAGAGTTTGTGGTAGGTGGCGGACTTAATTGATAAAAAAAAAAGAGCTTCGCGGGAAATTGGTACGAAGACATGCAAATACATAGGAGGGGGAAAAAAAGAGCGGACGGAAAACGTTCCTCTTCCACTGACTCCGTTACGTGAACTTTACTTTTTTAAAATTAGTCAACGCCGATGATTAATTTCTTATGTCAGCTTAATAGAATAGAGCGTTGATATGTTGTCGGAAAGTTTTTCTCTTGGTCTCTGAAGGCCTACACTGAGGGACATCAACTGTGGAGCGTCATTGGCGTCATCCAAACCCATAACTTTCTCCCAATGATTAATCATCCGCTGTCGCTTTTTTTCTCATTTCCTCCTCCTCCCAATACCCCACTCATGCATATCAACGTCATCCTTATTTGGTCACATCTCCTCAGAAATAATATTATTAATAATAATAAATTTCACTTAAATCCTTCCCAACTCCATTTTACCATCATGATCGTCCGTCCTCAATCCACAAACTTTGTCAGCTCGGAAAGTCAGGAAAAATTCCATCAAAATCTTCAGATCCATCACCAGCCTTAATGTTTGCATATTCATCGGAATTTTTTCCAGGCGCTCAAGAGTATGTAGGTCTATGTATGTGTAAAATATTTAAATGGAAGTCCCTATTGATTAGAGGGAAAGTATAAGCTCCGGACGATGGCCCGCGGAGGGGCCTAAATAAAGCACAAAGACTCCTTATCCGCCCTTGCGAGGGATGTGGAGGGGAAGTGTCATTGAGGATCAGTGTATGAATTAAAATGGATGGTAATACCGATTTGGTATGATTTATCACATTTTTGGTTTAAATCCCGGAAACAATCTGGGTCATTTACACTCAGGCAAGTACCTTCCATTTGGGGTCCCATAACCCACAAAATATAATTAGGGGAGTGGAGCAACTCCCGCCTTTTTGGGACTCGGTGCTGTTAATGAGTCTTCAAACTGTAAAGTAAACTCTTGCTGTAAAGAAACTCCCTTCTTGTAAGGCCTTTTTGTATGGAATGCAGGAAGTTGTGTATTTTCGTGTAGATATTTTAATTTCAATTCTCCAAGCGTTTGGTAGAACATTTCGTTTGTGGCGTGCAGGCGCTGCGAATAAGCGACGCCTATAATGGGATTCAGGCCTGTTGGCTTTTTTGCGCCCTGGAAATGATTCGATTAACGTAACCCTTGCTTGAGACTACCCGCATCAGTACAAGCAAGGATAAAATCAATTGACGTAATAATTATCTGAGTTAGATCTAAATTACCCATTTCCACGTGCGATTATACAAGCTTGGGCTAATAATCTTTGGGCATACATACATATGCACAAATACTCTAGCTTTTCTTCCTCTCTGGAGAGAGGACTGGAAACTAGTCGAATTCTGTAGAGATGTTTATTCATGGGACAGTGACCTCTTAGCGAATAATATGCAAAGGTTTTAAGCAAAGATTTTGGGAATTTTTGTTTGCAAGTTTAGGAGAATCCGGGACACGTTCCTTCAGGAACTACATTTGGAAGGCCATTTCCAAGCTTCCGTCTGTAACCCTTGAAGATATGTTTTGGGGTTTGACAACCGTGAAAGGGAATTGGGATGACAGGTTCCGGTCGGACGAATGATGCTCCGTCTATTTTAGGAATAGGGCCGGCTAGTTCGTCCGGGATCTCATTACTAAATGAGAGTCCCAAAATCCAGTTTCGTACAACTTGATTAGCTTGTCTAAGTCCTTGCGTTTGCTGAGCGTTGTCTCAGTATTGACCCCGCAGGTCAAGTAGGCTAATTGAGAAGCATTTGATTTGCTAAACTTTCGAGATCTTACCAAGTGGGCAGGATTTTGTTGTTTTTGTTTTATTTAGATATGTTGATTTAAGGAGAAAATTTACCTTAAGTTTACAATTTGTTTTTTGCAGGACGTCCGAATTAATGGTAGCTAGAGAGGTCAATCCTTTTATCAAATGTTTGTTTCGGATTTGTTCTGTAGTATATTTAAATAGGTGTAAAAAAATTTCCTTAAAGGAATATCTAATTATATCAATTCTGGCCTTACGGTAACCTCATGGAAAGACAGATGATGTTCTAATGTTCTAAGGCTGTAGCCTCCAGGGTGATGGCATATTTTCAACCAATGGACTCGAAATGACCCCTAAAAGTCAGCAATGAATGAAAGAGCTTTCCTTCTGAACCCCAGAACGAAGATTAATTATTAGGGTAATTTTCATAAAAATAAAGGGCGTTTGAGTGGAAAGATTAATTGTGTTTACGAGTTGCTCCGTGCAGTGCTTTATGAATATGGAGTCCTGTCAGGAACACTGTGCGTCGAAAAGGTTTTTCTGTAAGTCAATGTTCCTACAGGATACACAATGTCATTCCTTTTTATATCACCCTCTTTGGCAGCTTGGTATGTAAAGGAAGTGTATGGTTGTTTGTGCAGGGCTGGGGAAATTATAAAAACCAGAGTGTGTGACGGGAACGATTTATTTTTTAGGGGGAAAAGATCGGAGAATTTTTCTATATAATAATTAAGTCCATCAATGAAATTTCTTTAATATAATTTCTTGCAATTTCCGTACGACACTGCTCAAATATTATAAGCGTATTTGACTGACAATGCTATAAAGCAATATAATATTATTTCCTGACAAATTGCAATACTTAAGTATCCAATTAAAGAAACCCCTTCAAATTTTTTCAGCAACTTACAACTTTTCAAGAATGCCAGAAACATTTCCCCCTCAACTTCGTCAGGATAAAATTTTCTTTAAAATTTTGAATATTTTACAAAAATATTCCTGGAAATCTCTAAAGGAATGTTTGGACGGAAATTTTAAAAGAACAACTTTCTCTAACTGAATTTTTAAAAAATTATGACTGAAAATCTGCGAAATCGTGTGAACAAAATCTTCTCTATTTTCTCAAGTTTAATTTTTAAATCCTACAAATTAAAAGGTAAAAATTTGTTTTGAGTAGATAATTATGTCGAGAAAATTTGCGAGTATTATTCTGAATCTGGTCAAGAAACGAATGATTGTGGGGATGTTTCAACACCAAAGAAAATTTTCGCCCCATTTTAAAAATGGGTGACACTTCAGAGTCAATTAAGTGTTTTGCCCAACCCAGGATGGGAGTAATAGGGAGGGAAAGAGAATAGGCGGGAGTAATGATACCAGATATTAGCATGCATGGAGCGGAAATTATTTCTTTGAGCATGTTATGAATGTGAGTCTTATCGACGGGAAAAGTTGAAGAGCCCGTAAAACTTGTCTCATTTCATATCTCCCCCCGTACATTCCCTTCCGCAACACACTCCTCCATATTTTGAGTAAACAGAAAAAAGTTTTGTATGCAAACATTTGCAAGTCCATATAGTTATGATTATGATTATTGCTATTATTACCAGCTCCCGTTGTTCCACTCTCCTTCAATTTCCCTCACTCACACTTCCCCATCTCTCCCTCCATACACACTTTGTCATCTTAGCATTCTCATCGACCAATTTTCCCTTGTAATACCTCCCACAGAAAAAAAAAACTATTTTTCTCCTCTTATTTTCCCCATATACTCCCAAACTTCCAGTAACATTCCCCTCCTTTCAACAAGCTATTTATTGACGTTCCTTTTGATTCCTCAGTTGTGTTTTTTCTCATTTTTTCCCAAATAAATACACTTCCAATTCCCAGTCCCTATTGTTTTGGACATTAGTCCTCAGAATCCTAGCAGTTCCTGGTTCTTATTTCAGCAAGTACAGGAGGTACGTGCTCAAATAATTATTTAGAACGTTTTTACAAATGAATCTATTTTACTAGTCACGCCCTTTTTGTGTGTGCATAAAAGGGTGCAATTATTTCATTCCTTTAATTCCAGGAATTCCTTCTATTGAAAAATAAATTCTCTTTGGAAGTATTTGGGTCAAAATACAATATCGAAATTTCTGTTATCTGGAACAAGTCTTGAAGATAATTATTTTTTTCGGTTTACCTTAACACGTCTGAAAAGGGAAAAAGTTATGATAATAAATTTGCGACTGTGAAGTTGAGAACATTAATTTATTTCAATTTTAATTGTATATTTATTTGAGCACATACAATTTATGGGTCTATCTGTAAACAATTTAACTTCAGATGTAAAAGGGCTCACTCTCCTTCTTAGAAGGTAGGGGTATTTGATTGTATGTATGTATGTATCTACATAATTTCCGTTATTTATTTTTTCCAATGATAAATGGATGAATGAAAATAGGGAATAAATGGGAACGCCCAGGTTGTTATTGCACTAAAATATGCACTTAGTTGGTGATGACGGAACTCAATACAAACAGAGGACTCTGTGTAGGGCTCTTAATGGGAAAAATATCCGGAAATTAAAAATTGAAAATGTGACAAAAGCCCGCTTTAAAATTGCGTCGGAAATGGAACGATTTGTTAGAGGAACTTATCTCTGTTGCTCGTGTCGTTTCCGGCTTATTACTCCCTCCAGTCCTGACGGGGTCCCAGGGA
Source organism: Allacma fusca (assembly GCA_947179485.1). Classification (NCBI taxonomy): domain Eukaryota; kingdom Metazoa; phylum Arthropoda; class Collembola; order Symphypleona; family Sminthuridae; genus Allacma; species Allacma fusca. The sequence continues at coordinate 9,693,044 of OX359248.1, forward strand.
AATGTGGGAGGCTTGAGTGTATCTATACTCCTATGACTTATGCTCCTACTGGAAACAACACTGTCCAAAATGTAGATGAATTTTCCCAAATTATTTTCTGGGGATGATTTGAAAAGAGAAAAACATTTGGGAGAAATGTATCTATTGTTAGGAGGAAATTTTAAATTGAATTCTTTCCCATCCCCCCATGGGAATCCAGTCATGGGCGGGAGGAAATGGGGGAAATATTAAGATGAGGAAAATATGGGAGTCCATGAGAGCATTGGTTATTGTTATTGTATTTCCGCGAGGGAATGGAAATAAATGACTGTGGTGGCTCTCGGAGAGCGGGTATTTTTTAAGAAATTGGCACCATGCTGTAACTTTCACATGTCTAATAAAGATGAATTAAATCCTAATGGGAGCCAAGTTGGTGGTTTTTGGACGAGCCCAAAAAGCCCCAATGGGCATGAGGGACATGGAACCAACTCCCATGGACCCAGTGAGACGAGAAGGGCAAAGGGAATCCCACGCACCCCTGGTGATCCAATCTTGAGCCATAGACAATAAGTACAATTGCATTATTATTTCTCCCGACAACAAATTCTTTCATGTCTTCCTCAGACCATTACAATGCATTAGAAATATTCAAGGTTCATATTTTCAAGAGAATTCCCATTTATTTTATAAGGGGGGGGAGCACAGTGGGCCCTCATAATTAGAGCATCTCTGGAAGAAACTAAATTTGGCTGTTACCATGTCCTAAGGACAATATGGATAGAATTACACCAGTGAATTTTAGTACAGTTCCTAGGGAACTCTATCTCTTCGGGGGTGGGGGAGTTTATAATGAGTATGAACTGTAGGTTTAAGCATGGGCTGTATTCTTGTAAACTGCACTTGGACTATGGGTGGAGGGATTGGAGGGAGAAAGTAGGGAGAAAGTGCTTTCACTTTCTCCTCTCAAGAAATCTTCTGTTTCTGTCCCATCATAAAGCAATGGTGAATGATAGGATGATTTCTCCTTCAAATTGTGTATTTTACTACGGAAATTTCCACCCCATGCCTTTTACTCACATTCATTACTCTTCTCTGCTCCTAATGCTATAACTTCCATGTAGATTTCCTGCCCGTACTCAAACCTATGCCCATGAACTCACTCAAGCATAAACTTGCATATGGTCGAAGCATTCTATTGAACCCCAGGAATTACTCCGCCATCCAAACAAAAAATCCTATATGAGGCTAAGAGGCGAAAGTGAACATTGGCGTAAACAATTCACAAGACAAATTGGATGGGTCCTGATTTTTAATTAGGACAAATTATTCCCATAAAGTTGTTACTACCGCAGAATTGCAGTCACGGGATTTTTAATGAGGAACAATTGATAGTCCGGTCCTGATAATTAGGGAAAATGAATACGAATTAATACAAGGACAAGCAAATTTATTGATACAAAACCAAGGCTTGCGAAGAAAAATGGGTTACAAACAAATTTGAATGTACAATCCGGTTGCAAGCAAATATAGTGAGTGCAAAATTTTTAAAAGTTAAAATGGAAATTAAATTTTCCAAAAATAAAAAATACAAAGAAATACAAGAATCCTATAATTTAAGTGGGGTGAAGCTGGATACCAGAATCATTAATGACGAAAGTGATTGAATTTGAATTTCAATGAAGAGATTGCTTTGTAAAAAAAATTCAAAATATTTTGGGATCAAATTTTGAATAGCTCAAATGTTCAACAATTGAACATACTGATATTTAATACTCAAAGGAGTTATGAGCCTCACTGTGCATTAGGAAAATAATCACCAGCAGCCTATTTAAAAAAATTATTTTGGAATTTATAAAGATACATAAAATCCAGGAAATGTTTATGAAACAAATTATGGTAACTATTTTGACAATTTTGACAGGGATGTTTTTGCAATTTTACATTGAATTTCTCATTGTTGCTTCTTAGAATGACAGCCGAAAATCCTGAAAATGTTGCACTTTGGTTGATTATTTAAAATTATATTTAAGATAGTAGGAAATGCGATTTAAAAATAGAAATGAGAATAGTAACTTTTGTCCCCAGATTTTAGCATGGGTCCATTTGCCCCTTAACAGTCTATCCATATGAGCCCGGCCTATGAGGGTTGTGAGCAATATATTTGACTTGGAGATGAACAAGTGCGATTACTACTTGGGCTGGGAGAAATTTACTTGTACAATTTTAGTTTATAACCTCTCTTTTTGTCTGCATTTCCTTCTTTACATTTGTTCCTTTCCCCTCCATCTTTCCCTTTTCTCTTCTTCCACTTGGTCATAAATTTGGGGAATGTATCAAGATTTACAGATGTTCCTTCTCCGGAAGTATCAAAGATAAAACGTGTTCGCTCAACTTACGTCCCCAGCCTGGTACAATGTCCGTGCATACATATGTACATATGGGAGGCGGGACGGAGCAGGATCGAGACAATGTGCTGTCGCCTGTACTCCAAGCATTTTATTCAGTCCAGCCAACTTTACCAAATCTCCTTCTGCTCCTCCATTCTTTTACTCTCAAAATCATTCTCTGGTGAATCAACTCCCAAAATTCAATATTTTCTTTCCACTCCCTCCGTCGAGCTGTAATTCCTCAGGCTTCAACCACTACATGTAGATAGTATGTACGCATTGACTTTTATTAAATCTTCCCTGATTTTAGTCCTTCCAGTCCGGACTACACTTCTATTCTACACAAACCTCTTCATTTACATCTCAGGCACAGCATCCCAAAATATGACACAATCATGAGCCAACTCCATTCAAAACAAGAATAATTACGGGCCGTCAATAAAAAAAAATCATACAGGGCTTTTGTGTAAAATTTTCAACTGGGCGTCTAAAAATGTATCTCTCCAAATTCAACCCTACATTTGCACATTGCTACATATACACCCATTGTACATTTATTATATAGCTAGGATACACTCCACTAAAATAATAATAAAAATGAGTTTTTGATCCAAGAATTTTCTCTTTCATAAAAATTTAAGTTTGGAAATTTTCAAAGTAAGAATTCTAGCGAGCTAGCTCATTTTTTCTGTGAGGGGGGAAAAACGGAAGGAAAATTGAGGAGCAAAGCATTTTTTACCCGGGAACATTGAGCTTGTATGTATCTATGTATGTATGTCCGTGTCCATATAATTATTTGTATGTACTCCCCAAGTCTGAAATTCATTTTGAGCCAAGAGTGCCTCAAGACATGGTCGAACCCACCCACGTGAGTATCAATCATTAGGAAAACAGCCTTTGATAGGTTTAGTATGATGCATGACTGCGCCCAACTCACCAATTCCGATGGGCCAGGGAGATGAGTGTGGAGAAATTACACCGTTGAGTAGATAGATAGATACATATGTACGTACTACAGTGAATCCCATTTATAAGATGAGCCCTATCAAAACCATCAAATATTACACTCACAAACCCCCCTTACTCTGTATTTCGAAGGAAGGGAAATAATTAAATTAAGGTGGATGCAATTCTGCTGAAATATTTTTTTTTGCCCCTTGAGATACACTGGCCTTGTAGGGGGCTGCTAGTTGGGGGAGGGGGGAGGGGGGAGGGAGAGTGAACTGTAACTAGCGTTTGTAAAATTCTGGACCGGCCTGAGGGGACATAGGAGAAAAAGTTTAGGAAACCTTCTCCCACTTCCTCCATGGAGGCTCGCCAACCCCAAGGAACAATCTCGCGAGGACTTATTGCCCAAATTTTTTTTATTTTCTATACACGTAAGTCTGGAAACGGGGAAGAGATGGGGGAAGAGATAAAAGAGCGGAATAAAAAAAGAGTTAAAAGTAGTTCCTTGAGGATTATCACAATTGTCATGGTAGGATGACCATCCTCTGTAGTTCCTTGCTTATTGTCCAAGGAACTAGTACACGGGATGGGTTGTAAAAGCAGTGAGAAATTAAGAGGAAGATGTTGGATGTAGTGAGAAGCGTATGTAATTGAAGGTGCAGACTGGGGTGGGTGGGGTGGGGTAGGGAAATAGGACAAGTTTTAAAGGCACTTCACCTTTGTCAGACCCAAGTCATGGGAAGCATGGGGACATAAAATTAGAGGAAAGTCCTGAGTCAGGCCCCAACAACCTCTTTCCCCAATGTTTGAACCAAATAAAAAAGAATTTAATTCTGAGGAAATACTCAATTCTCTGTCTATTACGATGAAAGGAAAAGCCCTTGTCATTCTTAGTTCACAGTGAAAGCGAGGAAGGTCAAGAGAGAAAGCAGAGGGAGGGAACCCAACGGTACTGGCCTTTGGCCATTCCCATCATAATCCCAGCCGGACATCCTCATTTAATATTGGGGCTCATCTCAAAAAAGTACCTTCCAGCTAAAGTTTTTTCCTTTGCTAATTCGTCAAAAAGTGGGGTTATTTGTAAAAATGCCTTATTTTTTGCTAAATTTGTAAATACTATTTCAGGTATTTTTAGTATACACGGTCAATCAATGCTTCTTAAAATTTATCAAAAAGGATTCAAACTGAAAAATGAACATTCTCGTTCAAAAAGGCTTCAAATGTTTATGTAAAAAAAACATTTTTCCCGCCAACTCTGAATTTAAAATTGAGTGCTCATTATATTTATATGAGTCTTTCACTTTGGAAATTTTTTTGTGAATAAGAATATTATTTCATGGGAAGATTCAAGAGTTTGGATGACGTTAAAAAACGTGATTGTTGTTGTAACAGAGCTGGACCTGAGCGGGGGGCTGTGAAGTATAGAGACGGACATGGGGTAGGGATTAGGACTTGTGGCCCTTGTAAGAGGGGAATGGGAGTGAAGGGAGTGCGTGTGAGAGAGTGGGAGAAGACAGAGAGAGAGAGAGAGAGAAAGTTAGCGAATGTGTTAAAAGTAATGGAAAAGTTAAAGGGAGAACGAGGAGCGATCCGGTCGGTGGCAAAAGGCCTCCACTTTGACTTCCATACATCGATATAATGTTGGATGAGGTCCACAGACCCCTCATAAATTTTTCCTACTCAGAAAGCCAACTGGGAGAAAAAAGGAGTTTGTTCCTTTCCTGAGCAAAGCCCTCGTTGAGACTGTATAGAGTGAGGGTTTTATTGGAGAAATATCGTCGGGCGATTTGGAGCCCAGAGAGAAATGACCAAAATCTCTGACACGGCACCCATGAAAATTCTCCTTTTTTTCCACTGAATTCCCATTTCATCGAATGTGTTCCAAGTCTATTATGGTCTATCATTCCACCAGTCATAAAACCTTTGCTTTGGTTTTCCTGAGTTAATCGACCGAACCAGCCCAAGCCTCCTTTTCTAGAGCTTCCCGAATCTCTCTCTTTTTCTCTCTCTCTCCTTTCTCTCTCTCTCTCTCTCTCTCTCTCTCTTTCAAACACATGTCTATATCATGCACTTGATGAGAGACCATTAGACTCATTCCTTTCCGCAATCATTTACTCTCCACTTTCTTTTACATTTGAATCCTAAAACTATCTCTCCCACTCTTCTCAAACAGTTCTCAGGGTTGGGTAAACTTTCACTCCAGAGTATTAACTGGACAATTGGATAAGGAATTTGGAAAAAATATATTTAATTAGCCACAAATTCCCTGATGAGTAATTATCCTGGACAAAATTATCTGTTGGGACTTGTTTCATATTGAGATTGAGGGCGGGAGTAAATTCTAAAGCACAAGTATTTTAAAGCAAAATCATATAAAAGTCAGGGAATGGTGTGTATGAGCTTTTTCAAACATTTAAAAACTACTGCGGGAATTAGGGAGTAAAATTGTAAGCACGTCAATTTTTATAAAAACACAGATTTTCAGGAAATTTATAAAACACTTGTAACCTCACTTTATGTAGCTACGAAGACCTCAAAAACAATGAAAACATTTGTACACGAGGGCCAAATGTTTGGCAAATCGGGAAATTATGTTTATTTTCCTTGAAACAGCGTTGCAGAAGCAACAAAATTTGGGACTTTTCGAAGAAAACAAATTCCCCGAAAATTTGGAACTTTTCCCAATCCCGTCAAAGTGCTTTTAAAAGTTAACTTTCAACCCTTTTATGTCCACATCGACTGCATGTTTTTATTTATTTCCGTAATCTTTTCTGGTTTTCACGGTGTAATACGATTGGGTACTAATGCTTGTGTATGAGTTTTGGATTGTTTTCAAATCAAGCCAGCACTTCCTCTTGTCTGCCCCAATATGTTCCACAAGTGTTTCCCTCGTAGGAAGAGGCCCAGCAGACGGAAATATTTCCACCAACTTACCATCAAAACTGATGACCAGAATAAATAAATTAGCTTCACATGGAATAGTGACATGGATGCATTGCAAATGCCTTGTTTCCCTGAGAAATTTCTTCCATCATCCAAATTGATCATCTTCAAGGACTATTTATCAAGTGGAAAAAACTTGAGAGGGAAGGGAATAGAAACGCTCTTATTTTCACACACACACAACTCTATCAGATGCGCACAAATACACGCCGAACCCATACGAACGGCATTAAATTTAGTCCCGAGGTTAGCATGAACTTCTCTGGCCCTTAACTATTGAGTGCGTGGAAATTGTTTTAAATATACAGGGGTACAGCATGGCTCAAAATATTAAACGGATTCAGTAGAATTTTTCAAAAATAAATTGTTTTAAAAATGATAATAAAATGAAAACGGATTATAGTATAATGAAAATTATAGCTGAATTATAAACTAGCCAAATTTGACCTGATTGACCTGGCTCAAATTTTAAGTTCAAGAAAAATGCTTCAAAATTAACCCCGTGCTTAATTCAAATTCCGAGTAAAATTTGTATAGTCCAATGAAATGAAACGCTAAACGTTTAGGAACAAAAAAGGTGCTTCAAAGCGTTAAACTCGCAGGTCAAATTATAAAGTCGTTTGGTCAAGTTACTTGAAAGGGATTTCGATTTTTATCCTTTGTTGTTATAATAGTTACTACAGCATTACATATAATTACTATAATATTCATTTGTTGTAGTAGAGATATTGACCTAGATAAAATATTTTCACAGCAGTGGAAAGTCAACGGGATTCGGTAACATCGGGAAATTTCCTTTCAATTATTTCGTTCATATATTTCTTGGTTCTATTCCTTTCAAGTCTTTGACTGGGTAGTACGAATTTACCTAGATCAGATTTTAGGCAACATACATAATTATGTAAGAAGTTAGAATCGGGATGTTTTATCAATAAGAAATTCTTTCATTATCCAGAGCTGACTTTACATACCTTAATAATGGTGTTTGCAACTTACGATTAAAAACTAACTGTAATAATTATTGTAGTTAGTATATAATATAATTAATATAAAGTAGTTAAAATATAACCATATATTATATTATGATTATTTAGTTCATACAATTTATGCGTCACCATAATTCGGGTTAAATTTTTGGGTCAAGGGTTACAACTCAAATAATAATGGCCGTCCATAATAACTGAAGACCAAATGAGTTTAAAGGACGGAGGACGATTAAAAGGTAAAATAAGGGTTATAAATAACAAGGTCAAATGAAAGTTATAAATTCCAAGGTCAAGTGAAGGTTATACATTACAAGGTCAAATGAAGGTTATACATTACAAGGTCAAATGATGGCTACAATAACAAGACTTTCAAATGAAGGTTATAAATTACAGGAAGGTCAAATGAAAGTTATAACCAACAAGACGATCAAATAAAGGTTACACATTACAGGACGGCCAAATGAAGTCTATACGTTACAAGGTCAAATGGAGGTTGTAAATTATAAGAGGGTCAAATGAAAGCTACTATAACAAAACGTTGAAATGGAGGTAGTTAGTTATAAGGTCAAGTGAAGGTTATAAATTACAGATAGGTCAAATGAAGGTTGTAAATTACAAGAAGGTCAAATGAAGGTTATATGCATCAAGGTCAATTGAAGAAGTTGATTAACAAAAGACCCAATTAAAGGTCAACTGAACTCTAAATGAGTTGAGTCGAGACTACATCGTAGTAATACCCAACGATAAATAAAGGTTATATAAATAACAAGGTCAAACAAGGTCAACCTCAGCTCACATAATTCGAGACTATGCCATAGTAGTAACATTCCGTTTGCCCCCATGCGAATGTAAAATCCAGCTATCTAAAGAGAGACACCATCTTTGAGTGACCCTGTAGATATTGCTAGTAAACCACTATGTAGAGAATTATCGGAAAAACTGTGTGCCGTGCGTTGAAAGGATGAGTAAAAAGAATGGGACATAGGGACAAGTGTACGTAGTAAGAAAGAGAGTCGGATAAAGCACAAGAGAGAGAGAGAGAGAGAGAGAGCGGGGGTGGAAAGAAAAGGAGTGGAAAGTGAATATATAGGTTGCGACAGATTTCCAAAATGCTATGAGAAAGTCCATGGCTTGATTCCAAGATTATAAAGGAGCTTAGATTTCATTTCTGGTTCGTCAACTTTTATGACAAAAACCACTTTTCCGGTAACAAGAACAAAAGCCTGAATGCAATTCTCGGTTATCTCGGAAATTTTTACTGCCCGCATTACGTCTTTCTTACTCCATATTATCTCCTCTTTCCCTATAACTCCCTCCCAAGTCGTACCTTTCCTACAGACGCCCCAATTTACATGCACACAAACCTCATACAGTGCACTCTATACAAAAGTGCGTCCCTCCATAACCAACACAATTTTGTACACGTATAGTAGCATTTGCTCTAGTAGCCGGGGAAAATTAACTTTCTATTAAATGGATATACAACCAAGGGCTCTTGTCCCTATTTAAAGATTTTCTTGGAAGGGGGTCCACCCTGCGGTGAATTGACTGAAAGTATATACACAGAGCCAGAGGATATTCAGATTCAGAGTGCAACCTCCTCCTGACTTTTATGTACAGATGTAAGACAAACACTGGTGTATTTGTGTTAGCGTCCCTGATGCTTCACTTGACAGATTTATCAAGAATTCATGCTAACACCAATCTCCACAGAACTCCCAAATTAGACCTTTCCTTCCAAAGAGCCCTCCAAAGGCCGCCATGGATTCCTCCTGTCTCAATTCAAATCCAACAATTAGCAGTTCTCATGGAAATTAAAATCAGCTTAATTTATTACTCTCATATCCCAACTACGGGGCCTTCTACATACTCCTTACAATCAAATTTCCCGCTCTTTTCCTCCCTTGTCCTTATTTTCATTCAGTTTTATTTTCAGAGCATTCACCCTGTAATCCTAAATGTTCTAAATCATGACAATGCACTATCGCTATATAGCAAGCACTCCCACATTAGGACGTTCGGAGGATTCTCCATTCAAACAACGTCCAGCATTATGAATTGTAAAAATCATGTATGAAAAATAGGCGTGGGAAAAATAGAGATGCCACTTATATCATGGAAATGCAGTGCATTCACACGTGCTTTCTCCAAAGGAGAAAGTTCTCTCATATGACTTGTCCCTTACAACTAGAGTAAATTGCATCATTAAGCTCCTGGAAAGAAAGTCTCATTCCCTAATATCACTTTAAAACTATTCCCTTCAAAAGAGTCCTACAAATTAAAATATATATAAATTTGAAATCATTGGAAGTAAATTACTGAAAGGGAGCCAAGTCAAAAGGAATTATTAAACAATTTACAAAATAGCCGTAATTTTTATGAGGGGTTCATTGTGGCATGTTCTACTTGCAAAACTTTGAGGATTCAATTGTCGAGCAAGGACCTCGATTCAAAAGAATTGTAACCAGTCAATAGATATTCTGGAAGGGGGAAAAGTTAGCCAATTACTTGTAAGGCCTCTCTGAGTAATATATGTCTTTTATGCACTCGATTTGTGAGGAAGTCAATGAGGAGCTGTTTAAAAAGTTTTTTCCATCTGAGACATATGCGTATGTGTTTGGAGACTTTAAAGCTATAGCTTCTGAAAGGAAATGTTTTCCAGGGGAACACTTCTTCCTACAGAAAAACTGCGGACAGGTAAAGGAAGGTGTAAAATGATCCGAGGGCTTTTTGTGTCGTTGTGTACATACATATGTATCTATGTGTGTAGGGGAAAAATGGTTTGTCATAAGAACCGATGGGAATGGTTAGCGTAGAGGAAATTCTGGTGAAAGTTTAATGAAAGCAAGTATCCAGATGACTCTCTGGCTACCAGGACCATCCGTGAGTATTATTGATAAAAATTCAATTCTTCCTTCGAAGTGAGACTGCTGAGTGAGTAAAATGACCCAGAGGAGGCATCAGGACAGGAATGGAGCCATTTTTTCCAACGGGATACAACACTTGTAAATCTACACCATCTCATGCACACCCTCGTATTTAGGACTTGTGTACATATCTATATGTAGCATCAATTGCATATAGAGAGGTATTCCCTCCTCGAGTTACCCACCGTTACCTTTTACCATCTCCAAACCTGATCATCTCAAATATGGAAATGTAGATACCCCTATGCACATGCATCCATCCCTTCCAACCCTCCTTGATTGTGAAGATAAAAATGTAATTCAACTATATCAAACCCTCTCGAACAGTCTTTACATTCTTTAAAATTTTGGGATCAAATTTGAGAAGGAATTTTGAGTAGGTAGAGGTGTAAATGCTTTGTGGGAGGCCATTCTTTTCTTTGAATGCTACAATGCACTGTTATAAATGCAGGGCCTGCATTGCTTATTGTAATACAAAGAAAGGGTAAAGGACTGCACTGGAACTTTCCCCTGTTAGAAAGTTACATGCTCAAATACAATGGAGAAAGCTGTTTTTGTACGTACAGTAGGTGGAATAAGAGAGATAGGAAATATATGTATGTATGTATGTCGGGGCGGATGTAACAGTAGGGATGGATTTAGATTGAGGCTATGGATTTCTCTGTTGGGTTCAATTACTTGGAGATGGTTGGAGGTGGAGGTTGTGAAAGGTGTGTGGAGAAAGGAGCGGAGAAAGCAGGCCCCATTCATTCATTCCAATAAATGGCTACACACTGACTTTTGCTCCCTCCAAGGCCTCTCTGCACACTTGCAAAGTCTGGCTCGTGTGGAGAAAGTGTGGGGACGCTGAGCTGTTGACTGGAGCTCTTTGGTCTCTCCCAAAATCTCCAATTGGGTTTTGGGGGGGATGAATAATGCATCATAGACAGGGCTTAGAACAGAAGCCGCAGCGGTTTCGCCAACATTATCCAATGGCTTTTCCCAAGTAATTTACAAGGCGGCTCTCCTTCCCCAAACGCTGGATCATTTCACGCTCCTCTCAAACTTTCCCCTAAATAATAGCAATCGTATACAAACATATACATGTACATACATACTCACTCACTTACAACTACCTTTCATTACGATAACCTACATTTCCCTATTCACTTGTATGTACACACCCTAACAAAATCCATGGCTTTTAGACAAGACCACGTCCAAATTTACGCACTCTCCCACTTCCACACACAACTCCACTGTCCAGCCGGATAAGATGTAAAGGAAGATATACGAAAGCATGAATTTCTAAGGATTTTACAAGCATTCCAAATTTTACACCTTCAAGTTTATTTCTCTCCAAAATACTGTTCAAGTAATAAACGTGAACGTTCCTATTTGTAGGAATCGACTTTGTGCTTGGGCTGTTTATAGTTGACCCCAATAATGTCCTCTGAGTAAGAAGCAAAAAAAATGAGCAACGACACGAGCTAAATTTCTGCTAAGTAGATAAAAACTGAGCTTCTGCTAAAAACAAAAAAGAATTATAACATGGACAGTTTTACATCCAATTTTAGCTGTAATTCAAGTATTAGGGGTTAATAGGGATAATAGTGTGTATGTGATTTAGAACTGAGCGCTCTGTAAATATGGCGTTAATATTTAATTGATTCTTTCCTGTCTTCTCATAATTTTCAAATGATTATTTTTGCACCTTAGCAGAGGATAAGGAGATGAAGGAGGAGATTAAGTTTGAATTATTAAATGTGGCGTGCTGTATCTATGTATATGTAGTGGGTGTAGTGTAGTGGTGAAGCAAATCTGCAGTGCTGGTACGGCGGTTGTGGAGAAAGTCGAGAGAGGCCCGTTTGTAATACATGGGCCTCAATGGTTTCTTGAAGGTTTTAATAGCTAGTGAATTTGAGTGGACGCACAAGTTTATTTCCGTAATTTAATGCTAAATGCGTAAGAGACCTGGAACTGTGCAAGTGTCATGGGAAGGGCCGGATGTGTGTTTGTTTATGGACGAAGGGAAAGCCCCTGCATGGTCCAGTTAATTTAAAATATGAATTGGGAAAGTGCGGGTAGGGAAGGTTGGTTGTAATTGAAGTAGAAAGTGTGGCACTGGACTCAGCCCAGGCCGAAGGGAGTAAAGTAAGAGCTTCGGAGCATTGCATTGTAGGAGGGAAACCAGTTCCTATCCGAAACGTTATTTAAGAGCCATGGGAGAGGAGCCGTTGCAGAAGAAAGTGGGAATTTCGGGTGCTGGTTACAGAATGTACAATTGTTGGTTTGTAGTTCCGCTTCCAGGAGCCGAGTGTTGGAGTCCGTCACTTTCATTTCCCTTTCTGCTCCCAGCTCCCAACTCAATCGGAGGTCATTACATACGCAGAGCGGAACTTCTCTACAAAGTACGGAGGAACGGTGGGGAAGGTCCGACAACTCCTATTCCCATTTATGTAACAGTTCCCCGCTCTCCGCTTCTCCAAATAGAGACTTATCCATGCAAACACATCTGCACTGTACAGGCTCCGTTCAGGTTCAATCAATGTCTCTCCGGGTTAAAATCTGTCAACATCTAGACTTTCAGTGGAGTCCACAAAATATCAAGTTAGAGCCGAGTATGGTCTTTGAGTTTGGAAATTCAAGTTAGTCAGAAATTCAAGTTTAAGTCAATTAAAAGTTTAGTGTGAGCTTATGTGTGCGGTTTGAGTTCAGTAGAGTGAGCTTCAGAGTCAAGTAGAGCTGACATAAAGTTCAAGATTGAGTCAAATTAAACTCAAGTGAAGATAAAATGAAGCTCCACTTGAGCCAGCTAATCTTGAAGTTAAGTATAAGTTTGGGTCAGGATAGAGACAACTTGACATCAAATTATTTGAGTGCGGTCATGGAAAGGTCAATACAAGGTCAATTAAAGGTCAAAGGTCAATTGAATGTTAAATGTCAATTCAAAGTCAATGTTAATTCGTGCTGTGCTTAAATTCAAACATTATTGAGTCAAGTTGTGCTCAATTCAGGACCGATCGCTCAAGTAAACTCAAAGTTAGAGTCGCTTGTGTATCTAGGAGTATTAATTCGAGGGTCAAGTTTGGGTCAAGTAGAGGTCAAAGGTCAAGTTCTTGGAAAAAAAATTCTATTGTGTCACTGAGTCATGAAGAGAATACTAACTTAGAACTTAAGTTGCATTAATTAGAAGCTAGTGGAAAAATTGTACTTGCAGTTTTGAGAGCATACTTGAAAAGGGGTTTTTATAGGAAGACTTGTATGAAACAAGCCCGACTGAAGCCCTAGTTCGAATTTTTGGGGTTTTTTCCTGGCGGTTTGTGAGCATTGGACGGCCAACTGGGAGTGTGGAAAGAAATGTGAAGAAGGTCCGCTTGATCGTACGAGCGAGAAGGGAAGTTCCAGACTCAGGAGAGATCCGCATAGAAGCGAGCTTATGATGACCGTTTGTGATTACTAACGAAACGAGAGACTTTGCATCGTCTCACATCGGCCACGAATTTCCCCTGAGCCACATAATCGCCTAGTATAGACCAACGTTTGAAATGATTACAGCATCCGCCTTCAATTCTCCCCTGAAATTCCCCATAATGTGCATAATACATACATTGTACATACATATGTACATCCCTACAGACACAACTTCTCGTCCACATGTTCCAGCCATGCATTCTAATTCACCTTTACCGCAGTCAACTTCCTTCCCCTGTCATTCCTATTAAAAAATTGTACACTTCCCCGCAATGCTCTCTAATATCCCTATTTCACCAACACTCCATTGTAATCTCCATTACCTTTCTAAAGTCCTTACTCCATAGACATCATTCTCCCTGTTGGTTGGGGGAAGGGGGCTTCATTAACAGCTCAAATTCCACACCATGATTCAACAAACATCACCCATCATTTTTCCAAGGATTACTGACAGTACAAAACGTCTACAGATCATTTCGCAGGTCCTCCCTGTAGATGTCCCAATCTGAATAATAAAATTATTATAGTTGTACTTAATTAATAGGAGCCCTGAAGGGTGCATTTTAGTATATACTAAAAGGGGCACTATTCCGCAAAAAATGTTAATAGTAACATATAGATATTTTATTTTTATTATTAATTTATTTGGATATATCTGCGCTTCTGAGATTTCCAACTCAATGGGATATTTAGGGAACTCAAAAGTTCGGCCCAAAAATATCAGAGGATTTCCCAGTGAGTAAGATTGTCTCAGACCTTTTCTCTCTTTTGAGGATACGAAGGATGTTCTATGTACATCCACTTCATTCTGCATTTCCTCCACCCAGTACATCAACTATCATAAGCGCCAATGTTCCTGTCTCCTTCCATAAAGAATGATGATAACTTTCCTTATGAGACCCCCTTTGAGAATTTTCCTAATGAATTTCAATTCAGAGTCGGAGGAATTCTCCGATCTCGGATTTCCAAGAACTGAAGAAATATTTACGAAACACAGTCTGTTCATGGTGTCAGAAACCCCGGAACTAAGCCCTTTCCCAGAGGTTCTTAAATATTCCGAAATTTCTAAGAGTTGTTTACAAAATTCAACTTGTACATAATTATGTAAATTTTCTGTGAGTAACATCTGACGATTCAGTTGACATCTCCGCGCTGGATTTGTCAAATGTTGTTTGTATCTCCGTGTAAATATTATTTTGCATAGGGAGAAAGTAGGATTTAATTGGGTCATGTGACTGACCTACTTATACATCAGAGATGGAAAGAAGAGTGGGAAATAGACAGGAGGTTTAGTAATTAATTTAAAAGACTCCCTGCAGGTAGGAGCGTCTTTGTAGTCAGAAGGGCGGTGAGTATGTAATTATGTATATACATGTGCATAAGTACACGCCTAGGGAGGACTATTGTGGGGAGTTAGCTCCTCTGTTGTGACTGGGCTTAGGTAATAAAGGTTGTGTGTGTGTGTGTGTTCATGTGTTAAATATTTAAGGATAAATGGATTGAAAGGATTATTACTTGGAATGTGATGTCATAACTAATGCCCGTGTTTGTTTTGATAATTCAGATAGATTTTCCTGTGGAAACATTAATTGGCTTTAGCTGCCAAATCTTTCAATCTCTGCAGAGCTTTAGTCCTGTGACCCATAAAACCAATAAATGGAGTCACAGCTCCGGGTGATAAAACCTTCAACAGCCAATCCCCAACCCGTCCCCACCTTTCCCTCAAAAACACACTTCTCTCAAAATATTTACACTTCCACCGTCGTTTTTTTTTTCTCTTCAACAGCTCAATGGAACCTCAGCTTGAAATCCCCTTTTGTATTTCATCCTGACCTCAAACCCACGTCAGGGATCTCATTCCGGATCAACCACTACAAAAAAATTCTAATGGGTGTTTACTTTTGATTTTAAATCTTATCACTCCATTCCTCACCACAACTTCCTCCATTTTATGGAACTTGGGTGTGTGTGGGAGTGGGGAAGCAGGATGGCTCAAAACATTTGGTCTGAAATGACTTGATCAACGTAAGGAATCAGTAGTCGCAACCACAAGGGAAATCCCTTGGTCAGGTACAAAACGACTTTAAATATAGTCCTTTTGAGTTTCTGATTAACTTTCAATTCTAAATTCAAGGCTGAGTTCCAGTAGGAATTATTACAGTTTGAGTTAATTCCTTTACAGTAAGTTAGGCTAAAAGTATCAACTCAACCACTACTCGAGTCCGAATTTAAGTAAGGGTAATTATTTCAACCACTCAAAAATACGTTTTGTAGTGTATGTTTCCAGAAGAGTCAGTTCAAGATTTTAGAGAGCGGGAAGGATTGATCTATGATTTGAAATGTACATAAGTGCTATAGTGTGTGCCACTGGATGTTTTCACAACCTGTCCCATGAATGACCCATATTCTGAAGAGTAGTTTGCCTTTGTAATTACCTTGGGCGGGACGTGGAAAAAGGCAGAAAACAATCAAAAAAATTTCCAAGCATTTCACACACGCCCCAGTGAAATTGCGGGAGTGAAATTAAGCCTGCAACTTGTAGTTTATGCTAAATGTAAAGCTTTCATAGATTTGTTACTGCACGAAACAAATTAGAAAAGCGTGTACGGGTAAACTTTTGATGGCTTAAAGTGAAAATTAATTTTGTCAGTTCTTGGGCCGAAAAAAGAACAAAGGTACCTCTCAAAACTCTCTATTTTCACAGAATCCTCCAACAATTTGCAAAACATTCTGAATTTAGTGCTCTGCACGGACCAAGTCCACACTCAGCTCACCCAATAGCAGCACTCCCAAAACACACCAATTTCATTTTTAAATTATCATTTGCTATTAGGGAACAAAAATTATAGCATTGGGGCACATGGAGACGAAACCTTTTAACATTCCTTCAAAGGTAGTACAGATTTTAACCACGTTGTCCAACAACCCCAAAATATGTTTGCCCTGTAGACAAAATTTAAATACAAAAATTTGTGGGCTAATAATTTATTGTAGCTAGAAATTATTGTAAAGATTTCTGAAATGAAACAAATTACGGAAACATTTTTTGGAAAATTCACTCACATATTTCCAAAGGGGTATCTCTAGAGGAATAAAATTGTGAAAACATTTATGAGGATAAAAGGCAAGATATGATTTTAAAAGGGAAATAACTGAGCCGCTATTTTAGAGAGATGTTTTTTTTGTGAGGGGGTCCATTGTAGTGAGGGTGTACTGTGTAGCAAGAGCCCTTCCCGTTCCCAGCACTGGAATGAAAGGAACAGTAGTAAAGTTGTTTAGTAAACAAGGACACAGAAGAGACTTTGGAGTGTTTGGGGTGTATAGGAAAGGAGTGGGATGTAAATTTTAGATGAAAGACAAGGAACGGAATACTCAACAGGAGTTAAATGTACAGGGAAGATCTCACACTCGTGTTCGTTCCCATAAGAAAATCAAGTTAAACGTAAGAAGAAGGGAAGGATGGGCTGAACGTAAATTTATGTTGGAGTTGTGTTGGAGTTGTCTTGGAACTGACAAGACTTGCCTCGAGAGAGATCCCGAATTTCCCTTCGAAGGCAAAAGACACGGAACTTTATGCTCGCTCGCATCATTCCCATTCTCTCTTTATAATACGCAGTCCCGTTGTAAATACCTAAAAAGCTCTTTGCAAAGAGGCAATCATAAAGCCTGGAATATCTTTCCCTCACATTTCCCTACTTTTCCCCGGAATCAACAAGGAGCACTCCAACGGGGGATTTTTAATTCAACCTTTGTGAGTAATGGAGATCCAGAGCAATACACACACAAACACACATACGCCCATCTCTCCCATTTCCAAAACAACGTCACGCTTATTTTTTGTTTATTTCACAAAATCCTCAAAAGCAACCGGAACAAGTTGTAAGTCACAGTCGCAATAAGTTACTCCGACATTTGGATCCATGTAAATACCAACTTCGAATTCATCTCCACCTATTTAAACACACAGGGATTTCTTCCTTCTTTCAACCTTATTCTAGGATAGGCTCAAATTATTTACAGTACTCTGCACTTTTCTGTAATATAATTTGTATTTAAAATTTTTTCAAAAAATCATATTTTATCTATCACAGGTTAGTTCTACGACGCACAAAATTCCATGTATTTGACATTGCTAGTATACAAAGGGCCCTTTAAAAGAGCATCTCCATATATGGATATGAGCGTAAAGTTAATTTGTCCCTATACAAAAGCGTACAGTTTAAAAAGTCAGATTTTGACCCTTTTAGGACTGCTCCCATAGAACAGTGGTCAACACCTCCTTTGGGGTCGTGTGTAATCAATATTCCTTTATTGGCTTTATTACTTGGAAAAAACGGACGGGTATTTCTATTTGGATTCCTTAACTACGTATCATCCGCAGTGGAACGTTTTTATAACGAACCCCTCCTCATGTAAAAATTTTTTTTGAATAATGATTGTCATTACAGGAACGTCATTGGAAGGGGAGTGTACTGTACAAAAGGCCCTCTACAGTCTAATCATGAATGATGTTTTGCTCCGGAAGATTTGAGAAATCCAGGGAAGAACAAGGCTCACAGTGGAGTTTTAGTATGTGAGAAAAAAGGGATGTACACGAGAAAAAAATAATATGGACCTACAGTCAGCTCGTCCCAGGACACCCAACCATATGAGATTCAAGAGTGTGGACTGATACAGTACAGCCAAAAATCCTGTAATTTAGCATGCGGGAGATATACACTCTCGGGAGAGACCCTCCAGGACTCCTGAGACAGGGAGAGCGCCCGGCCCTCTCCGTGATAGCCAGGCTGAGCTGTATTTCCTTTGACGGGGAAGGAAGTGAAGGGAAGTGCTTGGAGCAAATGCAGTAGATTTGCAAGTCAGCAAAAAAAGTGACTCATGTGAAAAGATCGTGGGAAGAATTACGATGGAATGAGATGAGAAAGGGACAAGTTCGCTCTCGAACATAAAGTTCTGTGTCGTCCTTCACTTTCCGCACTACACCGTCATAGACCCTGCAATTCCACTAACAACCAACCTTCCAGCTTGGTCCTCTTCCCTTGTCAGGGATATACGAATATTGTCCTTCCAGTAGAGCTAAGAACAACTTCCATACAGTCACCCTTCTTTACAACAGCTTCACAAATATCCTCAAAAGACTCAAATGACAAGGGAGATCAAGGAACAAAACCCATGACCCAAAAAACGTACTTGTTGGTTTGCCCCTCAATTTTTATCATTTCAAATAAAATTTCTTCACCTTGTTGAAGAAATTCTTCTTGGGAAGGTGCGTTACCATTGAAAAATTTTTGGTTCTAGTCTGACCTGCATACTTGACCAAGCTTTTAAAAAAAACAAAGGGTACAATTCAGAACGCATTTGAAATCAACTATTTATACCTGATTTGACACAATTGCCCAAATACATTCCTGAAGGGTCCTTGTCAAGAAATATTGTTTGTTGTTGTGTGATGTTGTTGTGTTTGTTCCAGAAACTGTGATTCTTTCCTTGTAAAAAATTATCCAGAGTTTTGAATTGAGTTCAAAATTGAGAGTTTATTTTGTTGGAGGTCTGTCATAGTTGGAGACCCCTGTAGTAATTTTGGAGGGAAAGTCCTGTGATTCGGGTTGAAAAGTAGTGTTGAAGAGAATACGAACTATTATTACTTTCCCAAGGTTTCCCACTTGAAACTTGACTTGTCTCTCATTTTGTTACAAGCGTTACTTTCGGAAGCGGAGAGCTATCCCTCACGTCACAGTCCCAGTGATGATGAGCGACGCTCCGTTTTTTACCACTTTCTTTACAACTCTCGAGACACTTCCCCTCCTCCTTCTACACACATGATTAATTTAGTTAATTCTATTTGGCAAACTGTCAGAGAGGAGTGTAGGGATCAAAACTAGGACAATTTTCAAGCTAGAACTTCCGTCTCATCCCCAAACATTCCATTCTCCCCTGAAACTTGTTTCCCTCAAAATGAATGAATCTCAAATGACTCTTGGCTGTGTCAGCTATATACAGTGGAGTCTCATGTCTGGATGGTCCTCTCAATAAGGGCACTATTTCAATGGAGCAAAGGCATTTATTTAGACCGATGTTAATTTTCCCCCAAATTTAAAGAGGGAATCCTATACCGAGGGGATGCCGTAATTAAGGGGCTGGACTGTAAATTCAACTCCTTTTATTTCTATGGCACATGTCGGAAGGGACATTAAAATTTCAGATAAGCAAGTTGAGCATGAACCCGTAATGCTATCATCAGCGCCCTTAATATTTGATGGGTTTGAACAATCCCCAGACCTCCGACAGTCTCCCAGAACAGAGGCATCCCCTACTTTGAACGGAGCACCTGCCAACATCTATAGACAAAAATTCTCCACAAATATGGCCCAAATTCCATACATGCTCCAAAAATCCTATGTTATTGTAGGAGGATTTTTTCACTCACCATTTTCTCACGTCATTCTCACTAGCACTGGAAATGTCCTTTACAAGTTTTTTCCACGGGAAATTTTTCAGTTGTCAAGGCTTGTCATGAATCACACATTAAATATGTTACACTATCATTTGATTTTATTCTCTATAGAATTATGGCCTCATTTTATGCACTCGTCATCATTTTCATTGCAAGGTCATAAGAACCTGCTATAAGAGAAATTTTCCACTATTTTTTGGAGGGAAAGTTCGAATATGAGTTTTATTTCTACAGCAATTTTTGTGTCTTGAAATTCATACTTTCCTTATTTCAAGAGAAATTATTGTAAAAAAAGGAGCTATAAGCTCAATGGTACAAAAGACTTTGACCCATCGTAAAAACCTGGCAATTTTAAAGGTTTAACAAGTACACCGAGTTTTTGTGGGGGAAACCTATTAAAAGAGCGTAACATGTGAGGAGGACAATTTAAAAAAATAATAATTATAATAAATTTAAATAAAATTGAGCCGAGGATTCATGGCCCAGATCCTTAAATTTTTAAAAAATAAATAAATGTTCTTCAACTGACACAACCACTGTTGTTAAAATTTGACAAGAATTTGGATTTTATATTTACAAGAATATGCAGAGTAATCTTTCGGTATATGAAAGGCCATTAAATCTATCTAAGAGGTTATCTAAAGTGTTAAAAATATTTAACCGCATTTTTTTTTTGGGAGGAAAAATGTTTCGATGTAAAGCCACACGTGAAAGACATGAGAGTCAGTTTACTTTTAGGGGTACTCTTGTCCAGAAAATGTGCCGCCACTGCTCAAATCCGATTGAAAATATGGATCGAATAATGGCTACTTTGTTCAAAGATGCAGGAATGGCAGTTTGTATGAACTTAAAAGACAAACTGATAAAAGCCATGATGATGGGAAGCTGGAGAGTACGGCTGATGTTGATATTACAGGGATTGGCTAATTTTGTTTAAAAAACGAAGTTGAAAAAGAATATTGAAGTACGAGGCTCGTTTTTGGGATCCAATGGAAAAGAGCTCACCCAGCGGTCTCCACTGCTTATAAAGGGCACCCAAGCTTGGATAAATTAAGCAAAGTCATCAAAACAAGCTGAATACTTCATCAGAGCCAGTACTACTTCAGTAGTTGAATGTTTCAGCGGGCTGACCCGTGCCATAAGTTATTCCCTATCTAGACTCTGTCTATCTGTATCTATAGCTAACGTGGAGTACAGGCTCACAACCAAATTTTGTCTCCTAACCAATTTGTTTTACAGAACACAAACAAAAATGTGAACAAATTTTATTCCGGATTTAATTCCTCTAAAGAATTATTTCACCCAATTTATTCATACCCACACATTTATTACGGTCAGGTCAAAGGTCAAGACGTTTTTCAACTGCTCTCGCATCAAACTCCTGATAAGTCGTGCATTGGATTGAGATTGGCCGAGAAAAATTCGTCTCAAGCGGTCAAATTTTGGTTTAAACATTTGACCCCAATGACCCCCATTGGAACTCTTATTGTCAATCGGGAACTGATTTACAGAATATATTTCAAAATTTCAAAATATGTAATTATTATATTACACTCAGGGTTTATTTTCGGCAGGGATAGTGACAATTCCCGGAGGTCAATGGGGTCAGAAAAGAAAATGAGGGTTGCTGTCATGGAAGGACGACGCCTTTCCTTTTTTGTCACTCCTGTAGGGTTTGGGCAGGAAGAACTTTTGAGTTAACCAGTACGTAATTATTTATATGTTGGGAAGTGCGGTTTATGCATGCGTCTGGTTTACAAGGACAAAAGGCACAAGTGGGATTTAATGGTTGCGAAAATTGAAGCCATAAGCTGAATTTGATTGCTCGCTACAAGTGTTCGTTAGTCCTATTAAAAGTGTTATCGTTAGCAGATCTGGGAGTGAGTAGCTCAGTGTGAGGATCATCAAAGAAAGCCCATTTCACGTCCATTCCATCTGTGGCCAAAATCAACCTACTACAGAGAAAAATGGCTCAAGCCACACAGACACACGTTTCCTTAAATTTATACAAGAGTGCTAAAACAAACTAAAGGGAAGGAGAATCCCTGGAAGTTCTCCGAACAGTCCCTTTTGCCCAGTCTTTATTATTGTATTACGTGTATGTGCTTGGGCCTACATCCGTACTAATGATACACGTTACTATCAACTTATACAAACTATACATGGAATCAATACCCAGCACCTTTCCCTACTATCAATCTCACACTCATTCATTTTTCAAAATAGTTTTCCCATCAATGTTCCCAAATGAGTAGCCTCCGGAGGCCTTATACGCATTTCCCCAGACATTCTGACTCAGTACAGGGAAGTGTCTCTCAACTGAGACCACTAACCTTAGGAAAAGCTCCTTATCACAGGGTCCTATTAAAAGGCTCCCAAATAGGAATGTGCTTTATGACAGTAACGTAGTCCATATATTATCATCCATTACAATATATTACGCTATTTCTCCGCCTTCATGAAAGGAGCATTTGCATTCATAATGCAGCAATGGTCAGAATTAAGGAGGAATCCAATGCTAGGGTCTGGGAGGCTTCCATTAAAAGTAAATACTGGTCCTAGAATTTGTTTTTTTTTTTTTAAACCACATGTTAAGGTAGAAACTACATTTGAAGATGAAGAAGACTTGTGTAAAATTCTCCAGAAAATTCTCTACAAGACTCTACGGATTTCTAGGGGATTCTAACCAGTGTAAAGTTGTAGGGGGATGTTCTTATTGGGAGTGTAAGAATTGGAAGGAGGGACCCCGCATCCGTAGTGCACTGTATATATGCACTGCCATTGAAATAGCTGACCAGAGTGGAGAAAGCGAGATTTTGGGGGGAAAGTAAAAAAATGAATTACGTGGACCTAATCCCAAGAGAAAAAAAAGAAAACCAGTATCCTCACTTATGATTTGCATGTTAATGGTAAGCTCCGTTGGTGGTTGTGTGGTTGGTGGAGTTGGGAGAGGAAATCTCTGAAAAGTTTTTGTGATAAGGATAAGAGACAAAACAGACAATGGAGGAAAACCGATTAAGCCGGATGTGTCGATGGGAAAGCGAATTCCTATTAAAAGCCCCTTTGCAACTAGAAAAAATAAGAGAGACGGAAAGAGATTCTTTTTCTTCAACTTTCCCCCTCTTCACTTTCTTTTCAAACCATTTTCCTTCCCATTTTATCAAACTCTCCAGTCTTTACAGGGATCTAGTGTGGACGGGGAGAAAGGGAGAAACTCCTATCAAAATCCGAATTCCGGAGCGCTTAGACTTCAATGGAAACCGTCTGTCTATTAACACAGCAAGCGTATACATAATGTAGGCGTACGGACCTCGTGTGAAAACAGAGGCTGAGAACACCATGACTGTAAAATTGCTTCTGGGGAGAAGCTTCTTCAGTCTTTTTCAATGACTTCCACCATGTCTTACGCCACTGATTATTAGGCAGAGGTGTTACACTAATATCAACTCAGGGCTTAAGAAATTTGTTGAGACACACGAGCTTCGGCTTGTACATGAAAGTCATTATGTATACAGGGGGATATTGTCATTTGTCCCTGTCTCTGACCCAGCAGAGAGTGGGATATTTTAAATATTGGAGTCTCCAAGTTCATAGCGATTATTTCTCTGAATTTTTTAAATGTGTGTTTATTCACATTTTCCAGTGGGGACAAATTTTAGATTTCTTAACAATTTTAACGACATCCAAATTTCCCTGCAATCTGTTGAAATTAACTACAATTTGTCAAAAATCATGACACTTTGCCAAAGGCACTAAAATTTATTAAAAATTCACTAAAATTTGTCAAAATTCACTAAAATTTGTCAAAATACACTAAATTTTGTAAAAAATGAACTAAAATTTATTAAAAATTCACTAAAATTTGTCAAAATTCACTAAAATTTGTCAAAATACACTAAAATTTGTCAAAATACACTAAATTTTGTAAAAAATGAACTAAAATTTGTCAACATGCACTAAGCTTTGTCAGAATTCACTAAACTTTGCCAAAATTCCAGATTTGAAAAACGCTATTCCGCAATATCACTGGAATTCACTAAACTTTGTTAAAATTTGTTAATACTAGTTAAACTCTGACAAAATTCGTTAAAATTTGTTGGAAGTTGTTAAACTCTGTCAAAATTCGTTAATCTTTGTTGAAAGTTGTTAAACTCTGTCAAAATTCGTTAATCTTTGTTGAAAGTTGTTAAACTCTGTCAAAATTTGTTAATCTTTCTTGAAAGTTGTTAAACTATGTCAAAATTCGTTAATCTTTGTCTAAATTTGTTAAACTTTGTCAAAATTCGTTAAACTTTGTCAAAATTCGTTAAACTTTGTCAAAATTCGTTACATTGGTTAAAACTTGTTAAATTCCGGCAAAAATTCGTTAAACTTTGTTAAAACTTGTTAAACTGTCAAAATTCGTTAAACTTTGTCAAATTCACTAAGATTTGTCAAAATTCACTAAGATTCGTTAATCTTTGTTGAAAGTTGTTAAACTCTGTCAAAATTTGTTAATCTTTCTTGAAAGTTGTTAAACTATGTCAAAATTCGTTAATCTTTGTCTAAATTTGTTAAACTTTGTCAAAATTCGTTAAACTTTGTCAAAATTCGTTAAACTTTGTCAAAATTCGTTACATTGGTTAAAACTTGTTAAATTCCGGCAAAAATTCGTTAAACTTTGTTAAAACTTGTTAAACTGTCAAAATTCGTTAAACTTTGTCAAATTCACTAAGATTTGTCAAAATTCACTAAGATTTGTCAAATTCACTAAGATTTGTCAAAATCATAAAACTTAACAACTTCTTAACAATTTTAACGACATCCAAATTTCACTGCAATCTGTTGAAATTAACTAAAATTTGTCAAAAATCATGACACTTTGCCAAAGGCACTAAAATTTATTAAAAATTCACTAAAATTTGTCAAAATCATAAAACTTTGCCATTGATCTAAAATTTGCCAAAATTCACTAAAATTTGTCAAATTGCATTAGAATTTGTCAGAACTCCAAATTTAAAAAAAGCTATGCCCATTTAAATTCCGCAATATCATTGGAATTATAAATAATGGAGATTAGGTGATAAATTGTATTAGTAAACAATTTCATTCCAGTATCTACTTGTAATTTTGTAACAGTTTTCCATAAATAGAGTCTCACGTAGTATACACAATAGGGGTAAAATAATTTTGAAGTCGATTGTCCATATTGAAAATGAGGTATTCTGCATGTACTGCATCTACTGATAATTTCACATTCCATTGAACACAGCATGAGTCTGACACTTGCGTAATGAATTAGGAACGTGAAGCCATTTGAGAGAACAAATAATTTCCCACGTCCCGACAGCCTTTATGCACTAATTTTCACTAGGCTATTTTTATTACCTGAGAATAAATCCTGGAATGAAAGGGAAATGTGATCCTAAGGCTGTAGATTGGAACGTGTAAACGGTTTTGGGTGAAGACTGGAACACTTTGTCAGAAAAAAAACGCCTTTACTCTCAAGCCATTTACAAACTATACAGCATAGTTTAAATGTCGGAATAAATTGTGACGACCTAAAAGATCAAAGATGTCTTTCCTCCACCATAAACGTACCTATACATAAATGTATTTATACCAGGTCCCACAAAATATTCTCTCCCACCCAAATTTAATTAGATTCCCAAATTTAAAAAACAATTCCTCCTACATTTTTGTATATGTTTTTCCCGCTTGCTTAAAAATTGTATACAATTACATGTGGCAATAACATTTTCTTATAAATTTCTGCAAGCTCTAGTTTCCCAATAGGTCTTAACCCTAGAAATAAAAATGGTTTACTTAAACAAAACATAATTTCATTATAGCTGGAAGGATATTTGCGAATAGCTATGCCACATCTGAATAAATTTTTTAGCATCCCCATGCATGGGCGAAATTAGTGAAACACGTTTTGTGTTACCCTGTACATTGTATCAGGAAACAAATAGAAAACTGGAAAAAAATCTAACTGGAAAAAAGGAAATTTTTTTTAAGGAGCTTTTAAACAAATGCAAATTGTACATGGATGTTAAATGTAGAAATAAAGATAGAGTGAGGTTGGTGGGGGAAGCGCCGCATGAACATACTCAGATTTTACCATATATTTTATTAGAACTATACTACTTACGATTATATATGTATATGCATATGATGTTTGGAGATGCAATCAAAGTAAGAGAGACTTTGAAGAGGATTGTATACTTCCCTATAAATTTTATGGAGGAGTTATGCATGCGAAAAAATCTAAGAGATTTGAAATGGAATAAATCCCAGTGCTCTGATACCGGTCACACAATCCAGGGTGTTTGTAGAGCTCCGTTCAAGTTTATCTTTTCTTGAAGTTCTGCTCAAGCTCCCAATTGGTAGATTTATTCCAGATCAAGTTTTCCGATTTTTAAATAATTCCTTTTTTCGAATCTTTAAAAATATACTCGAAACTTTAGTTCAGGGTAAATTGTTGGTCATTTGGAGTATCGAAAATAAGTTGAACCTGAATGTACAATATAACACTTGTGGAAAGGAGCTTCATCATGGTCATCAAATGTTCATTTTACTGCTGAGGTCAAGTTGAGGTCAAGTTGAGGTCAGGTTGAGGTCAAGCTGTCAAGTTGGGTCAAGCTGTCAAGCTGTCAAGTTGGGTCAAGCTGTCAAGTCGAGTCAAGCTAAGGTCTGTCAAGTTGAGTCAAGCCAAGGTCAAGCTGTCAAGTTGAGTCAAGCTAAGGTCAAGTTGGTCTACACGGATAAACATTAGGTTGAATTTAAGGTCAAAGTGGCATACATTTTCAATTTAATGTTTGCATTAATGTTTGGTCAAGCCTGGCTTATGATTCTGGAATTTCTGAGTTTGGAGTCAAGTTATTGTCAAAATTTTCTAGTTTAATTCAAAACCATGTAAAATTATGGTCAAGTATTCAGACAATAGGGAGAAAAAACCAATTTCAAGTCACAATCTTATCAAGATCCCCTATCTTTGGATTGATGCTCTCAAGTTTAAAGTTAAAGCATCAAGTGTGAGTCAGTTGAGGCATCTGACGAAAGTTTGAAGTAGACTTCAAATTGTACCCCCTTGAAATTAAGTCCCAGTTCAGGTGAAGTGCAAATTGTTACATGCACATATACACATTAAATAGTGTCAAGTTTGAATCAAAATAAGTAAGGTCAACCTGAGCATCAAATATGAAATCAATTGGACATACCCAGGTTCATATGGGGCGTTTCTATCTTGCAGGTTCAAATACAGGTCAAGTTGAAGTTGGGCTAGCGAATTGAGCCGACACTGGCGGAGTCCTGGCGTGTGTGTGTATATATATAATTATATGTATATATATATAGTAAGTAAATGTAAGATTAAAAGCGGGGAATTTGAGAGGAGGAGGAAGGTGGTTGGAATGTGTTGGTAAGGATGCGGAGTTTGGAGCGAGCGTAAGAAAAAAAAAGAATTGGAGCATAAGCTTGAAGGAGTAAAAGATTTATTTTGGAGGTAAGTAATCCGGAAGGTTTTGTTACACTTTCCTTGGTCTGTTGTTGAGTTAGGAGTATATGAGTCGACAATAAGAGCGAAGGGAATAAAAGCCGGAAAAAGCAGGCCTGAGCTCGGGAGATGGATTTTGGGGAATGGGAAAGGGGATGGCCATTTGGGGGAAAATTTATTGTCGGGACACTCTTTACTTAGCCACTTCTCTTCCTTTCTACATAAAATTCCTACCTATTTATATGGTGACTCCCCATAAACAGGGTTTTGTTGGCCCACGGATCCAACTCTCTCCCGGGTTTTGATATATCTGGGTGGTTGTCAGGCGACAGAACCTTTTAATGTTCCTAATAGCCCTCACATCCGTTACACATTCATTTGGCTCCTTCAGTCTGTCCTGAAATCTCAAATCCAACGTCTTCACTTCCACACTATCCACTCACTCTTGTCCCATTCATTTTTCTTCGACCAGAGTATGACACAAGTGCATCTCTTCCCCCTACCAACTCAGCTGATCATTAGTATGGGATGCGGAAAATGGACTCAGCCCCACACCCCCACTCCAACTCTTAACGGCCATGGGACAAAAAAAACTCACGCTTCTTTGTTTACACCATTTCCCCATTGGCAAGAAAAATTTAGATAAAAAATATATTTGGACAGCAGTCAACTCCACTGGTCATGTCATCCGAGTCTTTTCTCAGAGTCAACTCAACCGCCCGCAAAACCCGGACTCAATAAGACCCGTCTCTCGTCTCCTACCATTAAATCCAGTCTCGTGGCTCAACTTCCGAATCCCGCTTACTTCCAATCTCTCATATGCTCCTTGTCACATCTGAGTTCATTGGATTTTAATTTTTTCCCAAAATTCTAGCACAAAATGTCGCGAGAGGCTTCCCAAGTTTTCATAAACGGCAATGAACATTTTCATCTTGTAATAATTATTTTGTCTTGAGTTTTACGTAAACAGCTGAGGATTGTCGAACACGTTAAAAATTCTACGATGCCTTTGATTTACGTTCCTAGGCGTAATCAGGAGCTTTAATACTGTAGTATATTAATTCAGCAATAAATTATTTGAGGACAATAATAATTATTATAAAGTGATTCCATTGTTATTAACCATAATAACTATTACTGTAAGGATTGTATTTTTGTTCAAGAAATATCCGAAGTTCGTTGAAGAATTCGTTGTACGAAAAATAGAAATAAATTATTTGAAGCTACAAAATTCATGCGGGCAAATAATAAAACTCCCTCAAAGTTCCTTATACTTTGCTGTCATGCAGGACTGATCCACTCGTTTTTGTTCCAGCTCATGTTTTGTGATTGTGGTCTGAATGGGCTCCCGAGTCATTAGTATGTCTCGAACCTGTCCAGGAAAAAATTCCATTTATAAAACACACAGAGATATAAAGATTCCGACTTTGTTTTCAAATGTTTTTGATCACTGTGACCGGAAATATTATTAATCTGGGTCAAGGGAACAAATAATTTTATTACTAAAAAAAAATCTAAAAATTAATTCACTTGAAAATGAAACTTTAATATTTCCCACCAATGACTCTTTTTACTTGGGTGATAAAAAATGGGGAAAGAAATTTTTTGAGAGACCCTGAACCTAAACTAAACTGTACCTGCTCAACGCTCTTAAAAACCCGGAGAAGGTTCCGACCCGAGAGTTTCTCTAAATCCTCCTGTGACCAGCGTTGAGTGGTGGCAAGCTCAAGGAAAAGATCCGGGTATTTGGACGGGTCTTCCAGATCCAATGCGGGACTGTTTGAAGAGAAAATAAAAATGAGTGGTTAAATAATTATAGTCGGGGGTGAGGGGGGGGAGGAGGAGGGACACAAGTGTTCATGGGGAAGAGAGCAATTGAGTACTTAGACTTGTGTGAAATTCCGGCTCCAACATGTGACACCAGACAATTACAAGGATTTGGAACAGTCATTAAAATTATTTACTTGTGAGTGCCATCATAGTTGCCACCGATCCCGACGTTATCAATGCTGCTGGTAGTCCGGATGTAGTCAATGTGCTCTGGAAGAAGAGTTATTTACCATCTTATATTATCCCATTTTATTAGCTATTAGCCTCCTCATTTATTTATTTATTTATTTTTCTCCCAGAGAGCAACACATGTTTGTCGTACCCGCAATGTCCTGGATGGTCCCGGGCCTTCCCGCACATTCTAAATTGTGAGCGTCCACTCTCACCATTATCACACCATTCTTCTCCGCCTGAAACAAATTACCACCAATTTTAGACACAAAAATCCAATTCAGCCCCCCCAGCCATAAATACAAGGGCTAGTACACAATATACTGTAGTTTGTGTTCCAAAGCTCCAGGATCTCCTTCCATCATCTGACTTTACTACACACGCTCTCTATAACAGCCCTCACAAACATGTCAAAATGTCACTTTTATACGCAGAAATGTAATGTACTGTAAAATAGCTTGAACTTCGTCTGTCACAGTTCAAAATTACAATTATTATTGGGGTGATGCTTGCATTGGAGTTTCTTGTAGGAGAAGAGATTTGGGCAAGGCACTCTGACTACTATATGAGCCCTCTTAAAGGGAATAGAATTGGACTTGTGAAATGCAGAGGGGTTCTTTGAGCAAAAAAATATTTAGTTAGTGGTTAATAAGACAATTTTGAAAAATATTTTATAAGGAAGATCTCTGGGAAGAGCGTCATCATTAGAGAGAGGACACTGTACTCCACTTACCACCAGCTTCAAAACTTCATCATCCAAGTTACGGGGATCCGGGCAGATGGAATGAGCCCCCGAGGTAGAGAAGATGAGAGGTGCGACAGAGTGCTTGAGTGTTGACAGAGCCGCATCCTTTGAAGCGTACGACAGATCAATTACTAATCCCAAACGGTTCATCTCTTCAATGATTAACTGTAAATTTATTATGTGAAAAAAAAATCCAATGATTCATTTAAATCTGGTATAATTCCATATTACAAAAATAGCTTCTTCAAAAATATTATATTTTGAGAGCTTGTACGATTTCTACAAAATTTTATCCATTGAGGGACTTACTTCACCAAATGCACTTATACCGGAGCTAGTAATGTTTCCCTTATCGACGCTGCTGTCCGCCCTAGACACGTGGAGATCAAATTGTTTTAAAAAATAAATGAATAATTTTAATAATAATTTTAAAACTGGTTACGTGATTAATTGATTTTATTATTTGAAGGTGTGAAAGATAGAATATTATACCAAGGTGTGTGGCATTCCTGAGTGAGAGCCACGGAGCGCACTCCAAGTTGATAAAATTGTCTGAGAACAGCAATGCTGGATTGAATGGACTGACCCGCCCCAATGCTGATTAAACTCCCGATTACTTTGCCTTCAATGGCTTCCTCCAACTCTGCAGAGATTACTCCAACATTTTAGATTGAGCAATATTTTGATGAGGAATGGAAAGTACAAGTGTTAAATGTACATATGTACGTAGGGTTTGTACCTTGAGCTGTTAAGACCAAACGTAAATCTTCCTTGTAGAGATGAATCAAGCGTTGTATAATATCCACTTGCTCCAAAGTCTCACTCACCGCATCTTTGTGCTGACTCTGGCAACCCACAAGAGCTGACCAAAACTGTAAGTGTTCAAATTCATCTGTGCATTTAACTATAATTACTCAAAAACTGCTGTTATTGTATCTATTTGTATGGAGATTAATACGGTGCACAGTCGCTCTAAAAGTATACCCCCTTGTAAAACTTGATTCTTCTATTGATGGATTTGCTCCTTGAGGGTCAATAATTTGTTTTGGGGTAAATCGGACTGTGTTTAAAGTTCTATAGAGAAATAATTTTACAAGGGGTATCTTACAAGGCAGTAGTACACTGTGACAAAAACGATAGGTAAAAAAAAACAATAAATAAAAAGATAATAAATAAAAATGATTGCGAAATAAAAAATACCACAGCCCCCACGCGCCCATCCCGTAGCTTTGGCAAATCTGTTTGTGTCCTTGAACTCTCTGACCAGGGATAAGTCTCATTTAAATTCGTTGAAAAATTAAATTTACTCAAGTCGTTGAACACTAATTCCCGGATGTTTGAAGCAAATAAGTTTCGGCTGTAAAGGAATTTTAAAAAATTTGAAAATTAACTTTGCACACAGAAAGAATAAGTTTCTCTCACTCTTGGCATTAACTGCATGAAAATATAATTTTACCCTAAATTTCAACAAATCTCTTAAAAAATCGATACAAAATAATCCAATTGTTTTCCTTAAAATACAGATCAAATTTTAATTGAAAAAATCCATTTAAGAACCGGCATATATAAGGAGCAAAATATCTTCAGTCATTCTCAAATTTATGTTTTATAAAGGATTTAAAATTCCTATAAAAATTTACGGCTTTTTAACAAATCTTGACAATTTATTGTTCATGGGAGTGATTGAAGTGGCCTAATTTCTGCAGAGTAAGCATATTTTTGGTGAAACGAAATAAATGGAAGAAAATTTATCATAAGATTCAAGTAATATTTTCCCACAATGAAAATTTTTTACCCGTCAATGATGGGCATGGCTGACAGGGCATCATCAACTAATTCCTCAGGTGTCTTCGAAGGACTGGAATCCGGTTTGGTGGCAAAAATAAAAATTACAATGATCACAACCATGAGAACAATTGTCCCAATGGCCCCTCCCACCAGAAAAAGGGCTAAATAGAAACAAATTTATAATCAAACATAATTTAGATTACACGCCATACAGATAATCAGTTTAATCTACGGATCAGACAATGAACAAGGATTAAATCTACTTACTATTTTTGAGACCCAAGGGTTTTGATTCCCTGTCCATTTTGGCGCAATTAAACCTCAGACAAATTTTCAATACAAATGTTCATAAATCTTAGCACATTTGAAACACAAATGAACAATCACCAGCGGCACCACACAGTCTAACAAAAATTGTGTTGTCCCGGATGACAGCAAATACACATTATTAAATTATAAAATACTTTATAAAGCCCTTTTGCCGATCAAATATGTCTTAATCAGCTCATCACAATTGGACCATGTTCAATTGATTACCAGGAACAAAATTTTTGCATTAGTGTCCTATGCGCCGGCACTGATAACTAAACATATGCATAAGGACACATGTATCTAGTCTCTTACGATTGGCCCTGGACTGCTTTCACAAAAGTATTTCAATGTCATGGATTTGGTTGTCAAAATATTCAACATAACTTCAACTGACTAAGTGTCAAAAAAATATCTTATCAGGAAGGTGACGTTGAACCATAAGTTTTTCAATGATATTTTTTGCAGATACGAACATCATCAATCTCACCTCAATTCCAGTGCGTAGGCTTCTCAGCCTACTACGTAAATGTAGCTTTTATGAATCACTCAGGATCCGTAAAATCTATTTCTCATATTCATTACCTCCAGGTACCTTAAAATATATTGTTATTCCTCACATTTAAACAGCAAGACTATCTGCAAATCTGAGTTCTAAAATATTAATTTTTGACATAATTTTTTGTTTAGAAAATGCTTATTTTCAGATTAACTTTCCCTTAAATCTCACACTGCCCCAATTGTATTCAATTTTACTTGTAGTGAGTTTTGATAATAATTTGTAAACATGGATTCAGGTGCAGGGGCCGGGAAATATTTTCTGGGGCTCTTAGTATTTAATTCAGTAAGTAATGCTAGACATGGTAATTGACCTTTGACAACTTACAAGCATCTGAGTCATTATTGATGGACTAGTTGGGTACCGTCGAACCCCTTTGTACTATTCTTCCAAAATTTTGTAATAAAATTCCCATCACAAATAAATCAATTGGGATATTAATTGCAAGTAATTGCACGGTATGAATAATCTGTGATGATTAATTCCTCTAATCGATTCCTGATTACGTCCGAGCTACGAGATACGAAGACATTTTTGCGCATTACAAATTACAATAATAATTATTGTGTATTTATCATTTAAATCTCCTGCCAAAGCCTGCTGGAAAGGTGAGGGAACGTCCGAGAGCCCTCTATCTTTGCAATTATTAATTTTGAACTACTCCAAATTGGAGAGAATTAGGTAAATTGCGTCCCTCATCTAATTTCTAGTAATTTACAGGGCACAATCAAAGTAGGAGGATTTTAGGAGCCAGGAACGGGGAAACTCCATGAGAGGAATTAGTTCCCACTTCCGGACATATAGCAAATGCAATTTCTCCTTTTAATTAAAATTTTCAAAATAATTTAAGCAATTTGACCAATTTCCTCCCCACAGGAGAGCAGCATCCTGGATACAAAGAACTAAATGAGGACCTCGCTTCCGCTCAACCACTAAATTTTAAAAGTACTTTCCCTCCGAGATACCGTCACACGTAGGAAGTTTCTCCTGAGAGCCTGAAATTTAATTTTTTAAATTAACACTTGCGTTTATTTAAGGGCTGGAAATTAATTCCATCTTTGTACATTGCACATGTTTTTAATCTAAGACAAATATTTCCCGAGCCAACCTCCCTCCCACACACATACTCCGACTAAATTTCCTCAAGACGTTTCCAGATGACTGTACAGTGTGCTCCTGGCATGAAATTCTCCAAAGGACATAAAATAATCTCTGTACATAGGGCAAAATATATTTTAGAACATGTCCGTTTATAAAGGGATGTACGTTAAATTACAAGTCAAATTTTGATACTTTGAAGTATGCGTTTGTAAAAGTAGATCACACTATATGTTCAAGCATTACAAGAGTTAAAATCTAAATACCCCGGGAACTTCCCACGTTTACATTCCTTGAGCAAACATTATACCAAAATTTAACACATTACATAAAAATGCTCCAAATTAAATTAAATTATGACGCAGTTTCAAGCGGGAAGGTGTAGCAAACGACTCTGGGCAAACAAGAAGGAATAAGACGTTGTCAGAAGACGTCAACCCAAATTTCCAAGGGAGACAAAAATTTCGGAGGAAATTGGAGGTAAGATTTTGCAAAAGTTACTATTTAATGGAAATGCTTTTCCTAACATAAGGAGTCGACTCTCGTGAAAAGAAACTCAAGGTAATTTTTTCCCAATATGGGCAAAAATATTTGGACGAATATTGTGTACTATGTCTTAACATACCATACATAAAAATAACATTGGGGTAAACTGGAGTTTATCCAAATATTTTTAAAACCTGGGGAGAAAATGCTTCGAATATTTGGAAACATTCCGAAGCACCCAATATTAATTTTTTTCTCCTCACAAGAGCAAGCGACAAAAGAAGTTCAATTTTGCTCCTTTGAGAGGTGCCCCTATACAGGAGGGGCGGATTGTGTGCAGAGACTATGAATCTATAGAGTCATAAGGACTTTAAGGACATACATATTTGTATAGAGAAACGTTTGTCCCAGGATCCTTTTGAGACGGATTTTGGCGCTTGTACATTTTATAGCTGTCACAATAAAGCAGAGCTGATTGTGAGTTTATTTACATTATGGGAGACATTAAATAAAGGAATAAAATACAGAGGTCCTTCTCTATCAAGAGTGACAATAGAGCCAGAAATCTAGTGGGTTTTGAAGGGTGGTAGTACACAGAAGGTTCTCACTGTAGCCGAATTCCATGTTTAGCATATTCATACAAATTTATGCGCCATGCTCCATTAAAGGGGAATTATTTTTTCATTCTTTACCAATGTAACATACTTTTTGTCATTGTGCATTGAAATGAGACAGTTTTTATGCATGGCGACCCCATTCTCACGGACCAAGCCGTATATTGTGAATACAGTACACTCCGGCTGTCCGTGAACCCTCAAAACATGCACAATGCTCAACTCGGAAGGAGGACATGAATATTAAATCAGTGAAAGTTACATTGTGGCAATACTCCGGTTTATAAAATGTGGGCAACTTTGTACATTTTTAAAAATGACATTCTTGTAAGAGTGTCTTGTGAAGGGAGAGTTCACTGTGTTTGTATTTCGGGAACAATATTTATACGCTGTCAATAGGAGTCACAATTTCAAGATATTTTCTCTGACTGCATGTTGCACTCAATTTTCCACGTAATTGTTTGCACAAGGTGCCTTAAGAACTTTTACCCCCCCCCCCCTCCTATGGCTCTTATAAAACTCTTGGTTAAAAAAATAAACACTTCCAATGTTTTGAACTTTATTTTAACTCCCCTACTTCCTAGGTCCATATTTGTTACCACAATGTAAAGCATGAGAAGGAAAGTCAGATTTAAAAAAAATATGTAAATAAATAATATGTATACCTATGTATTTACTGCTGCAAACAAAATTTGTTTCACAAAAAGATGCAGCCCCATTTAGTAGAAAATTTTAAGGACTTTACAGTCAGATGCCAAGCATTATTCTGCTATTAAAATTACGGACACTGAAAAAAATTGTGAGCAAGAAGTATAACGAAAGAGTGATTAAGTATTGCATTAATTATTTTTTGAAATTTTCACAAAAATTCAAACATTCAATTTTAAAACTAGCGACTTTCAAGACATTCTAGAAAATTGCCTGTAAAATATAGAAAAAAGTTTTACAACTGGTTTTTAAATCTATGCGTCAGGGGGGAGCAAATAGCTTTGTAGTTCCATGCAACATAATACTCACATGCAAATTTTAATATCTCTCAGTCCAGCCGAAAGTGTTCAGAGAAATTCTGAATACATCGAGTGAACCCATCCGTTATCGCGGATTTATTCTAGTTGTAGTTTTTACTTCAGAGATAGGGAATAGAGAGACTACGATTATTTGCTAAATGTTGTAACCAAAGTGCGCTGAGTGCGTGGGGGAGTTTTGGCTTGTTGAAGTTGCTGATAAGATTGGTGCCCATGTTAAACATCCGAAGATACTAATTGACCAATGTGTGTAACATACATACAATCTCGGGCTTAGCCACCTCTCCTTATCAAAGGAGATAATTTTACAGTGGACTCCGTTTACAAGAGGGGCCCTGATGACTCCTGTGATTCCTGGCTCTCGTAAGGTTAAAAATTATGTATGGGCTATATGCAGATTTTGTGTAATTGCATCTGGCACGGCAGAGACAATTCTGTTATAAGGGTGTCGCGCATAGTGGGAGTGCACATACGGATATTAGTTTTTTTGTAGTGTTCAAATAGACCCGTCGTGTCACAAGAGTTTAGCACCTTCCAGTTGTAATCTCATGATTTATTATTTTAAATGCTCATCCAACCCTCAACAGTGCTAACATGAGCTTGTTATTTTCAAAGCTAACTTTTCAATTGAAGTTGTTCCTCTTCACTTTCACATCCTTGGATCCTTAACTTTGGCTGAAAGAGGTAATGGAATCTTGTCCAGTGAATATATATTGTACTAATTACACATTAACAAAATAATAATTACTATTTACAAAATGTAAAAATAACAAGTTAATAATTGTGCGGTGTAGAATTATTGGAGAGGATAAAACTCTGTCAAGTATGAAGAGATATCTTCAAATTTCATTTATAATTTAAATAGTATTCGAACAAGTTCAAAACAAGATGTACTACAGTCAATTCCATTTGAAAGAGACTTCAATGTAAACATCTCTTTCCCAAAAAACAAACATTGATTTATTACGAACAGGAATAATTAATTATTGAAGTTGAGAAAAAATTAATCTTATTTTCTACGGCAATCTTTATTTTACAACTGACGGTTCAAGAAATATGTAAAAGTCGCTTGTTATTTTTCTCTGTTTACACTGTACTGACGAGTCCCAACAAGGACGAAACACCGATGTATGCAGCTAACAAGGTTTCTGGTCTTAAAGTATCAGCAGTTTGTGGTCACAAGATATACGCCTTTTGTGAAACATTTTGTTTCTATTATTTTAGCACTTAACCAGTTTAATACTATCAAAAAGACTAAAACATTTTTTTTTCGAGACAAAAATGTAGACACATTTTTCGTGAACACAATCTTAACGGGCTTTCCTTTCAAATTGTGCAACTACGAGGGTCAGATTTTATAATTACAGAGGGCGCTCTAATAGTATGTAGCAATTGATCTCGTTCTCGAATTTTTATGAAATAATTATATCCATTTGTGTGTGAGACTGGGAAAATGCAAATAAAGGTTTTTTTTGGATTCTCCAGTTGAAAAGTTGGAGGGTACAATTTACAAGAATAATATTCCTTAGGACCTGACCCGTCCGGAGCTGTTGCATTTGATGATAAAATAATTGCGTTAGGCATTATAGTAGATACTGGGGTTTCATATCAAGCCCAAGAGATAATTCTCCACTTTATTTTATTGCAGGACTAGAATCATAACTAGTAGCATATGTTTCCATCGGCTCTCCCTGCCAGGACGCAAATGTGATTCCGACATCATTTCCCACACTTGTAAATTTCACCTGCCTGGATGAAACTCCACAAGAGAGGACTTTGGAATTAATTTTCTAAAAATGAACGAAACACTATTGACAACTCTGAAGCCCGTAGTGACAACTCCCATCCTCTTAGTGCCGAAGAGGGACGTTGTGGGCTTTTGGATCGGAGTGGGACTCTCTGTGGCCTCCAGTATCTTCATAGGTGCTAGTTTCATAATTAAGAAAAAAGCTTTGCTAAGACTTCGGGGGGAAGGTAAGCCGGCTAATCAAGGAGGTTATGGCTATCTCAAGGATGTGGGGTGGTGGGCGGGATTACTTTCCATGGCATTGGGGGAGGCCTTGAATTTCGTGGCATATGCCTTTGCCCCAGCCTCAATTGTGTCCCTTTTGGGGGTTCTCAGTGTCCTAGTGACGACGATTCTATCCTCAAAATATTTAAATGAGAGGTTAAATTTTTTTGGGAAGATTGGTTGTTTTTTGTGTGCCATTGGAACGGCAGTGATTATCCTGCATGCCCCACAGGAAAAGGAAATTGAGAATATGAGGGATCTTCAGGCGAAAATAAGCCAACCGGCCTTCATCTTGTATGTGAATATTGTGGCGGCCACGAGTGTGATCTTAGTCTATTTTTTCCGGGTGAAGTATGCGGAAGAGTCCACGAAGACACTTTTAATCTGGCTGGGGGTATGTGCCATGGTGGGGTCCTTGAGTGTGATGTCAGTGAAAGGAGTGGGGCTGGCTTTCACAGTCACTCTTGGAGGAGGTCGGAATGAGTTCACTAACTGGCTCACGTACTTTTGCATCGTGACTCTGGTCATGTGCGTGGCCATTCAAATGAATTTCCTCAATAAGGCTTTGGACACTTTTAATACCGCAGTGGTCACCCCGATCTATTATGTCATGTTCACCACTTGTGTCATCATTGCGTCCGCTATTTTGTTCCGGGAATTTTCTTATCTGAGTGTCTCAGACTGGACTGGACTTATTTGTGGCTTTCTCAATGTCCTCACCGCCATTTTCATCTTGAACTTCTGTAAAAATTATGACTTCAGCTTGAACGATCTCACGCACAATTTCAACGCCGTCCTCAAACCAGATGTTGAGAAGGATGAGAGTGAACTTACTATTATGCCTTTGGGTAATTCTGGGGGGTATGGAACACAAACGGAAGTGTAGGCTCAGGACTCGGAGACACTCTTCTGGTAGCCAAATGCCTCGCCATCTGATTAGTGACGCGCATGAATGGACCCTGTGAATTAATATGACCATTGCACCCATACCTATGAACACTGTGACTATGTACATCTATACACAGGCCTAGTCAAGACGTTAATACCACACCTAAGAATAACAATTGTGATACAGTAGAACAAGTATATTTAGGACCTACCTTCCAGAGATAACGAAATAGTGTAATTATATTGTACGCCTTAACACCACGAACCAGTCACAATTAAAATCCTTTGAAATTCAAATGCTTCGCCTTTAAATGCATGAGGAAGAAAGTTCCGGGATTTGGTTACAAAGAGAGACTTTTATCAGTGAGAGTTCTGTAATAAGTATATTCTACAGTATACAGTCTTATTGCTAAGAATTGCTAATTTAGTAAATTAAAAGTTTGTAAGAAAAAAGCTCGGAGGATTTCCCCCTCACACTTGCATCTCTCAATAATTAATTAGGTGTGATACATTTTTAGGTCGTAATTATTATTTATTAAGCGCCGCTATTATTTCTCCCGAGAACTCCAGGCCGAGATATAATTTCCATACAAAACAATTGTCATCCTCTCTCTCTCTCTCTCTCTCTCTCTTGCATACAAAATGAAAAAGTTGGGCTGACAGTTTAAAAATGCATGTGGACTGGGACTCCATGTGCAAATTGTAGTTTGGGAGTGGGGAATGTGTGGGCAGGCTGGTCTCAAAATAATTAACTCCGACATTCGGAGGGGGAGCTTGGAAATGGATATGAAAGGAGAATGCTGGCAGAATAATAATAGGGATGACCATTTCCAAGCTGAGATCTATTGACCTCTTGGGGTTTAGTCGATGGGGTGGGAAGGAAAAGTCGATTTCTTTATTCTAAGATAATTCCCAGACAAGGACTTGTGATTAAAATCCAACTGAGAAATGTTGGCAAGAGAGGGGAGATGGGGAGAGGCTCATATAAACTCTTAGGAATTCCATCCATCCTCTCACTCAACTCCAGTTAACAACCAATGATGGGGAGCAAACCAAAACGATCCCACAGTTTCAAGCTAGTCAAGCATCACGTTATTTAATACCCTTTATTCTTCATAGTCTATACGTCTGTACTTCGAGTATCGGGAGTCGAGTCAGCCTGGAGTGATATCACTCTAATGTTCAGCTCAAGTGCAGTTATACTCTCGCTATAAGATACCCTTTTATTATAGAATTTCCCTATAGGGGCAAAATATCTTTCCATATTGGGCTGTACTATGCATATTTTCATCCCAGATTGCTAAAGTAGTTTTTGCTCTCATAAGAACATCCCAATACAAATTAAATACAGGAATCGAAGGCTGTTTCGCGTGCTGCTCTTAAAGAGAGTGCACTTTAATTTTTTCCAGTTTCAAGTCAAGTCAAGTTCAGATCAATTTGGGGTAAATCCTTTACTTCTACTTCAGCTGTTGGAGCTGGTCCAAGAAGCCTTGGAAATCATACTTGAAATTTCAAGTTAAATTTGGTCAAAATTACATCTGAGAAGAGTCCTGTTGGTTAAGTTAGAGTTCAAATGCTATTTCATTTACAAATAAGAAAACATGGACTTCTGACGGTGCGCCGAGTTTGTCAAAATCTGAATGTGTCAAGTTCATCCCGCTCTCGGAACTATTGGACTAAGTACACAAGTATGTATGTATGCTAATTGCAAGTCAAAATGTCAATTGCAAGTCAAATTTAAATAAATCCGTGACAGTGAATTTTTGAACACCTAGATATGTACATATGTTTCTGTTAATACGCGTTCGAACTACGAACATACAAATCAGTCAGGTTAAACATATTTCAGTTTGTTTCGTTCGGGTCAAGTATAAGTCATTATTATTAAATTGCAAGTTCTAATTAAAATAATAAGTTTAATAATTCTATTAGCAAATTTTTATTTCATAAATTAAGCCGGAAAGCTTAAGAGTCTCAAAAAATCGTACTACTGATCTTTTAGTATTCATACACAAGTTTAGAGTCAATGTCGGGTGTACTTTGCGTCAACTCTAGAACTTACAAAAAAAGGTTCTCTTAGATTTTAAAAAACTGGATCAATCCCGAATTTAGAAACCTGTTTTTTTTTTCTCTAGCCCAGATATTTATTGTAATTACCTACGCTCGAGAAACGGTCAAGTTAAGGATGGTTATTTGGAGCTGTTACAGGATCGTATTAGGATCCTGTATAAAAAGAGAAGTCCTGCTTTTATTGTCACATGTGATAGAGACAGCTGGTTTGAATAATTTGAGCGGAGTAGCTGAAGCTAATTCAGCAATTTTCCAGCCTAATAGGAAATGGTAAGTTCGGATTTGATTTGAGATTTGGAGCTGTAGGGAAATCTATGCAAAGCTATGTCCCATTAAGAATAAGGTGATAGGGCCTGAATATGAGGATGAAGATATGCCCATTACGGAGAACTGTTGAAGATCAAGTTACAGGAAAGAGGAGAAGTTGAGTGGAGGGGCGCGGAGTGTGTGTGAAGATGCGGAGGAGTGAGGAGGAAAAGAGGTACGTAACGGAGGTGCCTTTCCGTCCAAATCCCAAGTTCTATAAATAAGGGGTCTCTATGGAAAACATTACAGGCACTTATGAACTCATGCCGCACTTTGTGACTCCAATGGGCTCTGTTCTGCAATGGCTCCACACAGTCTGTGTGAAAGAAAGGAGAAAAGTGGAGGAATGAAAGTGAGACGATTGCCGACTGTAGACTGTCATTCTTCAAGAGGACTTACTTCTTAATCAACTTCTCACTTGTCACCCTTTCCTCCAATAACACTTTATCTACACGCCTCACTTTCCCTTTTCCCTACTTTATTCCCAGGACTTGGGAGGTCGACAAACGCGAGAGCTATAACTAAATTGTGGACTGAGTTATGCTCCCAACTTCTCCTCCACCACCGTTCATTATCGATAACTGTAGAAACACAACCTGAAGGGATTATGTAAGTGGCGGAGCAACACTTGCATTTTGTCTTCCCAACACCATTTCCCTTTTCTCCTCTCCATTGGGAAACAATGGAGAGGCATCAATTATTTACTACCAGCCTGGTTAATTAGCAAAATTAATTACAGCCCACTCCCACCCTCCCCACTGCTCAGGAATTACTCAACTTTTCACTCCTTTCATCTCCCATTAACTAGCCCTTAAAGCAAAGTCGTGTTGGAAATAAGTACCTCTGCACTTTGTAACTGAACCACAGGCAGTGTTTTAAAAAATACTATATAAAAAAATTAAAATTAAAAAGTACTGTATCACCAAAACAAAACAGCCAGAAATTTTTGAAAAATTCAAAAGTAATACCGGGCTTTAACACCAATCATTTTTGTTATCACTTCATATGACTTGATCAAGCGAAAAGTATTCTGGGACTTAAAAATTACCCTAGAATAGAATAAATTTCTAACCACCTGGTTACTACAAACTGCAAACTTTCTCTTTAAGAAACTTCTTTAAACACTTGCATCACTGCGCGAGGTATTGCCACAAACCAGTAAAAGCGGAGCGCACGGAGCGCGCGGAGTTTAAATTTAGGATGTTTCACACAGTCTTTGTTATTACACATTATTACGTAGATTGATTGAGCATGTTACCATTGACTCCCTTCTTTTAAGAAAATTCGCCGAATTAATCGGACCCATGCATTCCCGAGTGACTTCAACTTTAAAATGTGAGGCGGTGGTTTGGGCCTTCTACCTTGTTCCCATCCCGGGCCCTCAGTCACTTCATAATTGACAGTTTTCCAACCATCAGAGTCTCCTGGCCATCCAACGCCGGCAGGTGATGCTGTGCTAAATTTCGCTTCATTCCAGCCGTCATTTGAATTTGACCAACCTTCACTGGGTCTCCCGCTTGAATAACCGCTGCTGAATGAGTCAGAGCCATCTGATGGTTTTGACCAACCATAACTGCTCCCAGCTGCTCCATTGTCCAAAGGCTTGGGGTAACTATCTAAACTTGGCCAACTTTCGTCATTGCTTCCGGAAGCGTAAGGACTGTTAAATCCGTTGGAGTTGTCAGGAGGGCTTGAATAACCTTCACCAGGGCCTCCACTACTGAAACCAAGCCCTGCTGCGCTATCCCCGGGGCTTTGGTATCCTTCACTGTAGATATTAACGTCACTGGTTACACCAGGGGGCTCAAATTGCTCCGTTATTCCATAGCCGATTGGTCCATGGGTTATTGCCTTAGTGATTTTAATATCTGGAGAGTACGCATTATTTTCACTACTAAGTCCGCCACCAGGTGTAATTCCTTGGTCGTAAACAGGAACACTTAATCCAGTCGAGATTTCTATTTGGTTTGGGTCATCATGGCTCCTAGTTCCTCGGATCCCTCGACCGATTGTGTTTAAATCTTCGGCCATACCTACTCCATCATTTCCTCTGTCACTCAAGAGTCTCCCTGACACACCACCTAGGACTTCTGGATCAGTGCCTTGGAATTCATTGGGGTTTATTTGAAAGGGACTACCCCTTGACTGGAGATTTTGAGCAATTCTAAGTAACTCCTCAATGCTTGGTTTTTGACCTGTAGTTGTTCCTGGTCCGCCGGTCCAAGGACCTTCCAAGAAAAAGTCACTAGTTGGTCCTCCTCCCGATCCTCCATTGGCCATTTGTCGTCTGTTAACGTCCCCTGCCCGTCCTGTTACATTTCTAACGAGGTCTTGACATCCAAGTGCTTTACTCAAACATTTCACTACATTTTTCACAAACTCAT
This sequence comes from Allacma fusca, assembly GCA_947179485.1. Lineage (NCBI taxonomy): Eukaryota > Metazoa > Arthropoda > Collembola > Symphypleona > Sminthuridae > Allacma > Allacma fusca. Next base: position 9,736,882 of record OX359248.1, read on the forward strand.
CTAAATCCATCTGTAACTTGTCAGCCTCACCATGGAAGGGTACGATGTTATTTTGTAAACCACTCTGAGGAGTTAGGGCACCATTTTTGATACTACTTTGAGGAATTAGGTTCTCATTATTTAAACTACCTTGAGGAATTAGGACCCCATTATTCATACCAGCTTGGCTGGACATGGGGCCGCCAAAGTTACTGCCCACTGGAGATTGCTGAAGTCCATTATTGTTACTACTCTGAAGGATTGGGCTGCCTAAACCGGGAACACCTTGACGGGCAGCAAAACTTGAACTCTGTAGGACGTCTGGAACACCATTGTTATTGCCATGATTACCTCCAGAGACACTATTGTTAATACCTTGGTGAGCTGGAGGGACAACTTGAGTGCTTCCCACTTTAATTGTACTGTCAATGTAACTACTACCCCCTTGAGTGTTTTGGAAGCTATTGTTATTAAAATCCCGGAAGGCCGGAGGGAGTAAAATTTGGGACAGAATACTACTTGACCTTAACTCCAGAACGCTTCCTTTCCCTGCTGGAGTTGTTGCAAAGCCATAGTTGGGAATATCTTTCGGAGCACTTAAATTTTGAGAACTGAAGTTTAAATCTCCCGCTGGGCTCCCTGTCCCTTGACCCTGGACACCTGTTGCACCCTGCGCTCCTCCTGTGTTTAAGACCACGTATGATTCACTAACTTTTAAATTGGGATTTTCTTTAATAACAAAATGTTTCCTACCTTCCATTCCAGAACCACTGATGAGGGTTTTTGTAATCATCTTCATGTTAGGATTAGCAATCGGATGACTGCAGCCAACGCAGTTGGTCTGCGCTCCAGGGATTCCGGAAATTTGATGTTGTTTACCAGCACTCTCTTCTGCCAATTCATTGTTTTGGTAACCCGGTCCAACACTTCTCTTGTAAGTGATTTTCCCATTCCCTCCAGGGCTAATTTCATTATTCGGCAGGGCACCGATTGAGAATGGATTATCGCGAGTACCGCCAACATTGAAATAATTTTCCGGCCAATATGTCCAACCCGGAGTTTGTTGGTCCTCGGCTCCTTCTAAACTAAAGGCCTTCAGGAAAATCAGCAGCAGACTCCAGAGCAGTGGATTTCTCTGGACAAATTAAAGTAAAAAAATGAAGATTCGAATTAGGGCAGAATTAATTTGGAAAAATTTAGTTTTCAAGGAATTATTTACTACCATTTTTCTTCCTGTGCCTCAGAGTCGAGCGCGTTCAGAGACTTGATAAAAATGAGGATTGACTTCAAACTGAGTGTTTTATACCTTCATGTCAATATGACATTCTTGCCTGCATCCGGAGTTAAATGGTTTCATAAATACCGCTAAATAGCAGGTGTTTTAATTAGTGCTCAGAATTATGGAAGTAATGTCACATTTGTCGAGATTTTGTTCACACGTAGATCATTTGTTATTCCTTCGTGTGAGCATCAAATATTTATTGATGCTATACTTTCTAACGACATCCTTCCTTTATAAAATGACAAACTTACATTAATCCACAATAACACATCGTCCTCGCACAACAACAAATGTATCTTACTGTCAATGTATCTGTATGTGTGTATATACATATGTAATTGCAATCTAGTAAGTGCAATCCGTTAAGAGTTGGGCAAAATGTGACTTCAAATATATGTAGACTTTTTTTTCCTGCTTAGCCGATCATATGAGCTGAAATGAAGCGATCCTAACAAAACCACTCCTTAAATTAAGTCCCGCTTAAAACAGACCAAATTCTGTTTGTACGAAATCATTGGTGTTGAAAATTCTTAGTTTTGCTGAAATAGTGCATTTTTATTTGAAATTTTTAAAAATTCAAGACAAAATTTTAGCTACTCAATATTTGCAATGAATCATTCCGGAGAACACGTTGCCATTTCCTGGATAAATGAATAGATTAGAATATCCGTGAGAAAATTTTCTACAATATGAAATCCACTAATGTTCGTTGGTCATGCATGATTAGGACGAAGCATACTTTGGGGATTTATAAACTTATATAATCCCCAGTTGACGTAAGTTATGAGAGAGGATGAAAAGGGAAAGTTAGAGCAATTATATAACAAATGCACTATATTATCACAACAATGGATTCATACGCAACAATAATGTTATATGATGCAGAGGCTATTCTTGCTTGGGAAAATCATTTCCAATTTTATATTCATACTACTAACATAGTACTTAATATTAAAAATTACTGTAGGATGTTGAGGGAAAGTGGTGGAAGTTGTTTAATTAGTTGTTGTTGCATTTCACATTAAGATTTTGCAGTGCAGGTGTACAGGTAGTACATTTATATATTGTATATATTATATATTGTAGCTACAATATTATAAGTGAATATACTGTGTCTTTAGGCAAGCACTGTTGAAGGGTCAGTGAAATAAATAAATTTCTATCTCTCATTGGCTAAGTACGGGCATACTGTATAATTAGTAATAATTATTAACGCAATGGTAGAGAGGAAACATTTGCAGTAGACTGGAGAGATAAGTTTTATAATAATTACAAATTAACTGTTACAACTAATTAGGATTTCTTCGATCAGTCAAATTATGGCAATCTACAATTTATCCTATGAAGATTTTAATACTTGTATGAAAATACTGTCCGAGTCCCAATAGGGTCAAAAATATTCAAATGCAAAAACAATTAATGGTTTACACATAATGTTGATTTATTATTTATAAATTCTGTGGGTAATTTACGATAGTAATTAACAAGGCACTCTCCCACATACACAATTTAATATTTAAAAAATATCGTTGTCTCTATTGGAGTAAAAATATCACTTTTCCCAATTTAGACAGAGTTTACCCCGATGGTCTCTCTTCAACTCTTCTCCTTATTCAAGTATAATTTTGCTCCAGCCCAGAGATGCTCTCATATGGTGAGAGGTTCCAACTTGTTATGCGTCTTTCAACAGCCAATGAATAAACTTATAGAAGATTCTTAATAACATTTTATAAAAATAATTTTTTCCCCACCGCCAAGTTATTCGCAGATTTAAAACTTTTCCTTCTTTGCTCTAAGAGTACATGAAGATCAAATTCTACATAGTTGAGAATTGTGCTGGGTATTCAGCTGTTGATTAGATTTATTGCAGACTTCGTTTTACTCGTGGTAGATAGCATATCTACATTACCCTAAAATGATTCCTGTTAACACATTATATTTTATGTTTACATAAATTTAAACTTTACTGCTACTGCTTAGGCATTAAAGGCTCATTCTCATAAGTACTGTTAATAACTGCCTAATATTTATGGCTCGTTATTATTACGGCGTGATGGGATTTTAACGTTATCTCTAGATTTGAACAGAAATAATACCTTCCATAAAACATGAAAAGAACCTTTGAATTATTCGATGGTACACGTTCCCCATCTTTGAAATCGTCTTCCTGGGTGAAGACCCTGAATCTTCCATGTTCACAAATTTGGGGCACTAGATGGTCCCTCCGTAACCCGGGCGTTTCTTTTGCCACCTTAAGCTCATGGAAATTGTAATTTTCTTGTTACACTAGTTCTGCATGTGTGTACAACAATCTTTTGTATTTACATTTTGTGGCAAGACATTTTTCCCGTTTTATTTCAACATGCGGGTTTTGATTTACAGTTAAAGAGATTATTTGCAGCTACACAGAAGTACAGTAAAGCTTGATCAAAACTTATAGTTGTGTAAATCTCTAGACATGGAAGTAAATAGATATAAGAACACTTTTTCACAGTAAATATAAAATGTATAATTACATGAACAACAAAATCATTTTCGTTTATTACAAATATGGCAACAAAGAGTTAACGACATTTTTTACAAAGGCCAGAATTATCCCTATTGTAAAGCTGTAATAGCAGATGTTAAAAATACATATAAGGTATAAGGAAGTATACTATATGGGTCATGGGCTATATTTATGTGAATTTGATATTATCTCAAAAGTTGTACTATTTTTTTAATACCTCAAGCATGTTGTATATTGCTTTTAAAGCATAAACACTTACGAAATAAATGACAGAGTATTCAAACAAACCTTGATACACAATATATTTTGCTTTTGAGCGTACAGGATTGAGATTATTTCTGACACTGCAAATATATTACCACTTTTTTCCTTCTTTTAGGAAAATCCGCCTGATCAAGCGTTTCCAAGCGTTGCCCAGCTTCTTGAACTTTGAGATGTGGCGTGGTCTAGGTCGTCGATCATGTCCCCACCCGGACCCAACTGATTCTTCGAAGTTGTTATTATTGAAAGCGCCTGAACTACCTGACCAACCATTTCCTCCAATGGAGGAACTGAATGCATTGGAGCTACCACCTGAACTTGACCAACCGTTTCCACTACTTGAGGAACCGAATGCATTGGAGCTACCACCGGAGTTTGACCAGCCATTTTCTCCATTTGATGAACCGAATGCGTTGGAGTTACCACCTGAGCTTGACCAACCGTTTCCTCCACTTGAGGAACCGAATGCATTGGAGCTACCACCGGAGTTTGACCAGCCATTTTCTCCATTTGCGGAACCGAATGCATTGGAACCACCACCGGAATTCGACCAACCATTTTCTCCATTTGAGGAACCGAATGCATTAGAGCCACCGCCGGAATTTGACCAATCATTTTCGGTATTTGAGGAACCAAATGCGCTAGAGCTACCACCAGAATTCGACCAACCGTTTTCTCCATTTGATGAACTGAATGCATTGGAGCTACCACCTGAACTTGACCAACCGTTTCCTCCACTTGAGGAACCAAATGTATTAGCGCTACCGCCGGAATTCGACCAACCGTTTACTGCATTTGAGGAACCAAATGCGTTGGAGCTACCACCGGAATTTGACCAGCCATTTGATGAACCGAATGCATTGGAGCTACCACCTGAATTTGACCAACTGTCACTATCGCCACTTGAGGGAGATCCACTGTTGAACGTGTTAGAGCTATCTTGCGAGTTTGACCAACCCTCACTGTATCCTCCACTTTGAAACCCGCTGCTAAAGTCGTTTTGGTTGTTGTTTGAGTTAGTGTGACCCCCACCATAGCCTCCTTGACCAATACCATTGTTAAATTCGTTTTGGTTATTTTGTGAGCTGGAGCCGTAACCTCCTGCTGAGGGACCATTGCTGAATCCGCTGGGGCTACCATTCGAACCGGACCATCCATTGCCGTTACTTCCAGCTGAAATCCCACCATTAAATTTGTTTGTGTTCGAAACAAAGCCAGAGTAATCTTGGCCAGAGCCGCCATTGCCAAACCCATTCGTGTTACCAGTTGAGCTTGAGTGTCCTTGCCCGTAACCACCAATGTTATTGTTTCCAGCAGATGGTGCTGTGTACCCTGAATTTCCATACCCATTTGTTTGGGAAGGTCCAGGTCTGAAGGCACCACTGTTTGAAGGGTAACCATTGTTTCCATTATCAAGCCGATTTCCACCACCAGATTGAACTGGCGCGGCGTAAACAGGATTTTCATTTCCATTTGAGACTCCAATTTGATTGGCACTAGCAGGAACTCCTACTTGGGGCGGTGCAGCTTCATTTCTTGGAAATGAATTTTGCTTTGCTACAGGACCAATGGCTGCGTTGCCTTTTGATGTAACTTCTTCTTTTCGAATATTCCCCGCATCAGGCCCAACAGCAACTCCGCCTAAGCTACCAGTTGGGTCACTATCGAAAACCGGACGATCATCTGCTTCTGGAACTGATTTGTCGAATTGCTGCGGCTTTTGATTAGGAAGTGGGGATTGATTTTTTGCGATGTTTTTATTGATCTGTTTATATGTAGTTCCTTTCGTATTTAGGTTTTCATCTTGAAAATCATTTTGGTCTACACTTGGCACGTCTTCATCGGTTTCTTTTCTAACATTTCCAGTGTTGTCTTGAGCATTATTAGTACCTATATTCCGGCCTTTACCATGTGCACCCTCAGAAACATCTGCGAGCGAATTTGATTGGGAACTGTAGGCGTTGTTAGGTTTATTTCCGATGACAACATCGCTATCACCAGTATAACCTCGAGGAACGGGTCGCCAGCTGTTACTGTTTGGACTAGCAGGTATGTTATTTTTATTGGCACCTTGACCTACGACACCGCCAATACTGGCATCACTGCTACCACTATACCCGGTACTACCTTGTGTCGCAGGAGTGCCATACGCACTAATAGGTTGAGTACCAGGGACGCCGTCCCCACTATTAGTCTGAACAGCAGGTGCCCCGTACCCGCTACTAGGCTGGACACCAGGAACGCCATACGCAGCATTAGGTTGTGTAGCAGGGGCGTTATACCCGATATTAGGTTGCACACCAGGGACGCCGTACCCGTTATTAGGTTGAGTAGCTGGGACTCCATAACCGCTATTAGGTTGAGTAGCCGGGACTCCATAACCACTATTAGGTTGAGTAGCCGGGACTCCATAACCGCTATTAGGTTGAGTAGCCGGGACTCCATAACCGCTATTAGGTTGAGTAGCCGGGACTCCATAACCACTATTAGGTTGAGTAGCAGGGACTCCATACCCGCTATTCGGTTGAGTAGCAGGGACGCCATACCCGGTATTAGGCTGAGCACCAGGAACCCCATACGTAGTACTTGGCTGCGTAACAGGGACGCCATACCCGGTATTCGGTTGAGCGCCAGGAACCCCATACGTAGTACTTGGCTGCGTAACAGGGACGCCAAACCCGGTATTAGGTTGAGCACCAGGAACGCCATACGCAGCATTAGGCTGCGTACCAGGGGCGTTATACCCGCTATTTGGTTGTGCACCAGGGACACCGTACCCGCTATTCGGCTCAGCACCAGGGACGCCGTACCCAGTATTGGGTTGCGTAGCAGGAACACCATATCCAACATTAGGTTGAGTAGCAGGGACGCCGTAACCAGTATTTGATTGAGATCCTGAAACGCCGTATCCAAAATTAGGTTGAGCGGCAGGGGCGGTATATCCAGTATTAGATTCAGTTCCGGATACGCCAAAACCAGAATTGGGTTGATTAACAGGGACGCCATAACCACTATTAGATTGAGTTCCTTGGACCCCGTATCCAGTATTGGGTTGATTGGCAGGGACGCCATACTCTGTACTTGTTTGTGCTGAAGGGACTCCATAGCCTGTAGTACTTTGGGTGCCCAGGACACTAAACCCGGAATTGGGTGGAGTTGCAGGGACTACGTAACCGGTGCCAGTTTGACTTGAAGGGTTGCCATAACCAGTATTTTGTTGAGCTATACCATATCCTGATCCGATGGAGGTAGCGGAATCGCCATATCCGGTGTTACTTGGAGCAGTGGGTAGACCATATCCCGTCTGCAATTGAACCCCTGGAGCAAGAACATTTTGGGAAACATCGTTTGTACCTTCTGGTACTCCATACCCCGAAATACCTGCGTCTCCTTTTAGACTAAATCTTTTACAGTCCTTGTCATCTTTTATTTGTTGAGCGTATCCTGCACTGGCAATGCCACCACTAAATTTTTGAGTTTGAACAGTTGAACTAGTCGGATTATTTCCATTATTGATAAAGCTGCTCTGTGTTCCACCGTAACCAGAAAGCTGTTGATTACCGTTGTTGTTATTATTTGTCCATCCACTAATTTCTCCTCCAATACTCCTCTTACTAGCACTCCCTCCTGCAGTTACTTCAATGTTTACAGAGCTATCTTTATAGATTTCATCGTTGGCACCCGGACCGCTGAGAAAATTATCCTTCCAATCAGTCCAACCCGGAACTTGTTGCTCCGTTTGTGCTATACTAACAGCTTTCACGAAAAGCAGCAGTACACTCCAGAACGGCTGATGCTTCTAAATAAATCCAATTCCAAAATACAATCCAAAAAGCAGGAAATCAAAACATTTCTATATCAGTTGAGCAATTTTAAATATTAAAAAAATTCGTACCATTTTGCCCCTAGCACACTACAGCCAAAGTTCTTGCGTTGAAAAGGTTAGTTACAATGAATCGTGGTTTTAATCTGAGTGTGGCTTTTATACCCCGATGCGATTTACACATTTCTACAAATATGCATCCGGATGAACACAATTTCATAAATGATTGCAATAAATTACATGCCATTAATTACTTGTAGTATTAATGTGAAATATATATGTATGTGCGTA